>VXAD01001748.1:1916929-2017573 GCA_013399195.1 Dicrurus megarhynchus | reverse complement strand
AGGTGAAAAGAACTTTTGTTTTGAAGGAGATGAGGACCCTCTCGTTGCTGGAGAAGAGGAGGGCCTCTGTTCCTAGAGATGAATATGCACCCACAGATGGGTAAAGAGAACTTTTGTTTCTGAACAGCTCATCCTTAAAATGGTACCCCATTAGCTAAAGGTGAAACCCTCGAAAGCAGTTGTGGGGAAAGCTGTAAGTCGAGGGAAGGGACTTTCGCAGGCAAGCAGAAACCATCCCGGGCGGCTGCCTTGCTGTGACACTGAAGCCACAAGAGAACTGTTTAACTGTTTTCGTGTGGAGATGTCTCCATAGCGTGGGCAAAAGAGACTCTTCTCCCTAAGTGAACTGAGAAAGGTTATTATAGAGATGGTAAACTGACTGAAAAATCTCGAGGGTTGTTTTTTTTACGTTATATGGTGGGAGGAGGGAAGAAGGTGGGGGGAGGAGAAGTGTTCTGAAGGTTTAGTCTAACTTTTTTTCTGCCTTTTAGTTTTGTTAATAAACTTCTTTATTCTTTTAAGGTTTAAGTTTTGTGCCTTTGCTTTCTCCTAATTCTTATCTCACAGAAGAAAAATAAGTAAGTAATGGGTATTTTGAACCAAACCACTACACAAAAATTGGTGTTTCCACCCGGTTACCAAGCTGAACCCGCTACAAAACTGCAGCACAATGTTGGAGCAGATTTTCTCGGGACCATGTTAGCTTTCCTCCTGGGACCTCCAAGATCTCACCTGCAGAGCTTTGATTCTTCACAGGGGAAGACACAATGTGCAGAAGTCAGAAAACCACATGTGTCCCAGCCTTCTTGTCTCCCTGTAATTTCTGTGGAGAGGTCATGCTGTTAGGAAGACAGTAGAAAAACATGTGTTCATGAAAATCTCTGGATTAAAATGAAAATAATACAGATAAAGATGCAGTGATAGCATTCTTCACAGCATTAATGGACATTTCTTGAACCAGCCAATTAGAGACCTCAAGGTTTGAGTCAGTCTTTATTATATCTTGAGAAGTGTTGAAAGCATTATTCCAGATAAAACTGATAAATGGAAATGCAATAAAGCAGTGATATTACTAACCCTTCAAAGAGGGGAAAAAACCCCAACAAAATACTATGTGGTAAATATCCATTATTAAAATGGGAAAAAACAAAATGGGGAAGAAGGAAATCAAAAGTCATGGTCAAATGGGAAAAGACATGTATGGCACATAGAGAATGATCATTGCTTCCATAAAGAATTTTTGGTATGAACCACAAATTAAGCATGACTTTAAAAGAACTCAATAAAAACTAATGTAATCAAATTGAAGTATTAGAAAATTATTACAATCACAGACATCTCTCGGAAAGAAAAAGCTGTGTCTTAATGGAGAAAACTGAAAAAGAACTAACTTTGACAACTTAAAAGTAGAAGTATAATAGGGTGCATGAGAAAAGATTTTTATAGGCAGCTTCCTCATCCTAACATACTTTAAAATACCACAGAAGCGTAAGTTGAAAGTATAAAGCACTAGGTTGTAAAGCTTGTAAATTATGATACTATAAAAGGAATTAGACTTTGCAAGACTAATTAACATTTTTCATTGGTTTACACAGAAAGGTTCTGGGAAGTTGTCACACTGATGGTTTCTCCCAGTACTTACAATGATGAACTGTATAAAATTGAAATATTGGTAGAAATGGCTTTGCCACAAATTGCTAAACTTTAAAGCAAGAAGTTGCCAAGTATTTTCAAGAAACTCCAATATAAGACTAAAAAAGCTCTCTATAGATCATAATCTGCTCTTTACCTTGGATTTAACATCAAGGGAAAAGACTAATTTTTAAAAATAAGTTACTTTTACAAAGATTGCCATACCCAACACAACAGAGAAGTGTTCCCACGGAGGGAAAGCTGGAAAGATTGAAGTCATGACCACAGAATTATTGAGAGTCATAAAAGTATCAAAAGTGACCACAAAACTTTGAGGCAGTTGTGAAGGGCATGACGACCCAGCTGGTCTCCTCAATTCTGTCACTGAGGGGACATGGTATGAAGAGAAGGGCACTAATAGAACAAGTTAATAATTGGCTGCAGAACTGGTGCTGCCTGTGTGCTAATGCAGTTAGTATGGGGAAGAAACATGGTGAGTTAGAGATCTGAATTCACTTTGCAGAGCTATTGTCTTCTTGGAGTCATGGAGGCATGGTGGATGTCTCCCAGGAGTGAAGTGTTGCAAGGGAGGGATACAGGCTCTGTAGGAATGACAGGAGGAGAAGACAAGGAGTGAGGGTTGTCCTTAATGTGATAATGCACCTGGAGTGCATGGAGCTCTCCCTGAGGATGGCCAAGAGAGAATATGGGTTAAGATTAAAGAGAGGACAGGCAAAGGTGACATCATCATGGGTGTCTGCTAGAGGCCATATGACCAGAAAGAGCAAAAGGATGAGGCAAAAATATAGGACCAGCATCACATTCACAGCCCCTGGTCCTGATCAACCATCTAATATCTGTCGGAGGGTCAACACAGCAGGGCATTAGGAATTCTGAAGGTTCTTGGGCAGCATTGATTACAAATTCCACCTCCAAGTGACTGAGGAGCCAATGAGAAGTGTTCTGTTGGACTCCAGACTCACCAAAATGAGAGACTTGTTGGGGATGTGAACATCAAAGGCGATTTGTCTGCATGACCATGAGATTGTGGAGTTCAGGATACTGGGGACAGGGATGAGAGTAAAAAGCAGGCTCACAACCCTCGACTTCAGGAGGGAAGACTTTGGTTTCTGAAAAGATCTGATTGGAAGATACCCATGATAAAGGCCCTGGAGGGAAGGGGAGCGCCAGAAAACTGGTTAATATTTAAATATCACCTCCTCCAAGCTCAAGAGAGCTTCATCCCAAAGAATATGATGTCAGCTTAAAATCCCAGGAAGCATGAGTGAACAAGGAACTCCTCAGACAAACTCAAACACAAAAAAGAAGTCTGCAGTGGATGGAATCAAGGACAGGTAACCTGGGATAAATATAGAAGCATCCAGGGATGAAGTTATGAAAACTAAAGTCCTAATGGAATTGAATCTTGGCAAGCATGTCAAAGCCTAGATGAAAGGCTTCTCTAAGTACATAAGCAACAAAAGGAAAAATAGGGAAAATGTGGGCCCATTGCTCAAGACAGGGAAACTGGTTACACAGAAGATAGAAATGGAAGTACTGAAATGCCTTCTTTGCTTCAGTCTTTACTAGCAGGACTGTTCTTCAGGAATACTAAGTTTCAGAAGTCAGGGGGAAAGGCTGGAGGAAAGAAAATGTACCCCGGGTGGAAGCTGAATAAGTTAGGGAACACTTGTGCAAACCGGGCCCACAAAAGTACATGGGCCCTGATGGGATGCACTACAAGTGCTGAAGAACCTGGCAGATGTCACTGGGGAGGCTACTCAATAATCATTAATTAATCGTGGTGACTGGGAGAAGTTCTTGAAGACTGAAGGAACACTAATGCCACCTTCTTATGGAAGAATGAAGACCCAGGGAGCTACGTGTTAGTCAGCCTCATCATAGTTTCTGGGAAAGTGATGGAGCGGCTAATCCTGGAAACCACTTTCCAGGTACATGAGCAGCAAAAAAATCCTCAGGATTAGTCAGCATTGCTCCACCAAGGAGAAGTCATGCTCGACTAACTGGATAACCTTCTACAAGGAAATGATTGGCCTGGTATGTGAGAAAAGAGCAATGGGCGTTGTCCACCAGCACTTCAGTAAGGCCTTTCACACCCCCATAAGGTCCACAGAGTGAAGCTGTTGATGTGCAGTCTGGATGAGCAAACAGCAACATGGATTGAAAACTGGCTGAAAGGCCAGGCATGGAGGGTGGTGATCAGCAGCGCAAAGTCTGGTTGGAGGCAAGTGACTAACACTGTACCCCAGGGGTCAATACAGGATCCAGTCCTGCTTAACATCTTCATAAATGACCTGGGCAGTGTGTGCTCTCAAAAAGTTGCCACAAAAATAGGATTAGTAGCTGGTATGCTGGAGGGCCATGCTGCCATTCAGAGGCACCTCAACAGGCTGGAGAAATAAGTCAACAGGAAACTCATTAAGTTCAACAAGGAGCAGTGCAAAGTTCTGCCCCTGGGAAAGAACCACCACATGTACCAATACGTGCTGGGAGCTACCCAGCTGGAAAGCAGCTTGGCAGAGTAGGATCTCAGGGTCCTGGTAGACACCAGGTTGAACATGGGTCAGCAGCGTACCCATGTGGCCAAAAAGGTATTCTGAGCTGCATTAGAAGAAGTGTGAGCAAGTCAAGGGAGATGATGCCTTCCCTCTACTCAGAGCTGTTGAGGCTACACCTGGACTTTTGTGTGCATTTCTGGGCTTAGTTACAAGAGAGTAATGGACATACTGGATAAAGTCCAATGAAGGACCACAGAAGACTGAAGTATGTTACCTGTGAGGAAAAGCTAAGGGAGCTGGGGCTGTTCAGTCTGGATAAGAGAAGGCTCAGAGAAACCTTGTCAATGTATACAGATACCTGAAGGCAGGGTGCAAAAATAACAGTCAGACACTTTTCAGGGGTGCCTAGTGGCAGGACCAGAAGCAGTGGACACAGACTGAAACACAGGAGGTTCCATCTGAACATCAGGAAACTCTTTTTTTACTGGGTGATTGAGGACTGGTAAAGTTGCCCTTGGAGATTCCAGTGTTTCTATCCTTAGAAACTCTGGAATGTAAGGAGGGTTCCAGAGTCTTCTGCCTAGCTCTAATCTGCCCTGCTTGGGCAGGGAGGTTGGGCAAGAAGAGCTTGAGAGGTCTCTTCAAGCCTCAACCATTCTGTGATTCCCTGGAAATGTTCTGCACTTGGGCAGATAAACAAATTCACAAGTGGTCAGTCAAGGGATGAACTGTCATACAAAGCTTATAACAATAGTGAAATATTTGGAGTTCATCTCAAAGAGATAGGAAGTTCTTGCAGAAAGATCTCAGAGATACAGTGTGGCTGAATGACATTATGATGAAGCAAAAAATATTTATTCCCACTCAACATGAGGGAAAGGAAAATGAGTTACGTGGAATTTTGATCTAGCCCTACACAAATACTAACTTCTTCTGACAGTTTGCTAGGATCAGAATATACAAATGGAAAGTATATGGGCTCTTCAGACAGTGCTCACAGACTCCTTTTAGCCACATTGGTGGGACGTATCAGTTAGGAAAATGCCTGTATGCCTTTCCCACAAACCCCAGTCTCTTCAAGCAGGCCTGAAAAAATTGAACAGGTGAAAGATCTGATGACTGCATGATTGCCTTGTTTATGAACCTGATTTTTACTACCAAAGCAAATACAAGAAGAAGTATATATTCATAAGGCCTCCACCTACATGGCACTAGACAATGGATCCAGGGCTAATATGCTTTATGAGCAATTGCCCTAAATATAATTAATTACACAGATAATAACCCTCACTTTTCCATGACCTAAAACGTTGAGTCCTTCTCTCTCCCACTTAAGTTTTGATAAAATGTTATTTTCTGTGGATATTTTCACTTCACTTTGTGTACCAAGCGCCATTGGCTTTTAGAGTGAAATCTGCTCTAGAAAAACATAATTTTGGAAGAGATTTTGTAGAAGATGCCTGTGTGCTTCATTAATTTTTGGGCTACTGCCAAGAATCTGTTCAGTGTAGAAAAATATTAGGAAATAGGCTAGAGGATTTTAAACACTGTATAGATGGGGGATTGACATCTTTGCTACTGTGTATCTACCAGTCTTTTCATATGTACCATTCTAACATAGATTGACAAAGATTTTTTTTTATTATTATTATTTTTGTTCTTATGGTATAAGCTTAAAAAAACCACACCAAACAAACCAACAAACAAAACCATATCTCACTTTCACAGAGCATATTTTTCAGATTACAAATGATGGTGTTGCCTGCTGATTTTGAATGCTACTTCACAGGAACTGTGTCATCCTTCCCTGTTTTTTCTAAGTCAATAAGTATTCTTGCTAAACTGTCTAGGAATTTGCAGCCTCAAGTAAATCAGTATGCCAAATGTTACACACATGTTGTGACTGGATCCTTTCAGCAAATACAAGAGTAGTTCAAGATTCATTGTTGCAGGTAGCATTGTTCTGGACAAGAGAACAGAGAATGATTACATTGCTTGTCAATAGGATGTGTTCTAGAAAAATCCAAAATTCAACTTTTCAGTGGAGGTCATTTTAGATTGCATCACTCCACTACTGAATGAAGCAGCCAGTAACACAGATCCAAGACTCTCATTTATGAAATGAAACCTTAAAAGGAGGTGTAGACTTGTCTATTGTTCATAAAATGTGCTTACTTATCCAGTTCAAAACAGGTACTTTATACTTTGACATATCAAACTAAAAGTAATTTGCCAGTGGGAATCTTTCTTGCAAAGTTCTGGCAGCACAACAATTATGGTGACAGGTAATACAGTATTCTGGAGCCTTCTCAGGAAAAGAATTTCCACTCAGTGTCAAATGGACACTTGTCAAGCCAAGATGAATGTGCATACTTAAAAGAAAGTCATCCATCTAGCTTGATAACTTCTGTAGGCTGAACAAATTCAATATGCTTCAGATATGATAGTTCAAGTAAATGTGTGAAGCACCATATGGAAGAAGTGAACACCTGCTGCAAGGTGTCACCTAGCAATATTGCATGTGTCTGATGGAAGATTGCTGACATAATTCACAGAAGGGACAGAGTTTGTCTCCTACAGACAAAGAAATGATGGTAGTGTGACTCACAGGGGACTTGCAAAAAAGAGCAGATCCCAAATCTGTCACTTTTTGTAATGTACCTCAACAACTGCAGTTGCCATTTTTTGAAAGGTACTTTTTTTAACTGTTGTCAGCTGCATGGTCTTCTTTTGCCCTTTGGTTTTACAGGGATGAAGGACATACTTTTCCTGTGGCATATGGTAAGTTACCTTAGAAATTACATTGAAGCCTTCCCAGTACAGTCTTTCTTTTCCTTGCTTATACAGTCTCACTACATCCACATTTATATGATAAAAAAGTGTTATGATAGAGAATGTAGAATGATGCCCTATTTTATGAATAGTTTAGCAAAGGTTCTGTGTTCCTGAAAAGTAACAGAAACGTAAAAAGCTATCTGCACAATATGATAACATTAACTAAAATGAAAGTGTTATCACATAGGAATTAATCACATAGAGGGCATAGAGGTCTCTGGAGAGAGGAAGTAGAGGGAGAAGCAACACTGTTCACTCAGGATACCTTATTCTGAGAGAATGGCCAAGACAATAAGAGAGTGGATAATTACTATTCCTGTATTGTTATAGTGAAAAAGAAGACACATATTTGTTAAAATAAGTAAGGAAAAAAAGGTCTTCTAGCAGTTTTTTTGAGGAAAAACATTTATGCATAGGGCAAAGCACAGTCCAGCATTTAGAATAGCATCTGAGCATTGTTTCCATGTGATAGTTTATGGGGAGGATTTTTCTTTCTTTTAGCTAAGCATATCAAGCTTGCTAAGAATTTATATGAGAGCAAGTAAAGAAAAAAGCATAGATTGCAGGAAGATGACAAAGGCAAATGGTGCTCCCACTATTCATTCCAGGTTTTGTTCTTTATTTAGTTAGATTTACGTCATGAAAAAAAAAAAAAAAGCTGTACATAAAGCTCTAGGCTCTCCTACTTAATCTTTCAATGGTATTTTACATCCAGCAGGCTTAAAAAACCCAAACATTCAGCATGAACAAATCAACTCAGGTTAGTCAGCTAGTGAATGACATAAACCCCAGTACTTTCACTAACAGCTGTCTCCTAAAAAATAGCACCACCTCTCTCTGAAAAATCCTTATACACAAATGGCTTTGGCCGTGTTCCTGGATTGTTCCTGAATAAAATCAAGTCATATAGAACCAGGAGTACTTACAAAGCATATCCTGCTGGCAGCATGTATCCTGGTAGGTGACGGAGAAGCTCTTAGATAATCAGGTCTCTGATTTAGGACTAGAGAGACCATGACTACCAAGTATGAATATTCAGCATAGAACCCCCTAGACAAGCACCCTGCTTGGTCTTTTGTCTTCTATGCATGACTAACTTTAATCTGTAGTAATAAATTATGCATTGTAGTAACCTAATATTTAAAAGGCTCTGGACAGCAGGAGCCAGATCTAAAAGCAAAGCTGACGTAACTCTGCAGCAATTAAATATCAGTGATACAAAACTGACTCTCATAATTTTCAGTGTGATCATCATCAGCAGGTAACAGAGCACCAACAACTTAACCTATTTGAATAAAGGACCAACCACTAAAGACCTGTTTATGAGGAAAGAGCTGGATCTTGCCTTGCTCTTTTTTATTTCTATGCTGACCACTTTTACCTACTATATCATACAACCATTTTCTTTAATTTCTTTTCTTCTTATTGAAAAACTCTAGTTTAATTAATTTTCATACCTTTTCATGCATGATTGTAAGTGTATTTATATTTATACGGATGTGTCTGTCAGAAGATATTACTGTGAGGTAAATATGCATGACTGCTTAATTCCAGGGAAATAACCTATGCATCATCTGGCAAGGCTAAGTGCACACAGGTTATTATGAACCCTGCAGCTACATTAATTTAGTAAAGTTTTCATAAATGTGTGTCTACATTAACAAGGAAACTACTTCTTTCCCCTTTGTCTTGCTTTTGTTTTGCAATTGAATCCCTTCTGTGTCTACATAATGGAGAAGGTGCATTTATACAAAGAATGAAAAGCTGCAATGAGTCACCAAAATAAAGTAATTTTATAAAGAATAGGTTGTTCTGTAATAATTTGTTTCAGAGTTGAAAATAATTGGAAGCAATGCTCTGAAGACTTTCCATAAATGTGGCATTCTGGGTAAAGGAATTATTGTTATTTTGGAAATTAATCTAATTTTTGTCTGCACGTTGTCATTTATGTGAATAGGACTTGTCAGCTTGATTTGTTACAATGCTTGAATTGCTTGCTTAATCCCCAAAATATAAATAAAACATTTAATTGCTTTAACTGGGAATGTTAACTTTTTCAGTACTGCTCTCTGTGTGTGCATTTCAGTAGGAAGTTTTATTATGGCTTTACACCATTCAAAATAAGATCTCAATAAAATTATTAAAAGAATATGAAAAAAGATACATTAATAGAATGGCACATCAAAGAATCCTAGGGTATGAAGAACAGTAGCAAATAGAAATTGAGTCCCTTTCACACCAGACTCATCCATGAGTGATGCAAAGAACATGTGATTTTTGCAAGTCAGTTCCATTAGCTGCAGCTGCCAACTGCAGACATCAAACTTAGAGATGGGGTAGATTATCAGATAATTCTAGTCAAGGGGTCTGGGAGTTTTACATTAAGCTCTGTGTTTTGTGCTGTCTCTGAAGCTGAAGTACAAAGAGGAATAATTCAGATTAGCATTACTTCCAATTTGAATGTTGTCCAGATAGAAGCACTACAGACTAAGAAAGAATAAGTGTTTCATGCAGTTTTTTGCCAATAAATGAGAAGCATCCAGCGTGGTAGCCCTGCCCTTTGAAATAGAAAAACAGGAGCAATCTTCAGAGACTATTCTGCCTTCATGCTCAAACAATTCTGAGAGCAGATAAATAAAAGATGGGGTGGAGCAACCATATTTTACACTGATGTTCACAGTTGTTCAGCATCAGTAGAGCTACTTTATTAGTACACTGACAGCTGTTGCAGGAGAACCAGCAAATGAGAAGCAAAAAACTCCGGAGGGTTATCAGTTGAACTACAGGTTAAGGAAAACCACAGGTTGTCTAGATACGTCAGTGAAAAACACTCGAGTGTGAGCACTCAGGTTTGATTTCTCTGAGAAGTAAGGATGGTGTGTACAGCCAGTGTGTTAGGGATATCTGAAATTTTGCCTTATGATGTAATTTTGGGAAAAAACGATGATCTTATTTGATTAATTTCTCTTTCAAGAATTGTCATGTATTATCCAGACGTACAGTGGCGTACAAAGAAGTTTGGTACAAATACCCAACTGCTTTCATAGAACTACTAATGAGAGACCAAGTACTAAGTTTTTTTTTTTTTTTTTTTTTTGCTTCTGGATATACTGTTATATATTATATATATAATATATATATTAGTTCAAAACATAGAAAATCAGTGTTAGTTTCAAATAGTCTCATTTACACTACACATGATAGAACAGGGATTATTTTGTTGCAGCAATTGGTAGTAAAACTAAATTTTCTGATTTAATTTATTTCTCATTACATTTCTGTTGCTGAATGGCATAAACTGTAATTTAGAATAATTTTTATGCAAGAATTCTCTGGTGAAGCCATGTGAAAAAAAAATTATAGATGAATACCGTGGGCTAACTACTGTTTCTTTGCTGCCTGGTAGTAACATTTCAGGAAAGACTGAATTTAAGAATTTGTAGCTGTAGAGTTAGTATATGGTAGTGCAACTTAATCTTATCAAGATTTTATTTTGTTAGAAAAGATGTTAAATCTGTCTGTATGCAGACTTGGCTTTCAGAGAAGACTCATAGTCTTCTATAGTTTATTCATTTTGCCTCTTTCCTGAATTACTTCCAAAACCTGAAACCTGATTCTACTTGAGTTAGACTATTGGAAAGATTCTGTGATCAGTAACACTGTAGTATTTTAGGCTGACAAATTGTACCACCAGTTAAATTTTCATATGTCTAGTGCAAATTACTTTCTTAAGTTCAAAACATTTTGTTTGAAGGTTGTAACTCTGTAAACAGAACATAAAAGATCAAGGAAAATGCAATCTAATTGTTCTGTAAAACTCATACCAGCTTAATTAATTTTATAATTTTGTAACATGGTTATGACATGGACCAAAATGATGTTGAGTTATTGGCTAGCCAGATCAATCTACTATTAGCGATATGTAGAAATAGCCCATATCTCTTCAGAAGCTGCCTATTAAAACTCTTATATGAGTTTTATATATGTGGAGCTAGAAATGCCTTGAAAATTCCATGGAACACAGTCAATTTTATATTTTTTTTAGGAGTAGTCTTTGTTATGATTGTGAGCCTAGGGGAAGGTTAATTAAAGTAAACAGAGATCTCTTAAAAACAGGAAATATTAAGACAATGTACTCTCTTTCTACTCCAAAAACCAGTAAAAAAGAGTAAATTTGTTAATATAACTGGTCTCAATACACAATGACTGTTACCTTACTGTCAGGCAGATGAAGTGGAGTGACCTGGAGTAAGGCTCAAAGGACAGCAAAAAAAGCAGCTCCTGGTTTGCCTCTTCCTAATCTTGTGATTCTTGCACTTGGAGTGTTCAGTAGTACTCTCAATATTCTGCTTCTTTCCTTCCCCTTCTTGTAGAACAAGTCTGCAGGCAGGGGAGGCTGGCCGGCACCAGTCAGGGTTGAGCTTTTTGAGGGAAGACAAGCTAGAGCCAAGGGTGACCACGGGACAAGTAGGACGGATGCTGCCTCCAAAACCAGCAGCACCCTCTGGCACATGAACAGGTCTAGCAGGGCAGGGCTTCTGGCAATAACAGAACCCACTGCCAGCCCAGTGACCAGCAGGCAAGCAAGCAGCAGCCTGGGACATGACTGGCCCCCACTTGCCCATGTCTAAGCTCAGCTGTCTGTGGGTTCAGGCCTGAGGTACTGTGGGGCTTCTCTGCAGGGGCCACGGGGTGGAGGTACCAAGAGAGGTTGTCAGAAAAAATAAGGACCAATGGTGCTCTGAGGGCTCTAAGTTCCTGTGACTGAGCTGATTGCTATTTCAGAAAAATTACCTTTTCAGTAGAAAAAAAATTAAGTTTTTCATTCCTCAGGTGCTTCCTCCTGCAGGCACATTGGCTGATGTGGAAGAAAAGCCTGGGAGAAGTTCAAGGTAAGGAGACTGGCTACATGCAAATTGCTGTCTCACCAAGTTACTGTTGAGCCCTGTGAACAAAGATTCCATCCTTCCTTTAAGTGAGCATGTTGGCTTTTCCTTCAGTGTATGTGTATGCCTTCCCTTCACTATGGGACTACCTAAAGTAAAATTTTTTAAACTGGTTGAAATATGGAAGAACTTCCCAAAGCTGGCAAAATGCCAGTCTGCTACAAAAGTAAATTAGGAGAATTGTTTTAATCCTTTTCTATGCTGAGTACATCCAACAGTTCAGATTTTACTTCATTGTTTTT
Source organism: Dicrurus megarhynchus (assembly GCA_013399195.1). NCBI lineage: Eukaryota > Metazoa > Chordata > Aves > Passeriformes > Dicruridae > Dicrurus > Dicrurus megarhynchus. Next base: position 2,005,399 of record VXAD01001748.1, on the reverse strand, counting down.
GTTATTTCTTTATTAGATAAGATCTAATAGCAACCATATCTGTCACATAGATTTTGAGAGATCTCATTCTACTAGAAGCTTTCTAAAGAGAAAGAATCAGATATGAACTTCAGGCAGTGCCTCAGAATAAAAATATTCTTTTTTCCCTCTGGTTATGATTCAGTGCTGCTGCTGCCCTGATCGTCTTCATGAGGAGGTCTCTTTACCTGAATTATTCTCTAGCCACACTGGATAGAGTTGCAAAGGAAGTATCACAGTATCATGCTTCACTAAGTCAGCTTAAGTGGTTAGTATAGAAGGAAAATCCAGAGTTAAAGGCTGAAGATCATTAATTCACTGCATGTTGTTAAGTGAAGAGTGTAAGAGGGGGATCATGCATACATGGCAGTGAGGATCTCACATATTTTCCCTGCTTATTAAAGATTCATGGCTGTCATTATTAACCTGCTGCTTTAATATGTGAAAGTCATTTCACCTCCTCATGAGTCTCTCATTTTCTTGGCTTTACCTTATGTTTGTCTTACTTGGCAAAATTGTAAGCAGCATGGGAAACGCCTCCCAGTCCTTGTCTATAAGCAGACTTTGCCCAGGTATAACTACTTCAGGGAGGAGTAAAATTTGCATACATAATTCTTTTTGTACAGGATTAGGATAGCTTTGTCTAAGCATTTTTATGCCCATTTAATATTACAATACCATGCAGCTCATTGGGTTTATATTGTTCAGTTTAAACAACAAAACTTTTGCATGTGTAATAAGTTTTTCTACATTTTCTATGGTATATAATGCACTGGGGACCTCTTCAATGCAGCTGCAAGGCAACTAACAATAATTATTATTAGAAATAAAGGCAATTGCTAAGCACTTTGTATTTGTAATACTGCATAAAAAGCATAAAAACCCATGCTCCCTACCACAAATAACAACTTATCCCTAGCCACAAAGAGTATTAGTATAAACCATGCACATCTATAGTATCACTTTTACAGAGCTATTTTAATGCATGGTTCCTCTGCTATAGAACTGTAATGGAGACTTACATTAAATTAAAAAAAATAATTCTTGCTAGAAGTTTATGAGAGTTGACTGTTCCATTGGAGCCATTATGGTTTATCATGTATTTAAGGACGTCTAAAATATGAATTATTGATAGGCTCCAAGGAGCAATGTTTCTTTATCATTTATAAATATTTATTTGCTGAATTTCAGAATGGATATTATTGAACTCATATAGACCTTAATGTCTCCAAGTGGTCTATAATGCGGTAGAATATGGCATTTAAAAAATCCTATCTCTTATTTGATCTGCTGAAAGCATAATTAAGTGCTGTTAAAATCCAGAAATGAGGGAACTTTTGTCATGATGTAGCAGCCGTAATTGCAACCTGACTTGTTTTCAATAGTCTCAAATTTACCTACTTAACAATGTTTTCAGGTATTTCCACTATCAACACATTCACTGATACTTCCCTGCCGTGCACACATCTCAGAACCTTCTTTTTCACTCTGACCTTTCTGAACACACTCCTTCCTTTTATTGTTATTATTATTATTATTATTATTATTATTATATTATTTGATGTTGTGTTTATGTGACAGTAGGTATCTAACATCAAAGTATAAATTGTAATTAAAAAGGTAGTTAAAGTTGCATGAGAGTGACTTAAAATTTGAGGGTGAATACTTTGAATGCAGTCTGTATATTGCACTAAGTAAGGAGCTTCTCTCTTCAGTTGAATTTTTTTTTTGTGTGTTAGGAACTGATTGTTTATGCTCTCTCTCTATGCTACTGAGTTAAATTACTGTTTTAAAATGCAACTAACTGTTTCTATTCTAGAAACTCATCTCCTTTCCAGTTAGTCCCAACACATCCTAAGAAGCCTTTTTTTTCAGTATGAAGTAATGTTAATAAACTGAAACTTCTGATCAAACTTCTGAAATTTGGACTTTATTATGCTTATTTTTTTTAACTCCACATGCTGTACATCACATTTCTTCCTACAGGAAGCAAGACTCAGTGCAAGGGTTTCATATATTTTATACTGTACATGGTTAAAATGTAAAATAAATATTAGGTACACTATCTGATAGAGCCATGTGAGTGAAAAGAGGGTCTGGGGTGTGTGGCATTTATTTGGTGACAAATAAAAAAGTCTCATTGATTTATTTAGGAGATCAAACATTTTGACGTGCTTTGAAGCTGGGCACCATTTCCTTAATACAAAGACGACAGGGTATTTATAGCAACGATAAAAGATGTCTCTTGTAGTCTGAAAATGTGTTTTTATTCTTTTTCAGATTCAAGGTAAAAGCACAGATTATTATCTTAGAATCCAAGAAAGTCTATTTATATTCTATTATCACAGAATCCAAGAAAGTTTCTTAGGTATCACACCTGCCATGTAGGGTGTTTGAATTACAAAATAGTACTGCTCAGATGGATTTTCAGTAATATTTATAGTAATTTATAAACCAGTAAAATTTCTGTTGAGGAAAAAATGAAATGGAATAATTGGCATGTCCAAGATATAAATCTCCGGTTAAAAGAGCTGGAGTAATAAGCAAGGTAGTTTGATAAATGCTTACCCTTTAGTGAGACAAATATTTTAAAAACATATGGACCAGATTCTGCCATCTTACTCAGTGGTAGTATGCAGCAGTAGTATGTAACTACAGTACTTTTTGATTTTCTTTGGACTTCTTACTCAGGCTAGCACTATACAGTATGAGCAGATGTACCATAATTAGCACTTCATATCATCTTCTTCAAGAAAAAACGTTCAGATTAGAGATTATGCTTCCTATACCATGCTGGTTTTTTGTATCTTTAGGAATTGTGCATGCATGATCTAAAGAAGACCAGATGCTTCATATTCCTTATTATTCCAAAATACAAAAAATGTATCACTGGCAATAGAAAGCAAGGAACACTTGTACCATTCCCATTATTGGCATTCTGAAGTGTGACAAATTCAGGAACTAAAATTTCTGAGGGTGTTTTTTATGCAGTGTGTGAGGGCAATGAACTTATTCCCAGCCCCTCTTCTATGGGAAAGCTCAAAATATCTCTTCTTCTGAAGGAGTAAAAAAAAGTGTCCTGGAAGGCTCTTTTCAAGCAGTTGAAAGCGTGAGACATCTGAAATTAAATTCTTTCAGGATCTAATATGGAAAAGGTTCTTGAAGAACACTGTTTGAAGTAAAGGCTTCATTTCTGAGTCATCGGGGTGTTGGGTATGAACACAGCAGCTTTCATCTGATTTGATTGGAAATATAGCTACTAGCACAATTTGCCAATTTCTGTGACGTTGCACTTCAGCACATTAGTTATACAGGGAAGAAGAGATTATGAGATTGTAGAAGAGGTCCAGGGGAACAAACAGGAGAAAAGATGTTTGTGATTTGTTTGTTTACTTGTCTAAATAGGACTGCACAAGACATCACAAGTATTAGAGAAGTGAATAGTAAAAATAACAAATAAAATTAATAATAAATTACTCAAAGCCACTGGCAGCAAAAGAGTCAACAATATAATTTTGAGGGTGAAGTAGAGCATCCTGAGTTCATGTCCTTGGTTTTAATTTCATGGAAAATAATGAAATGCACAAGTACTTTAAAAATAAATAGCTTGCCTGTGGCAAAAAAATAGAGTAGGCACTACTAATGGAAACTTAATTGTAAAAGAAAGGTGAAGTTAAATAAACTAAAACTATTACTTCTTGCATTCATTATCAATAGGGTTCGAGATAAAAAATAAAAAAACCAGAGGAACACAATGTAATGGGAAAGAAGTTTGAATGTTTTTAACTTTAAAAAATACATAATAATAAGGATATTTACTTGTCAAGGTTTTACATTCTCTAAGGAAGGATCTTCATTGTCTCGGTTCCTAGCAGTATGTTCCTGTAAATATGGGCAGAGTTGCTAAATCGTCAGAAGGTGTAAATAAACAGATCTTTTTTACAGTTAATTGTGGTGCAGAAAAACTTGTATATTTTGCTGGTTTGCATTAGCCTCACACTATAAATGTCTGTATACTTTGGATATTTAAAGAATCCCTTGAACTGAGCTTACAGCTGCATTGAAGAAGTATCAGCCAAAAATTAGCTGGGGAATAAGGATTAATAAATTTCAGGCAGATAGTTAACATCTCTGCCATAAAAAAATTAACCATGTGGAATGAGAAGATAAATTCTTTATTCTAGGTTTTGTCAACTTTCCAGAATTTTGGTTTTGCAAAAAAAGCAAGTAAGTAGCTAAATGAGTGTGCGAAAACTCCTGATTCTGTCATAGCTGCATGTAGTTGGGAACTATTTTAAACTGGTTTTCTCTGTCTCTGTTGGTTGAGGAAGTAATGACAGATGTTCAGTAAGTCAATTATCTGTAACACATTGTCTAACCAATAAAAAGATCACAGTCTTCTGGTTCTGATCAAGTCTTTTATAGGTGATCAAAGAAGTATCATAGCTTTCCTGCTGAACTTGATTTATCAGTTTCAGTGTTTTCAGGACAAAACTGGATCTTTGAACACATACAAACAGATATGTTTGGAATGTAATTATTTTTTACTTATGTTAATTTAAAATTTTCAGAGTTTAATGATGGGAGTTATTTAATCAAAATTTATCCACAAATTTTAACTGTCTCCTTTCCTACTTTTTTTTAGTGACTGGTACACAATATATAGACATTCCACAGGGAATGGAATTCATTACAAATTGCAAGCTGGGAGAAGGTTTTGCCATTTATGGGCTAACTGTTTCATTTCTTTGAAAGTCTTTTTCTCCAGATAGACTGATAGAATAAACTGGGTTTCTCAGACTGGCAGTTTCCATATTTATTTATTTCAGCTGGAATTTTATGATGTCTCTGAAGAACCTTCATCACTGTTTTCTACTTTTCTGAAGTTTTGCTGCACCTGTTTCCTTCAAGTTATAATATAAGGTCTATTTGTTTAAGCTTTTATCTGTTGGGTGGGCCAATGGTTTGGTTTTGCTGATTCAAATCAGTCTGTGCAGAAGGACTGTGCCAAAAAAAATGAAATCAAGGAACTCTTAAAGGTCTCTAGAACCTAAATAGATTGAGAACAGAGGAGATAAAGATAATATTAATAAAACTGTATTAACAAACAGCTGTCTCTTTAAAAATTGAGTAAAATTTTTACCCCGTGTTTCTGTTTTTTGTCAGGCAGAAGGTCTGCATGGTCTATGTATTCCAGGTTTCTTTGGTAAGGCTAATTTTAGCTCTGAACAAAGTAATACTTTAATAAACATGATGTTAATAGCCTGCTGAGGGTGAGAACACCGAGTGAAACCAGGACTAGGTTATGTGGGGCAGCAAGAGCCCGTGTGGTGCTACATCCCACCAGACAGACAGAAAGGCTACTTGTCTCCTGAGGCTTTTTGAAATACTAGCATGAATAATATCCAACCCAGAGAAAATAATAAGACAAGCTTAACATCATTGTGGCTTTCTTTTGTTCCCTAAGGCTGTGATGTGGGTTTGTTTTTTTTTTTTTTTAACAACATGCGGTATAGAATCTCAGCTATTGTATTTAGGAAATAAGAATCCATAATCCATAAGAGGATTTTCAGATGTAGCCTTCTAGAATCCTACTTTATTTATTTCCATACTGTCCATCTTAATAGCATTTCTTCAGAAGGCAGAGGACAATAACAAACACATAGCTGAACAAGTCCAAACAGCATTCAGGGCACTGAATGCAGAGACAGGAACAAAGCAACTGGAAGAATAAGAAACAGCTAAAGAAAAAGCAAATGCCACTAGTGAAGGAGAAATCTTTACACTGACATTCATTTTCTGGTAAGGTTTTCAGTGTTCTATTCAACAGCTGTTGGTAGGCAGATGTCACTTCTGGCTGGTATATAGAAGTGAGTGCATTCAAACTTATCCTAAACAGGACTGAGGTCAGATCAGATTATTTTGAACTGACCAAAACTTCACTGATTCCAGACACAAAGAACTTGCTTTGTTTAGGCAATAGGCAGAAATTCTCTGTCCTTTTCTTGACAGTTGAAGAAATTTTCATACAGAATATGATTTGAACAAGCAAGAGAGTTAAATGTCCAAGCAGTAATGAAATTTTCCTTAACCACAATAACTCTTCCAAGAAGAAATGCCTGTCATTTTTGGAAGCTGCACATTGGTTAAAAGATAGGGATAATTCAGAAGCTGTTTCATTTGATTCTGCCTAAAAAAAATCTGAAATAGTTCAAAATTCTAGCCCTAGGAAAAAAAGCAGTTATTGTATAGAGTTCAGTTTGTCTTTCTATCTCCCTGGCTGTCATGCCAAGAAATCACTGTCATTAACCATAACAATAAAACATAGCACTGTGTGTCTCTTATTTATCAAGAAATCTAAGAGCTTTGCAAAAAGTCCCGATAGCAGCTTTCAGTAATTGGAACATGCAGCATCAGCTTGTCTTTGTTAGATAGCTTCCTAATGCCAGTACACCATACAGAGATATTTTCCCAGAAATCTCTAACCTTCATGGGCATTGTCTGATTTGAAACCTTAAAGCAGTCTGGGGATTTTCATACACAGTTACAGAGAATTCAAGGAATAGTTCTGATAAGTTTTTGCTGTTGCTGTGGTTATCTCCAATTCTATCTCTGTATCAGTTCATAGAAAAAAATTGAGTCTGTTTTGTTAGTCTTCCGTTTCTCCTCATTTGCCCCTTATGTTGGAGGTATTCTCATTTCCTTTAATAAGCTTCAATCAAACCCGAAATTTATATAAAGCATCACAATATTTAGTGAGTGCTAGGGGAAAAAAAAAAAACCCAAAAGCATTTCATTACATTATTGGCAATTTCTAAGATGTGGATGAGGTAAACAGTTTTATTTTGCACTAACTAGAGGTAGTCTCTGCAAGAAAGCTCTGGAGAAATTCTCTCTATGTGAATTACAATGACATTTTTTCTGATACCAAAAACCTTTACAGTATAGAATTTTAAAACAATCGTTCTGTATACGTTAAGTGTTCATATGTGTCTAATAGAAAATAGAAAACTCTTTTATGGAACCTATTTTACTTAGTTTAACAGAGAAAGTTCCACAGTTTCTAATAGAGTTTTGCTATTTTAAAATGGTCATTCATCTTCTCCTGTTACATTCCTGAGTACACTTAATAAATCTGAATTGTAAACTTGAATTTTGATTTTTCAGTTCACTAAGTCACTTCCAAGGAAGGAGCTAACTTCAGAGTCAAGTTACTTACCCTGCTCTAAAATTGCAACCTATTAATGTAATAATCCCATTTTGACCATTCAAATCAGCATTTTGTTAAAAACAATAGTATAAACTGCTCTCTTTTTTTTGTTTTATATGTCTTTTAAATAAATTGTCTGTTGTTACTTACTCAAGCATAAATCAGGAACAACTCCATTAATGTTAGCATAGTTACACAGCTTAAAATTGTCATGACAGCAGAATCCTTTATGGAAATCATAAAGACAGCAGAGTGCCACCTAGCATCAGACAGCAGACGTGATTTTTAGGGGAATTTGGGTTGTTACCTAAAAAGATTCATCATTGTTTCAAAAGGTGACCCGATAGACCTTGTGAGTCAAAAGAGGTGAGAAACCACCAGTGATCTGACAAGAGAGGAGAGGATTAATTCATACTTCATACAAGGAAGAGTGAACATGTAGAGGTTGAGAGCAAAGGAGTGTTTATGGCCACTACATATGTCCAGGAAAATTTTTAGCTCAAATATGTGTCTTTGTAGCTTAGTGCTCAAAATAAGCTGCATCCAAAAAACACAAGTGTCATTTCAAAGGCTGATATTATGATAAAGACATCAGCTGCCTTTTTTTTTTTTTTTTAAGTGGTTAAACACACACATGCACACACGCACAGAATGACTATGACCTCCTGGACACATACAAAAGCCTGACAATGAAATAACTTTTCTTTTGAGCAGTGTTTTGTACTGGATATGTTTATGAAGCATGAAACAGAGTTTCTTTGTCCAGCTGAGAAACGATTAATTCAAATACTTGAATGTGGCAGGTTTAAAAACTGTGTTCTTTAGATGAAACAAGCACCATTCCTCAAAGAAAATCATATCTTAAGAAAACACAAAAACCCTACACGGTGGCTAATGCATGCTAATCATCTACAGCTTTGTTCTTCACTGAGCGGTGAGACAGAAAACGGATGAACAGGGGCAAAGACTTTTGAGCAGAAGTACATGGAAGGTCCCATTCTTCCTGTTGCAACCCCCTTCTTTGGCAGTCCCTCACCTCTGTGCAGCTAGTAACCAATTCTCTAAATGGCCTACATTTAGGTAGAGATTTTTCTATCCCTTAGATCTTCCTATTTTCCAGGTCCTCATGACATTTTTTTATATCCTTCTTGTTCCTTCAAATCTCTCATGAAGGAAGCATCCTTTGAAAATGCCTCAAGCTCTCAGGCTTCCTTGGATATGCTTTCCTTGCTGAAAGTATGTAATGTTTATTGCTAAAAACCAAAAGGTAATGGTGGCATAAGGAAAGCAATATAAATCCATAAAACAATTGTGTCTCTGTTTACTATAGACTGCCTACTGTGAACCTAAAGATCTACAACTATTTCATAAATATAATTAGGTTTGAAATTAGAGTTACAGTAAAATCAAATTTATCCAAGTTGTAAATTAAATAATTTACTGAAAAAATAATTTTGATATACACAGACCTCAGTACTATTGAAACAAAGGGAATTCTTAGGAGAAAAAATATTATGTAGTTTTCGATAATGATATGCAAAAGAATGTTGTGGTTCAGATTGTCTTAGCCATGGAAATTACAGCTTATCATCAGCTGTGAAGATGAATACTCTCAACAGCGAACAACAGGCATCCAATCTCATATGTCTCTAAAGACAAAGGACACACAAAGATAGGTGAGGTTTGAGGATGCCTGCCAACATTTCCCAAATTCAATTCTGCACTCTATTCCTATTCACTGAGTTTGATTACATAAACATTGCTGTCCTGAGCCTGTTCCAATTTCAATGTATATAATAGGATGTGAAATATGATGGGAGTAATTTCAGACCATGCATATGTTCATTGTAATCACTGATACTAGAGGTCATCTATTTTCATGCCACTCTAAGCTGAGGCTATTATCACTGTGTAGCTGGTAGAGGTTCAATACAGCAGAGCATTCCTAATGAAGTTGGGGATCCTTGCAAAAGCAGGGCATGCAGTAATAGCAGCATGTAAATGCTGCTGATGCTCTAAAAGAGCCTGAAAGGCACTCCTGCTCTCAACCAGCACTGTTGAAAGAAGTGCTGTAAAAGGGCCTGAAGGCCAAGTCACATGCTTTACTAAAGGTCTCCCTGATTCATCCTCTTATGTTGACAGAAGGAAGTTCTTTCTGATTAGGTATTAATATTAATATGCATCTTTCATCTGTTTCTGCTTTTAATTAATTAACTCAAAGACTACCAAAGTCCAAAATCAATCTTAATGAAATTTTTATATCTTAACCTTTCTCTAAAAGTGATCAAGGTTTTTTCACCTCTACAGCTGATTTTTATGCTCTTACCTGAAATCTTCAATGCAGAGATAATGCAGACAAGCAAGCTCTACTCCTATCTACTTCAGGTTCAGAAAAATTATTTTCTGAAGCTGAGTTTGATTAGAATTCATTTCCGTGTGGTTAGGGGAGGAGGTTCCTGTTCCCAGAGGAACTTCCTTCACCTGGGAATGGAATGAGTGACAGTGTACCATAGTGAGATTGATGCCTTATGATTTTGGCTTTTGTATTTTTCAAATCCTGTACTGCTTTAGTGTGTAAAACTCTAAAACTCCATATAGCCTGTTAGCTACTCTTCTCCCATTCTGGTTAGACACAACAAACCCTCTCTAGGCCTGAGACTCAAGGACACCTTGTTGTCCCAGGCCCCAAAATATGTAAACAAAGCCTCTAAAAAGGGGGAACAAACTTGGGGTAATTACATCGCTACCTGAAATTGTAATTGGAAGATTAACCCCGATATGCAGATGGGCCAAACTTATAAAAGTATGGATAACTTGTGACTCGTGGTCCATTTTGAGTGTAACCCTAGGGCTCTGAGTGCTCATAGTATACATTTATTGAAGGCCCTTCAATGAATACCCGCTTTTATCCTTTTAATTTTGTCTAGTCTCTGTTTGTGGGTAGCCCTGACCAGGCAAGGTAGTCTGCATCATGTTGTATGATAAGGCACTAAATACTTAGGAAGAAGATAAATGAACATTTCTGCTTCTTTTGCATGTTATAATCGTAATCACAAATGTTCCATGTTTACATTTTCTAACACCATTCTACAGGACACCTAATGTGGTTATTTTTTTTTAGAAAAATCCTTCATCTTTTTAAACCAAAAAAAATCTTTATTTTCCTCTGTTCCCATCTTCAGTTAGGACAATTGTTGAGTGTGAATGGTTCTGTCATTTACCAGGAAAAGAAATAGCAAGACAAAAACTAGAAGTAAATGCTGAACAAATTTAGTATTAGAAAAACTGTTGGTTTGACTGAAAACATGGTATTGCTTGAAATAATTTGCAAAAGTCTTTGTGGATTATCTGTAATGTGGGTTTTTAAACAGAAGGTGGAACACTTTCTGAATTTCCTTTAATTTCCTTTCAGATGTTTCCTTTCACTGAGAATGACTTGGAGCAGTTCTACAACCTCCAATGCTCAAGGCAGGCTCTAATGGTGTCATTGGGCCAAAAACCTATAAATACAACCAGAAGGCTTTCAAGAGTATCTAGTTATCTGTGAGTAGTTACTCAACAGCTAACTTGCCTGTTTGTGCCAAACCCTTGCTGCCAGATATTACTTAACCACATACACACACAAACACACATGCATAAAAATTCTAAAACATCATGTTGATATGCCACAGGATGTATAGCAAGAATTTATGAGGTTCCTTCAGTATCAGTACTGGGACAAGAGTTGTACTCAATGATGCTTATGCATGATTTTATCAGCTTTTCATATGATGTTAAATGGAGACATTTGGGGTGATTTCAAATCTCTTCTTACTTGTTTGTTCTTAGTCAACTTAGTCCAATTTTTCTGTGAAGCATGAGTCTTAGTCAATTTCTCTGTGCCAAACTGGTTGATTTTAATAACACAGACATTTCTGCAATGACTGTATATTTATATACAAATAACAAATACAAAGGAAGGGATTTGACTCAAGTAAACTTTCAACACACGGTGCTTAATATAAATGCCTTAAGGCCTTCCAAAGGAGTAATCTGGTACCAGTAAAGATACTACTTTTTTGCTAATGATCATAAATTCAGTTATAACTGCAGAAGCATATACTAACTTTCCTGACCAGAAGACAGGCAAAATAAAATTCCTTAAATGGGATGCTACACCTGCTATGATACTGCTGCTAGTTTAGAGATCTGTAAAGATGTTAAAAAAAACTCTTTTATTTCCCTTTTGTTGTTTGGACATTCTGAGAGGCAGTTAATATTTTATATCAGTATTCCATTATGAACACTGAAATATGTACTGAACAGATACCAGATCTATGGAACCCTACACCAAAAGATACTACAGATGTTAAAAACAGTGTGGCTTCGAAAGGAAAGTGGGCAAATACATGGCAGAGAATCTATTGAGAATTACCAAATACTACCATACCTGACACAGGAAGATACTTCAGATGAAACTTCTGGAGACTGTGAGAGCATGATGGAAGGTATTGTGTAGGCTTAGCCTAACTTTTCTCTCTTTAGATACTTCCTCTCAGGAACAGGATTATAGGGCAGAGTCCCAGGACCCAGCTGGATCTTTCTCATGGTCTTATGTACCGCAGCATAACCATCTTTCAAAAATATTAAGCACATTCTGATGAATCATTAAGACCTGTTTCATAACTAACCCTAATTCTGTTGCAGACACATATAACTGCAGTAAGTCACTGAAAAAGCTATTCAGTTTTAATATTTTCTTAGCAATCTTGCCTTTGAAATATACAAAAGGAAGGCACATCACACTTTTCTTTCAGATTCTTTATATGCAGAAATTCTAAGAGACTAAAGCATCTCATTCAGATTAGGAAGCCTTCTTGGAAGAGCAAATGGCCTTTTGGAGAGTACATTATTCATTCTCCAGGGGACTAGGTAAGGCCATTTCTCATTTTGCAGCTAAGCAGTCCCTACTGACAAACCTGTCTACACAAAAGTATATTTTTTGTGGCGAAGACATTCAGGCAGAGAAGCCAGCATTCTGACAAAATATGATAGAAATATAGTATCTGGGACCTAACCTAATTAAAAAGAGGCATATTTGGTCTTGGAATTATTCCATGTGGCTCTCCAGAGAGAAAACTAGTTTATGAGATCTGACACCTCCAAAACCCACAGGTTTTTCTCCTCATTGATGTGAATGATAGTGAAGTAAAGATATTCAGTTTTGATAAGAACCCTTTGATATGTGCTGATAAAAGTAATGCAGAATAACCTAGACAGATGCAAGTTCCTATTTTCTCAGTGGCGAGAAAAAAACATGCTTACTACACAGAACAACATTTTGCCCTACTGTGTGATTCTTAACTGAATTTGTCAACTGAAAGGATGGCGGAGAAATTGTTCATGAATTTGCACATGTTGCTGCATGTGTCAGAAGGCTTAAAAAAAAGAGACAAGGCTAAGAGGCATGGTTAGACTATCACTACACTGCAATATATTTAGGCATGAAGAAGCAATTTCTGGAAGCATCAACATTTTACTGCCAACTAGAATCTTATCTTGATTAGACCACTAAAAGCAGGCAAAAGAGAAAAAAAAAAAAGTGAAAAAAATGGCAACAAAGTTCTGATTTGAACTTTGATCAAATAAGCAATGGCCTCCATTATGTTAAAGGAACTATAACAATATTGTCTTTTTGTAGATCCTTCAGTACTGAAAAGGCTAAAGGATGTTTACTGATATTGGCAATGGAGACATCCTAAGTCTCTTTGCTATTTACAGAAGACTCCTAACACAGGCATTTCTTATCAGCCTTGTTTATATGAAGAATACTTAACTAGAGCAATTCCCTGTCTCTTTGAACAAATATTTACACTTGCAAGTAGCTTTACATGTGTGACTAGTCTCATGTGTGATTTCAGTAGGGCTATTGACATGCTTACAAAATTAGAGCAAGATTTTGCAAGCTGTGAAAAATCTGTTTCTTTTCTACCTGCTTCTCAACTTGTTAAAACTCTTCCTATGCACTCTAGTGTCTGAAAAAACCCTGGAACTATTCAATATATACATGCATTTATATCCATTACAGCAACCTAGAGAATATAGATTGAGTGTGTATCGTTTAGAAAATCTGGGTTTGCATTTTTTTCTATTGTGTAGCTGATTGCTTATTATTACAAATGTCAGCAGTAAACCAATATTCAAATATGCTATTTAATGGTATTCATCATCTGAAAGAAATCTCTTATTTTTTCATGTTGTCACATACTTAGAACAAGAATACAATTTGTGGTAACTGCACTGCCATTCCATGGAATAATGCTCTCTGCCTCTGCACATTCCTGAATATGCCAGCAATCAGATGGATTTTTGAACAAAAGATTAAACAGGCACTTCCATTCCACAGGAAATTCAAACAATATTTTAACATTGTTGAAATACTTGAAAAGAATCCATGAAATATACTGTTAAAGACGTAAAGAGTCAAATACGGTCAACAAATTATTTCAGCTTTCATACAGAAACTTGAGGTCTGCCTGCAACATATACAGGATGTATTTTCTCATGCAGAAAAAAAAATCTTTAAAAACAAAATAACAGAACAAAAGCTATTGTGTTGCATTCACATGCATATAGAATTTAAGAGTGTCAATTAAGTTTCATATAATTTTAGTTTCTTTTTCTTTAACTGATATTAGGAAATACTATATCTGATTTTCTCACATTTATAGAAAAAAATTGATACATACTAACATTTTAATGCCAGACTGTACACCTTATGACCTTGGCAGTTTCTCTAATTCTTTGAAAATAAAAAGAAGGAATTCAAACCTCCCTTTCCTGGACCAGCAGAAAACAGCTACTTGGTTACTTTAGCTGAATCTTCAGATTTGCTTTGATTTTAAACTAGAAATTAAACTAGTCAGGGCCTACTTATTAATGGAAATTAATCATAATATTTCAGTGAGGTAAATAGGCTTAGGTAACCCTAATGTTCATATACTATTACAGCATATACCATTGCTGTGAAACTGTGTAAGTCTGACAAAGTTTTGCTTTGGTCGTTGATGGCCAATATTTACTGAATAATTTCTGTGTGTGCAACTGCAATGAAAGAACCAGAATGAAGTACTCATAAGGTCTGTATTAGCTAAATTCATTACCTAGGGAATCATAGAATAACAGGTCTGAAAAAATTCTCAGGATATTATTCAGCTTATTCCTTTGTCTTGAAGTAGAATCAACTATGTGTGTGCTAATTCTGTCATCTGTTATCTCTGAATCTCAGATATTCTTAAAGCTCTGTAGTTTTCACACTCCTCCTAGTCACTAAAAATACTCAAAGAATTTTTTCTTCATTTGAATGACTTTTAATAGCATCCTATTTTGTCCTCACACACTTCGTTGGGGTTTTTCCTCCAAAATCACACCTTCCAAAGATACCAGTTATTATTTCAGAAAAATTCCTAATAGTTTCCGTGACTACTTGCTATGATAGCAGCATTCTGTCAACAATGATTTTGCATTCTTCTCATATACTGCCTTCATGATTTTGTGCACTTTGATCGCATTCACACTCTCCAAACTGATGCTTACCAGCATTTTTGCCCTTCATGGGTGTGTAGTCCATCCCTTTAGTCAATTTTATCTAATTTTCTCTGTGAATTCACTAAATCTGTTATAGTCTTCAAGAAATACAGGCACCAGGACAGCAGCCAGTACTTGAGATGTAGAAGATGCTTCTTCTACTGCTGTCAGTAGTTTTCCTTATGCTGTCCAACATTTGGTTGGTTGTTTTGGCTGCCATTGAACATTGAGATGGTGGTTTTGGAGAACTATCAATGACAACTTCATGTTGTCCTTCCTAAGGTGCTACTGCCTGTTGTTAGGAAAAGATTATTCATGTAAACCATGTTTTCTCAGGGATGTCTCATGCTTCTACCTATTCTGACAAGGTCAGGGTGGTACTAAAGTAGAGTAGCTAGTGTCCACTAATTTAATTTTCTGTATATTCCAAAGTTGTTTTGTAAACAGAAGAGTTCTAGACCTCCGAAGTTACTGAAAACTGGGTTCATTTATAAATAGAAAAATGAACAAACATGCTGTTAAAAAAAAAGCTTCTGAAGCTGAAGTTTTGTGCTCCTACTGAAAAAATGAATATCATAAAGGCAGGCACTGAAGCTCAAGAAGGAAATTAAAATGTCATGTTTTGTTAAGTCAGCTTCTTTGAGATTCTATTTCTCATATGAATGAGATTCAACATTTCTGCTAATGCTCACAAGTATGTATTTTACTTCTTAAGAACTTTATGTTTTACTTTTTAAGAAAATTAAGGGTCCCAAGTGTGTCTTGTCTTTGAATGGGAAGAAGGCCAAGAAATCTAGCAGAATTTGGCATATTTGCAGGAGTACCTTGTGTGATGTAGGTGTGGATAGTGCATCTGTTAGCCAGTGAATCATGCAATGGCATATTCCTTGGTTTTGATTTTGAAGATGATTATTGTGCCAAGACATATAAAAAAAATGGACATATCTATAAGAAGAAAGGTTCTCACTGTAATGAAATTTACTTGGTGACTGAGTAGGAATTGAAAGAGCATGGGATGGGATGCCATATGTCATGGGACATAGAGGATGATATGCTGTTTTTAAGGACGCATAAAAGCAGGAGCTGAAATAAACAAGATTCAGAGAGTATGAGTATTCTCAAAGGAGAGCTCTGTTAAAATTTAGTGCCTCTACAGGTCTGGTATAATGTTTCTAATGGTTATTGAAAGTTGTCCATCCCTCTCAGTGCCATTGATCAAGTTGTTTTCATTCTCATTTGCAGGGAAATTTAAGGTAGTGGAGACTAGGTTTCCTGGAAGATGCACAGCATATTTGCCACATTTGGGGAAATTATCAAAGATCTTTCATCTAAAACTATTGGTCTATCATTGATATTTTACTATAACTCTGAAGAGGTTATGCCACAGGATTCCTTTTAAGAGGAATTGCAGGATTCTTTGCATCTGCCACTAGTTCTTAAAGTCACAGTCAAAGGATAGACTATGCATGAGTTTTATGGCGGTATTATTTTTATTGAGCTAATTTAATAGAATGCAACATGCCAGGAGCACTAATAAAAATAAACAAACTTTTCAGATTTGCTGTCTTGAATAACCTTTGCTACAAAATCCAAAATGCACACTGCATTAATGTGAGCTAATTATTACATCTGAATAAGTACATAATACACCATGGTACGTTTTTGGTGACATGAGTCAGTGCCATTTGGCCCAAGAGAACGGCTAATGGTGACTCATAGTAAATTGCAATTAGAAGGCTTTAATATGTCATGACTTTTGCAGTATGTATGATCCAAGGATGGAAAAAACAAGCAGTGAACCCTGTAGCTAGAGCCCTCCAATTTTTTTGGTACAGAGTCAGACAAGCCACTTAGTTTGCCTAGAGGTATTTTGCATGTGAAAAGAAAATTGTGTTGTATTTTACATATTTTTACATCTATGGTAAACTACCAGTCACCAAAGCTGGAAGAGAGTTTTGTTAAAAGCAAGTATAACCCGTGACAAAAACACGTTTGGTCTAAAAAAGAGCACATCAAATATAAAGAAGTTCCATAATAAATCCCAAAAAAGATTTACATACTTTCAAATCCAAAAATACAGCCTGGTTAGTGAGGTTCAGACTAAGTATAAAATTAACATTTTAAACTAAATAATTTGAACAACTTACTAAAAATTTTGATGCATTCTTTTTCAGCAGCAGACTTTAATAAGATCTGGATAAGTTTTTTAAAAGAATCACAAGGCTCAACAAAAAGTCAGGAATTGATAAAGAACTAGTATTCTATTACTGAATGTGTAATAG
The DNA here is from genome assembly GCA_013399195.1 of Dicrurus megarhynchus. Lineage (NCBI taxonomy): Eukaryota > Metazoa > Chordata > Aves > Passeriformes > Dicruridae > Dicrurus > Dicrurus megarhynchus. Next base: position 1,988,323 of record VXAD01001748.1, on the reverse strand, counting down.
AGATCCCACTTTCATATGTATTATCTGCATTTGTGAGGGTGGCAGGCAGGGAGAAAAAGGAAAAAAGGTTGATCTACATTTAAATAGATATTTTTGTGCACTCAGTCTCAGAAACTAAAAATTGTAAAAATTACAGATAATCTAAAATGAACCTTTTTTAAGACATTAATAGAGGAAACAAGTAGTGAAATATTAAATATCCATTAAACACGTTTTTCAAGAAAAATATTGTCTGTATTTTGCCAATGGTTTTTCAATAGAACACCTTAAGATTGCTCTGGCATACAGTTATAGTCGGAAGAGTCTCATTTGGCAATTCAGTTCTATGCCAGAATAATTCCATTACTTCCAACAGCTGCTCCCAAAATATAACAGTAGAAATGAGCACACTAGTGAATTGCTAGAATGATAGCAGTAAAATTTTTTTACCATCTTGTCAATCTATTATTTTATTTAAAAATTACTTCAAAAAGGGAAGACTAGCCAGTCACTACTCAGGAAAGGAAAAAACCTAAACCACGCAACAGTTTATACAAATACCTGTCAAAGGAGTCCATTAATAAAATGAAGATGCATTCTTTATAGTCTAAATTCTAAATAATCATTACTCAGTTAAGACACACAGACTTTGAGCTTGAAGCATTGTTTGTGTTGTAACCAGAGTAGATGCAAAGGGCCAAATCTACTTTTAATGTGAAGCTCACATTTGAAAGTTGATGCAAAGATACTTTTTTTGAGGAAAAGCTTTGATGCAGAAAAGCTATGTTTTATATTTTTATGCTTTATAAAGCATTTATGTATATTCACTTTCTGTTGTATATTAGAGCTAGATTTTTCTCTGGTATCTACTACTGATACATTTAGGAAGTCCTTGAGCTGCAAGCAGGTGGAACCAAGCCAGCATGACTGCTCAACAGGTATTGGCTTCTCAGAAACAGGAGGAAAAATTTAAAAAAAAAAAAAAAAGTGAAAAAGAACAGCTGATTTAATCCTGAGACCTTTTAGCAGCAATTTTCTAGCCGAATGCAGAGGTCAACATCATGAATGCTTCTTATTCTCTTCCACTGTTAATTAACAGTGGAAAGGTGGTTAAGAGCAGAACTTGAACTGTCTTTCAGCTGTGGTTTTTTTTCTGCTCTGAGAGTTCCAGAGTGATTGGCATGGCCAGCATGTTTTTCTGTGACTGAAGGTGAGCCTTGCTGCCTTGTTAAACCTGAACTAGTTGTGTAGAAGTTATCTAGAATAGAATGGAAGTTTAACAGCTGAAAGAGGCAGACAGCAAAGCTTCTATCTCTGATAGCAAAAAAGATCTTATTTTGCACAGTTCCTCTTGTAATCCTCTGAAGATTGTGAATACCATTTCAGTTCAGGCAACTTTGAATCACCCTCAGGCAGAAACTACCTGTCTCCCTTGACTTTCTATAGTGTTCAGCCTTACCCTTTTAGATGCTCTGGCTTGTATCTAAGCTCCCTCACAAAGGTAAATGGAAGATACAGTCACTGAGCGTGTCTGAGAGGCACACAGCCCAGTGCCAGGACGGGGACTGATGGTTAGCTATGTAGGCTGTCAGGTTGAAATTACATTAATAGCAACCACCATGCTTTTAAGATTCCACTACCCACCCACACCCCCAAAAAAGGGTGGGAGTTGGAATTTTGCATCAATCACACCTTGTCTGCAAAACATTAGAGATTATTAAAGAGTTTACAGATTTATAGGTGTTTGGGATGAGAGGAATTATTTAGGGTTTTGTTCTAAAAAATGTTTCTGAAACTTGAGAAAACTGTCTATGCTTCTAATCAGAGGCTCTGAAGAGAGGGTAAGGTAAGAGATTTACCTGGCATTTTATTAAGAAGGACAAAGAATATTACAGTTCTCCCTGATACTTTGCATAAGATTTTAATTTAATGCTGTTAAGAGAAACTACTGACAACATGCACACTGTGTTTCTTATAAACACACAGCAATAAGATCAGGGAGTGGGGCTTTTTAAAATATTGTTTTGCAAGACGGTTGGAGTGTAATGGAATTGAAGATAAAATCCTTTACACAAGTAAATACGCCACCATATGCACTTGCTCTTAAAAGCTACGCTTTATTTTGCATGAAGTGTACACTTTAAAAGTCTCAAAATAAGAAGACTGCCAAACTTTATCTGATATGTTGTTGACTTGCAACCCCTAATGTTTCAACAGATTTTTTATTTAGACCGAAATGTTTCTCTGTCTGTTTGAGATTAAAGGTTTGGCTTTGGGAGAAGTGAGATTCAACATCAAGAGGAAGAAGCTTAACTTACTCTCATATTAGTGATTTTGTTTGGTTGGTTTTGGGGGCAGGGAAATATGTTGGGGTTTTGCTGCTTGGGGTTTTTTTGTTGCTCTTGTTTGAATGGGTTTGGTTTTGTTTGGTTTCATTTGTTGTTGCGGTGGTTGATTTGTTTTTGTTCTTCGTTTGGTTTTTTATTTTTTTAATTAGAGCTTAATTCTTGATATTGTGAATTTCTGAACTACCAGTGACGGCAGACTTCAAAACATTTAGTTGTATATATCTGTACATAACCTTTCTAATCTCTTTGCTTCATGGGGAATGGTATCTCCTGATCGCAGTACAAAATTATTTCTAGAGAAATTAAATTACTGTTTCCTTTTTCTCATACCAGTATGGCATTCTGGCTCCAGTTTGCCATCTATAGTGGTTTCAGTGACAGGAAGCTCAGATAAACACTGTGTTATTTGTTTTGTCATCACAATGTACCCATTCTGGAACAGATCATCACAACTGGTAATCTCTTCTTTCAGAAATCTCAGCCCACGCAACATCCAGGGAGAATCTCTGCCTCAAGAGTTGAATCTAATCAGAGACAAATCCAGGGAACAAATTCTCCTGCTGCTCACACAGCTATTTCTAAATGCAGAAGTTAGATGACAAAACCAGTTACAAAACAACAACAGTTTTTCAAAGGCTGATCACATGCTAAGAAAAATAACTTCGAGGAATATGTAGCAAAGCCTTGTTATTTTACTGTAAGCACTGAATCTTTTGGAAGGATTAAGTAGTGTAAGAAAAGTCAAACTGTGAAAAAACCTAGGAACCAAATGAGAGAACATAAGGGACTTTCCAATAGCAAAAAAATTATTGTCTCTATTTTCCAGACCCATGAAACTGTATTTACATTTTATAGGGTGTTTTTTTTTTTTTTTTTTTTTTTTTTTTTTTTTTTTTTTTTTTTTTTTTGGTTTTTTTTTTTTTTTTGGTGTATTTTCTTGGTCTTGCAGAGTTTCCAAAGCAGCATTTTGTGCATGGTATGGTTGTTTCGAGGATTTCAAACTTTGGTCAGCCTATGTCACTGTGACATCTTTATTGCCTTTTAGCAATGCTGGGAATTAGCAGCCACTGGGGTAAAAAAACATAACTGTAATGAACCTGCTTTTTTCTCTATAATCACCCCATATGAGTTTATGTCATCCTCATCTTTCTGATGAAGATAAAGGGATTGCTCTAGAAATGGCATCTTCTGTCGAGTAAACATTCATGTTTAAAATTTAAAATCCAAATTAATCTCTAGTATGCTGCTACCAGTGTACAAGTTTACAGGTTTTTTTTTCCTGGAAATCTTCTTCTGATACTCAAGGATATCCCAGCTGTCTGATTATATCTTAAAGAGCAGAAAAATATGAAGAAACCTCATTTACATAGATATACATATAGTTACACGTCCTTATTTTATGTATACACATACATATATGTGAGAATTGAATATGTATGTTATTGAATTGTATGAATAGGTATGTTATTATGCTTATATATTAGGTGGATTTCTTAATATAAACTCTCATCTGTTTGCTCAACTTGTCATTGATAATACAAAATTAATTTGAGCCTTTTGGGCTATGTAGATAATGATTGGACTTTTATATCAAAACCCTTGGAACAGAAGATATTTTCAGTCTTCTCAAATGATTTTACCTTAGATGAAATAATTCTATTAAAAGTTATTTAACTAAAAATCCAGAATGTGAGTTTTATAATTTAGAGACTTATTTAGAATTTGGATAACAATTCAAAGGAAGAGAGAAACCACCATCCGCGAGTTCTAAAATTCTTTTTATTCAAGAGAGGATTTTCTATCCTGGAGGGTAAATTCTAAAGGATACATTGAAAACCTGTAAGAAAAGAGCATTATGGCATTTCCTACATCTTGTAGCATTCTTAGAAATGAGAAAGGAAGAAAAACATGGCATAGGGTTTCAAATCCTCCAAAGAAAAGTTTTCTTGCTTTCTAATTTCTTATAATTTTATAATTTAATATACTCTGATTGTTATTTTTTAAACTTTGTGGCAATCTCTAACTTAATATATATGAAGAATTAAAAGATTCTGAGGTGAACGAAAGCCAAAATACACAGATTCAATTTTTATATCAAATTTAATTAATTTTCTCTGTATTCTATTAGCATATCAGGATAGATAAGCAGAAGACTGACAACATTTATGAAATTAAAATTTTTATGTAAGACATAGTTTGCACAGTTATTAATCAAAGAGAAACCCATGTTAACCAAATTTAAAAAATTAATTGTCCTGATGAAGTATGTTATTTCAGAGCACAATAACTATCCTGATATAGTAAAAATACTGTATACAAAGAATGTGATCAGAAAATGCAGATTCATATTCATAGGAGCAATAATAATAGCAGTACTGGTAGTGGCAGCAGCAGGAGGAGTAGGAGTAGTTTTAAATGATAATTTGATTGGCCAACAGTTTTACATTAAAAAAAACAAAAAAGAAAAATTCTCTTTTGAATGCCACTGGGCCAACAGCTGCCTGTCAGCTCCTAGACACTGAAGGTATCAGTACGCCAGCTCCAGTCTCACTCTGCCCATCTGCCAAGCTCTCCTCTCACTTCCTTGCTGTGCTTCACTGAGATATTGCTCACTCAATTGCTCTACATGCCAGGCATCCTTTGACTGGGTCCATCAGACATCTAGTTCACTTCAGGGAAGGGAAATGTGGGGTTGCAGCTAGGGGTCTGCTCCCTAATGGGAAAGTTTAGTCCAAAGATTGTTGAGGAGGTCAAGACAGTAGGATTCCAGGCCCACCACGTGACCTGCCTGAGTTTCGCTGCTTTTCATATAGTCCAGTGCTGGGGTCTCAAAGGTTGAGAGAAGAGAAGGTAGGATATCTTTACAGTATGTTCTGCAGGTGATTTCTCTGAGAATGTTGAGGTGAGAGAGAAATCAGCATACTCCTTTAACTTTCGGAGGTTCCATGAAGCAACGTGCAGATTACCAGTTTAACAATTTGAAATGTAACTTTTTTAATTGTCAATGCTCATTTTGGTGGTGTTAGTCCCACTTTTTTTCTGTGCAATGTTACAATGTAATTTTGTTTGCTTTTGCTTTTTTTATGTTGTGCCTCAGCCTCTCTAAAATACATTATGGAATCTGAACATGTGTTTTCACAATGATCACAACCTATAAAACTGTGAATTTGCAAACACTTTTGGAGGCAGGTTTTGAGTGCTAATCCAGTCTCATCAGTGAATGTCTGTGAAATTTATTCATGGGTATTCACATATGTGAGGTACTGTTAGTATCGTCTGTTTACTGCAAAAACTCTCTAGAAGAATGATTATATCTCTGATTCAAATCTCCTTGACTCTAATGGATTCCGTCTGGAGGGCCTACATGCTTGTAAAACCTCTAGTACAATTGAGAGGATCCTTTGTGTGCTATTTTAATGTAGTCTTCTGAAATCTTTAAGCGTTTCCAAGACAGGTCTCTATTCCATTCACTTTCAAATGAGTTATTCATTTCAGTGAGATTACTTCAAGCCTTGCAGCATCTTTTGCATGACAAAAACTAAGCTAGAAATCCAGATAGGATCCACATCACAAAACAGCATAATGTTTGGTCTAATGATTAAGCTAAGAGCCAGAAGGAGCTGGTTATGCAAGCTCAGAGACAATCAGCTCTCACAATTGAGCATCCCACTTCTTCCGCTGATTTATAGCAATAAATCTGTGATTTTGCAGCCCTTGGTTTTGAGCATTGCCATTAAATTTCTCTGTAAAGTTGGGCAACACTTCCTGTGATTTTACTCCAGATGAGGTTATTGCATGTGTAGATCCTGAATAAAGTATTGACTTCATAACCTCTCTGTTCTCTTATACACTGTATCTCTGTAATAGTGAGCTTCTTTTCTTAGGACACTAAATGACTTGACAGATACTTAACCCTCCTCAGTTCCTTGGGTGTTTGATTACTCTGTGCATCACAGGAATGACAAAGTCCAAGACAAAAAAATCTAAAAGCAGGGAAACCATATAAAGACAGCATTGTAACAATATAAAGATACTAAAAAATAATTTTTACTCTCTGAAGTAAACCCTGAGCACTTTCCTGTGATACATGAATAAATTGAAGAAATCGGTATAATCTAAAATACCTGAAGACCTTTACTCGGACATGTATTTTTTTAACTCATGTATTTGGCAATTTCTTTTAAAGAGTTTATTTAATTGGTTTTGTGATCCTCAAAAGGAATTTTTTGTTAAGTATTTCTCACCTGATTGTATTTTTCTCTGATAGCTAGGAGCTTGTATTCTGTCTGTCGCTCAAGTGAGTTCTTCAGATTTAGAAGTGTCAGAATTTGACATTTGAAATCATTCATTTCTGTTTCCTTCTCTCCAACATCACAGATAGGTATTCAGTGTCAATGTATGTGGATGAAAAGATCTTCATAGGCAACAGTGAACCTGGCTGTGCTGGAAGAGTCTAGAGTCACAGAGGAAATCCCATCAGTTCAGAACACCTAGTGTCTGCAAAGTACAGCCAGTCATTACATACCTCTGGAATTCTGATTTTCCAAGCCAGGAACCTTCTTACTGTGACTTTGATCCAACTCTTTCCTGCAAAGAGAAACAGGGGGAAGGTGTGTGTGTGGATTGACACATGCAGGTAACCAGGGCCACCACCATGAAGCCACCACTGAAATGCAAAGCGTAGATTTATTTCATTACCTTGCTAACAGCAGGAGACAAGTGGCGACACAGGTTAGGATCAGCTCATCCCAGTGGACAGAGACACATGGGGACATGGGCTCCGTCAGGCTTAGTCCATCCTAGTCAAAAGAGACACATGAGCACACAGGCTCCATTAGGCTCAGCTCATCCCTGTGGACAGAGACACAGAGGAACACAGGCTCCATTTGGCTCAGTTCATCCTAGAGCACAGTGGGGTAGGAGGGTCCGCTGCCTGTCCCAACACAACAAAAGCTTTCACTCACACAGTTTCATGCCTCACAAGGCTGTGCTTTCATGTCCTCTCTTTCTCCCAGCAGAAGGCTCAAGCATGTCTGTGAGAGTGTGGTATCTCCACACCAGAATTCTACTTCTCAAAACAGGCAGAGGATGAACAACATTAGGCATAATAAACACCAATATTTTTAGCATTCCCAGCTGAAGGGTTCCTTTGAGTGAAACTATTCCCACCTCATTGTCAAATCTTCCAGTTTTAACCCTTTCCTCCCAACAGTGTGTGAGCAGAAGGCCTGGCACGCATGCTGCTTTTAAACAGATATGGATCTGGGTCTTGTCTAGAGTAGAGTGTATACCCAGATCATGTTCTCAGCCTCTTGGAGACTGACAATGTCTAACGAGGAAATCGGCAGTCCCTGAATACCTATGTGCTTGTTCAGGACAGGCTTAGATGGTCCCAAGCCTGTACTAAGGACTGGTTCCCTCCTCACAACCCCCTTAAAGGGAAGGAGTTTGTCAGAATACAAGTCTGAATGCAAGATTACTAACATTGGAGATTGCAGCCTAATATAGTAAAAATTGTCACAAAATTCCCAATCCCTCTTTAGCTGTAATTTGCCTGTCAAGTTTACTCTGTGAGATTATGATTATTAATTTTAAAATGTATATTTATGTATGGTATGAAGTATGTGCTTTGTCTTCAATTGATAATGCTGAAAAACAATCATTGCCAGTGGTAGTCACCTCACTGACTCTAGGCTAGTGTTACCTTATGTCTGTAAGGTAACAATTTTTCTGGCTACTATTAAACACCAGATCAGTTCCACTGGTGTCCTCCAGTAACAGCATTTCAGAAACCAATTTTATATAGTATTAAAAAAACAATTTTTGAAACTATTGCTTTGATTTTTTGTCCTGAAATGAGAACCATATATTTTCAACATATGAACAAGTCACCAAAAGTGCTATCAGTAAATGATTTCTAAACTTATGAGAATTTAAGGAATTGTCCTTGATAGAAGTCTTTAGTATGACTACAGGAATAAATGTGGTCATTACTGCACTAAGGAACAGTGTAAGTGCAACAGTGTGGGGAAAGTGTTCAAGTGACATTTATGGATACAGATAGACATGCACATAAATACATGTACATAAATCCATATTTCTACTATGTACATATATACATGTGTAATATATATACACAGATACACACACACACAATCTGGGTTTGCAAAAAACATCTGCTAGTGATTGTGGTTTGACTTGCTTCCATGAGGCATTAAGTTCCTTTATCATAACCATCTGTCATTTTTTCCGTGTTTACTGAATTAATCACAGAATTTTAAACAGCTCATTTAAAACAAACCGCAAACAAAATTACTATCTGGTGAGAGCAGTTTATGAATATTATGTGTATTCTTACTGTGAGGACAGTAGCCACTATTAAGAGTCAGTCATTCAACTAGTCTCTGAAGTTTTAGGGATATAATATTAAGTTCTGTAATGTAAAGAAGCTCATGCTGTTATGAGCAAACCCCAAATCCTTCAGAATTACTGAACTACACAAAAATCAGTGTAAAGGGAAAATAAATTTAATCCTTAAACTCCATTTCTTAATTCAACAGTGGGAGATCAAACCTTGAATAGTACTTTGAAGACAAATTAACTTTTGGCATAAGTAGGAGCAGTTCTCTGAGTCAATAGAAGTACAGCATTTACATTTGCTGATGTAGAGCCCTGGATTTACTTTAAACCTCCTTTTTCAGCACAGGTGCAGAAAGCTTGCTTTTAGAAATCTCTCCTATCTTAAACCTCTGTACATTTTAGGATGGATTTACATCTTTTTATTATCACCATCAATGCTATAATACTGTGGGGGAGAGAGGCATATTGGCACTTATATCACATTTTCTTATTCTGGTTTCATGCAGGACAAACTCGAACAAAATGCAAAAACTGTGACCTTCTCTTGTATGTATGGGCATTCTTGACCAAGCCGTGTAATAAATATTAGAAATGGTCAAACTGTGTTATTGAAAAAGAAGTCATCCTATTACACATTAATTATTTCTGAGAGAGTACACAGTGGAAATATTTGGGTAAGTGCTTGCCAAAAGTCAGGGTTGAACAGTCTAACTCATTATACAAACTGTGCTCTTTATTCCTTTGTTTTTATAGTCTGTACTAATTACGGAAACATTACTAAGATTAGACGTCCATAGTTGTGCCAGTTATGCAACAATACATCCTTATTTTTGATATGAGTATGGTTTCAGCTGAACATTATATCTAGTGGCTGTTACCCTTCCACATTTCAAGATATAACCTCTGACAGACTCTAAGCAAGTGGTTGGGCTTCATGTTATGTCTTCATTTGCTCGCTCACAAAAGCTCTCCACCTTCTCACGAATTGCTAAACAATTACTTTCCTTATCATCTGCAATGTGCATTATATTTTCATCACTTTCAATCTGAATTCTTGATGAAGATCGTGGGTTCCTTTGATCTTTAAGATAAAAGCAAAATTCTCAGTAAGTGTGTTTTTATTGGCATTTTTCCAGCTTTCCTTTCTTGTTCTCTATGCAAACAACTGCATACCAACATTTTAAAATACAGAGCTGTCACTATTTTAAATACTCATTCCCATTTGCTCTTAATTATTGCACATTTAAACTGAAAATTCTCCATTTCTAAAGATACAGGCTTGTATGTATTCTAATTAGGCAAGCTAAATTCATTTTTACTACACAATAAAGTAAACCAAACAAAAAGAAAGCTAAAGTGGGAAATAAGTGTGCAGAAAAAGCTACTTTATGAGTACATTAAGAACTTTTAATTTAATAACAGAAAGTTAAGAAACGTCATAATTGAAGTTGCCTATTCAGAAATGTTTTATGACAGTCTTGAATTGCATGTGTGAGAGACTGGAGAAAAATGATTACTTGCTCAAAACAACCAAAGAGCGTGTGTGTGTGTGGGAAGGGGCAAGGCAAGTTCTGTAAAAGTAGGATGGCGTTCTTCCCCACACCCTGAAGCAATTCCCCACAGCCAGCCTCTGGAGCCTCAGTGTAGCCCCAGAGTGGCCAGATGATCACAAGCCACATCCACAGGGAAGTGGTGGCCACAGGAGGCCAGAGCAGATGAAAACCATTGCACGAAAATTCCCATGGTTTGTTCCTATTTTCCTTGGATTTTGTGGCAGCTGAGACAATGCTGGATCCAAGGCCAGTAGCTACATCTCTCTTTTTGTCTCTTTCTCTCTTTTTCTTCTCCTAATTTCTTCTTCTTGAAATCTGAGAAATTTAAGGTTGGATGGGGGTTAGAGTTTGCTAAGACAGTGCTTTGTGAAATGCTTTTTTTATACTGAATATTTGCTTTAAGTTTTGCTAAGTTCCTGATCTTTTAAAGTTTGCCATTTTTGTTCTCTTTTTTTTTTTGTTCTCTAGCCACCTGAGAACTTTTTTCAAGCTCTCCTTTGCACCACCTCAGGTAAAAGAGGTACCTCAAGTCCCTTTTAAATAAACTCACCAAGCAGGGCTTTACAGCATGACCTTACAGTATTTTTTCTGCAACTGTGGGGAAAAAAATGCCTTGAATATATTGCTCTGATTCATCTGTAAAAAAGGCCTCTTTATTCAGTGATGCAATCATATTTTGGAAAAAAAAATAAATAGTGTGACAAAGTAAGTAAAAATTGCATCATACAGTTTACAACAAAAGTACAACCCTAATTTAAACATTTCCTTTTTTTCAGTGATATCATAATCTTGAGAGCTATAATTAGCAACTTTATTCTGGTATGTACTGCCTTTATTTGGCTCCCCTTTTCAAGACTGATTTCAAATACTCTAATATAAAATTCTGTATGGATTACAGGAATAGTATGAACTCTCAGAACTGATAACATATAAAGGAGTCTGTGTAGGATGTGATCAGATTTAAACACAGGTGCCAGAAATAAAGAAGAATTTCACTGGATTTTCTTGCACTGTTTTTTTGCAGTACTTATATCAGCACATAGAAGCCAAGTTTTCTCATTGGCTTAGTGAGTCTAGGTTTGAAGGTTTACCTACTGGTGTAACAAAAATGGCTTAACTGCTGCCCCTCAACCTCCTGACTGTGCAGGCCCACAGACTTCATGGGTGCATTCAAGCTGGAACTGAGAGCTCTAGGAGTTTTCCTGGGCTGTCCACTTATCCCAAGAAGCAGGTCTGTGAGGTTTACAACAGCTCATCTTCACATTTCAGCTTCTTTTAGTACGCGATCCTGGTTTATCTACAAACAGGCCAGCTTTCAATGCCATCAGAGGCTCCCCAGTACAAGGTGTGTATGCCTAGAAGTTTCCATTTTCTACACTGCCTCTGCTGTCACAACAGTTAGAGGTTTCTGCTCTCCAAAACTCTTCTATGAGATTCACTAAAGACGATATACATACCCTCAGCAGAGGCCGTAATATTTGCAATCCCTCTCCCAGTAGTTTGACTTCTAAGCAGTGCTTTCATCTGGAACCTATGATCTGACATCACACTTCAGCACTTGTAACCACATGTGCTGAGAGATTCAAATTTGCGAGACAATACTAGTCAAACACACTTTACTGGGTAGCCAGTGCCACAGACAAATGCTGTGGCTCACATGCCAGATACCACTGAGACCCATGGCAGACACCTTACAGTCCCTTTTGGTACCTGTCCAAGCCCAGGCTCTCCCTGCTGGGAGATACTGAACGGTCCATATGTGTTAAATTTTAATAAGAAACAGGCCCCACCTGCAATGGGGATCTCCTCCACCAGAAATGCAAGTAGAAAATGATCTGGTGAAAACAAAGAGGAAAACTCCTTCCAGACTGTACAGTCACTGCTGCCGAAGCCCCAGTCGTGGGCTAACAAAGCTAATGCTGGCAATCCTGTGCTTACAATGCTGCTAATACAAGGAGTCAGGCAGTGTCCTGAGGTGGCCTCCAGGACAGCCTCATACTGATAGGTCAGGGGACAGCTCATAAAGTGAGGAGATAGCACAATGATTTGTGTGCCTGTACCGTAGCCGAGGACACTCCCTGTGTGCTGCAGCCAGAGTGTGCTTGGGTACACTGGGGCACTGCTGCTGCAGCGGGGTCACGAAGGACATTACAGGGTCTGCAGGTGAGTGGATGTGTGGAGCCCAGATTTTCATGCCTGTATCATCCCCCCCCATCCCCTTCCTGCTTCCTTCTCTGAATTGCTCCTTCTCATCACGTAGTGCTGGCACAGTTGTAGCTGGGTGAACTCTGAGCACCATAAGATGCTCAGGCAGGTTCAGGAAGGCTGCATATTCCACAGATTTTAGCACATAAAAGACAACCAAAAATATAGACCAAACATTTTCTGAAATTCAAAACTCTCCTGTCTGACTATTACAGTTTAAAGTGACTCTAGCTTGAAAGAGGGCACCTCCGAGGAAGTTGAAAAACCTCACTGACTCCATCCCACTGTGTTGTGCAAGAATGTTCTTTCAGACAAAGACAACCATGTGCATGTGGTCACATATATATAGTCAACTATAAAAGCCAGGGGGAATGGATCCTTTCAACCAACAGGTTAAATATCTGTGCACATAATTAATATAATCTTCATTAACTGTATATTAATATAACCACTATGTGAATGGCTTGTTGTTACAGAAGAAATATTTGCATTTTTAACTGAGAGATATGCAGTGGAAGTTTTCACCTCACACTTATTTTATTTTCCATGTTCTATTTATTTATAATTCTGCTGAGAAATATACTGCATAATGACTTTACATTTTGCTCTCAGAGAAATGTATTGTGAGGCTGCACACTGACATTTGTACAATTTTATACCACATGGCACATACAGAATAGACTAGGGAAATTAGTCTCAGATTTATAAACAAAACTTCTTACGCAAGTGACTCATTTTAGTTGAATGTGGATGGCCCTTAATGGGAACACATATGTTTATACTAAATAACCTGTAATACCAAGTAAGGTGGCACAATTCTCTCCGCCATTAGGAAGATTGATTTTGCCTTGGAGTGCCTCTACTCAGCAGAAGTACCCTTCAGGTAAGTTGAAAAAGTTATCAGACATGTAGTGTAAATGAGCAGTGGAGATTCTGGAGATGAAGAAAAACTCTACCATGCCATCGAAAAAAATTCTCTGTTCCCTAAGATGCTAAACATTCACACATTAAAAAATATCAAAAAACCCCCAGGATATAACTGTAACAACTAAATGTTTATTTTAAATAGACTACAATTAAGACATGGAAAAAGAATTCTGAAGTTGTATTAAAAAAACCGAAACAAACCACAAACCAAACTCCAGAAATGCTGAAATTTGACCTTTCAAATCATAAAGAATATGAAGTATTTAATGACAAGTACAGGACAAGATTAGGACAAGTTTAATTGTGCTGAATTGCTAGCAATACTCCACTGTAAATCTGCTCAGAGATCAGATTAAGTTTAGATTAGGTATAGGGTGGCTATCGATATGGACAAGCTTAGAAGGTGATTTTGGGTTGATAAAACACCTAAATGATTATGGCAAATTTGGCATCATCATTATTTTTGAGTGGGTTTAAAAACTGTAGTCTAGATACAGACAAAGCACCTAATAAGTATGCAAGGCAAAAAATGCTAATGAAAACCATAGGAATGGAGAGTAGAAAGAAAAGAAAGAATATTTTACTATTTGGTTTGATGTTTATATATCTAAATTAAGTTATTGGATTTTAGTTCTTGCAACTAGTTCCTCAGAATTATAGCTCCTATGTCCAATCTTGTCTCTTTGTGACCTTTCACAATTTCAAAGAAGGATGAAGTACAGATACCCAGATGGACTAGATATACATTTCTACATACATATAAACCTCATCTTTACTATATAAACGTATCGCACAGAACTGACTTATGCAGTTCAGTATGGTATTATCAGCACTTTGATTCAGTAACTCTAAGGAAATCTATGTTAAGAAAATGTCTGAAGTTTTATTTATTTATGTATTTAATTAATTAATTATTCTCTTTTACTCTCTAATGCGGGCATAAATTCAAATGTTATCTCCCTATGCTGTTTAATTTGGGTCCTTGAGGTGCTGGGAAAGGAGAATGGAGGAGCACTTAAAAAGGTAACAACCATGCTCCAATATTAGGTTGTTCACACCAAGGCTTTCAAAAAACAGTCAATTCTTTTAAGAGGTAAAACTAGATTTATTTGTTTTTCACTCTGTCATAAATTTTTGAAGTTTTAACTTACGCTTAAACTTGGTAGTAGGATAATAAAATACTCCACAATTCTGTCATATTCCAAGAGAGGAATTCACTTCTATGGAGTCATTTTTTAATCTCTTTAGAAACACAAACCATGTATTTATTTTATTGCCCCCCCAAAAAAAAATCTCTTTCTTTTGGTGCTTGTTTTTCCAATTACCCCCATGGAATGGAAAGAAATTGGAGTGGGAGTGCGGGTAAAGATCATGGAACTTGATGTAATAATGCAACCGTTTACCACAAAATTAAACATGTAGTGTCCCAGAGCAGTTAAGTCCTGACCCTATTGATTTTTAAAGATGGACTAGCACATGTACTGGTTATCAGACAGATTGCAAAACTGAATCTAAGCCATGACAGTCTCCATAAACCATTTATCACAAGTTGAAGGGGATGATTATTAGTTCAAACACAGATACTGAATTACTTATTGTTTTAAAATGTGTAGAGTATTAGAAAAAAGGTCCTCTAAGCAATCAGAAAGAAAACATACCAGATGTTGAAGCTCAGCTGTCAAACCTTGGAGCAATAGTAATGACAATGATAATAACAATGATAATAATGATGATGATAATAATAATAATAATAAACTTCATTTTGTGTCAGTGTAGTCTTTGAATAGTGGTATAATGAATTCCTTATGCTAATGCCTGTAAAATGTTGACTGCTAATCATCAGAGTGTCATTGACACCCATTTAGGACACAGACATACAGGACAAGAGCAACAGCTCCAAGTTGCAAATGGGGACTGTCTATACAGTGTAAAAATAAACATAAGAGAATAACAGATTTTTTTTTAACCTTGTTTAATCTTGTGTATTTGTATTAAAGGGGAACAGTCTTTTTCAGACATGGAGGATTTCATAGTATACTGATGATAATTAATAAATTAGTTAATTAATTTATTTATTTAAATCAAAGTCTGCCCTTTAGGAACTACACAAAGAACTTTTCACAGAAATGAATCTGCAGGTATCATAGCCATTCGTATAAGTAGCTGCCTGAATCTTCAGTGAGTGAATACTATAAAATACATCTCTTATTTCTCAAGCAGACTTTATCTTTCATTTTCTAAGGCAGATGTTCCCATTTTTGCATAGAACATGACAAGATCTGTTGAAACGAATATGATCCTTTTTACAAACAAGCTTCATCTTGTACATTTCTTTAGAGTATTGCAGTTACAAGCACTGGTGGAACATTGCATTAGAGACATTTGAGCAACTTGGTACAACTGCACTGTGAACTGGGGTGTTGAGCATACATATTTTCCAAAAGAGCAGCAGGATCAGCAGAGTGGTATGTCTCAGCTAAATAGATCTGCCTTTTAGCAGGGCTTATTACTTCTGAGCAATCACAGTTATCTCTGCATTTATACGTCTTCCAGCTCTGGAGTTTACATCTCTTTTGCTAGCTTGGGGACCTCTGCACTGCAACCTGCTGTGCTGAGTAAATGTACCAGTCCCTGTGGTATGGCTACAGAGCCAGCAGAGCTCAAAAGGCAGAAACACCTCAATCCTCCCAGGCTTATTTCCCCTGCCAACAGAGTGCAATTTAAAGAGCTCCATTATTAGAAAACTCCAAAGACTCAGGTTAACAAGTTACTGGTCCTCAAGTTATCTGCAAAACAGACAGTATTTTGAGTGCATATTAGAAGTTCTACCAATATTAAGGTATATTAAGATCTAGACATAAGATAGTAATCAGCTAGACTATTAAAATTCTCTCCCTGTTAGACCTCGTTTGTCTGTACACTGAGATAATATTTGATAAAATTGTGGAGGTATCTACTGTAAAGAGCTCTACAATGTTTGTGTCAAGACAAAATTCTACCTTTAATAATTATTCTTTATATAAATGTTAGTTCTAAAGCTCTGCTTAGCATCAGAGAGGACCTTGGGTTCTCCCACAATTTTTCTTCTACATTCAGACTATATGGATCTAATATAAAATGCATTAGAAAAGCCATATCTACTGACTCTATATGGCTGGATTTTACAAATAAGTTTAAACTTTTCTACCCTTAGCTCTTCTGATTCAGCTTTTGGAAGATAGCATGACATACTTAGTGTTATCGTTACTTAGTGTGAAAAACTTACTTTGCAGTTTTAGACGTAGCTATTGAAATATCAATTAATGCACAGTTTTTATGTCTGTAAATTTCTGGGCCCTTATAGCTGATTTATTCAGATTGCACTCTGCATATCTGCAGGAAAAGTATTTTTCAGCAAAGACATGCACCCCGCTTCTTTAAAAAACTGCAGTGCAAAGGATTTGGGTTAACAAACAAGGAGTTTAGATACACCATTGCCAGATGTGCAAGTATTTTCAAACTCAACTGCTGCACCTTCGCTCCTTGTTGGAAAGTTATCTCAGAAATTTGCACTAGTACATATGAAAGAAATGTAGCACCTTTCATTCAGTGTTTTTTATCCCCCTGTATCCATGGAGTAGAACTAGAGAGATACTGAAATATTCAACTTCTCTTTCTGCCTGAGTAGTTTTACAAATACGTAACCCAGACACAAGAACAGTATGCTATTTTTCTTCTAGAGAGCACTGCCTGTAAAAGATATCATTTACAGGAATAATGTAGAGAGAATGGGGAATGTGTTCTGCTTCAACTACCAGCTCTAATTCAGCTTTCTAGAATTCTTCACTGTACTGGTTACAGTAGGCATTACTGTGACAAGCTGGTGTTCAGTTTTGCTCAAAAACAGCATAATGAAATTGAACTGTTGATAGGCAATATGGACAATGAGCAATAAAGGCTACAAGCTAGATATTTCTCAGCAAAAGAGAAATCCACAGGACTGCATTAACACTTCTTCCAAAATTAGAAAGGAGCAAATGAAGGAATTTCCTAAAAGTTTATTCCAGAAACATAAACCTAGTGTTCAAAGTTTCTATTCAGCTATTTTATCAGAGGATATAATAGAAAGTCCAGCCATTAAAATTATCATCTTTACTTTCAACAGAATATATTTTGAAAAGAAGCAAGTGTTGAAAGTACTTTCAGTGCTTGAAAATAGAAAAGATGCTGAAGCTATGAGTATTAAGCTCATAGTAAGCTCAGATAGTAAGCTAAAAGTATTTTTACTTCTCTAATTCTGTTTTGCTTAAAGCTCTTCTCATCTTCATTTACTGTCATGGCCCTTTGGGCCTTTGTGAAACTACTGATTTAAGTGACAGGCGCAGAAGCCTAAACTAGCAGATCCAGAGGAAAGATCAGGGCAAAATGTAGTTCATAAATAAATGTAAGAAAAGAAGGTACCTCTTTGGCCTGTGAGATTTGCAGCTACCAGTTTCTCATTTGGAAGAAAAAGGTAAGTCTTACGCTTTCAGTAAATAAAGCTAATGAAATGGCTCCTTGCAAAATGTCTGTACACAGCATAAAACTGGCCTTCATCAGAAGGAGGTAATTATATATCCCAGATATGCTGCAGTTGAATGTGAGTACTGGACATTGTGGCTATGATCCTTCATCAGCAACTGTGCTGTAAGCTTCACCAGCCCACCCTCATTCCCCAGGATTTTCCTGCTCCAGGAGCCCCTGCTCAGTGCTGACACAAGTGTTTATACAGCCACAGAATGGATTGGATTGATGAACTAATTTATCCTAAATTATCTCTGAAAAAAATGTTTGAGCTCTTTTACAGCTGGATCAATTCCCCAGTTCACCATATAAACAGCTGGATGCAACTGTGGGTAGCAGCAAACACAGAAGGCAAATTGATGTTGGGAAAAATTGCCTGGCAATAGGGTAGATATACGCTGATGCAGCCTTGTCACCAAATGTGACTCTCAACCTAGAAAAGAGAAATGCAGCCTAGGAAATACAAAATAGATGAAGGCAATGCTGTGATAGAAAATCTGATACATCATGTGTTTTATAAATTTGGTAATCTTGACTAACTTCTAGTGTTGCAACTTTTTCTGTAAAATTTAAATTTAGGATTAAGTTGGATTTAGTCATCAACCATGACTACTACTGTGTTGTTTTTCAGGAAATAATGGCTACTCAACATCATTCAGTAAATGCAAATTTAAACATATAAAAGAAAATATCATTTAAATTAAGGAACATAAATATTTATCTTACTACTTTTATTTGATGAATAATGCTACATACAGCCACAGTACATTTGAAAAGGGGAAAAAAAGGACAAAAAATCTTCAGTGAGGGAGTTTATGGTACTTAAGTAGCAATGTGATAATTACCCATGCATAACCACTCAATTATAAATATGGAAATGCTTAATTAATTAATAGATTAAATTAATAATGACACAGAAAGATATCAAAGGCTACATTGCCGCATTTAGCTAGAACTTTGTGGTTTGTGTACAGCCGCTGTGATCCTGGAAAAGTTTAAGGTCAAATTATAACTAATAATGCTAGAACTTCTTATCAGAATCCTCTGATTTAGAAGTACAGTACTGAGGGATTTCTCCTCTCACACACACACTCTTGAGATGCTTTATGTTGGTTTTGAAGGGAGATGAGACCTTGACTTTTTCAGATTAGTTAAGCCAATATGAAATATTTTCTGTCTTTTCCCATGCTCCTAACTGTGGGAATACTGTATTCCTCAAGGTCCTCAAGAAGAGAGAAGTTTGAGTAAAAATACTGTGTATCATCTATACCTCATGATGTTTCTGCAGGAAAATCAGGCATGCGCTAGGTATATGATATACAAATGTTATTTAAATTTTTCTTACAATTAAAGTGAAACTTAATTCTGCTCTCAAAAAATCCGTAAATACACATTTACGTCTTGAAAACAATCACTGTGGGTTTACATTACCATCATTTGTATCTCTGCTACTGTTCCAGCTCATGATTTTGTTGGAATGAATATTTGTGGAAACTAGGAATTTTAAACAAACATTAGGGAAACTGATAAAATTTAACCTTGTATCTGTACTTCTGTGCTTATCCTGACCATCTGATTCCAGGCACAGTATTGATCCATACCATACGACGTGTCTAAACTGACTGTTTCACTATCAAGAACTAACAAAGAAATGCCAAAAGAGAAGCTGCAGTAAATGATGTCACCGTAGACTTTTCTGGTGAAAAGCACGAGATGAGGGCTGTGTGTTGTGTTTGGATTGGTCAGTGGTGTTCCAGCAGAAGTTATGCAAGGTTTCCTGAAGCTCAGTCAAGGCAAGACTGAGGCCAGAAAACTGAGCGTGGAGAAACAGGCTGGGAGGGAGCAATATTGCTCTCATTGGTTTAATAGTTAACTACCATGCTGTAGTTACCATCAGGATCTACTGGCACTTACAACAGAGGCAAGATTTTAGACTTCCAGCTGGCATTTAAATTGCTATACAAGTGCTCCAGCCAGCTTTTTATCTTCTGCAGTTTGTTTGTGATACAGATCCATTGTTTCACATGGGGGTTCTTTTTTTATGCATTGTACAACTTCACTGAACAAATTATGCCAGGCATTTAACATGGTCTGTCATATGGTTTGCATATTATATTATAACACATAACACAAATCAATAGTAGAATATCAGAATATTTGAAATATGTCAATGTCTTTCACTAAAACTCACACAGAACTGTACCATATGTTAGTGCTATTCAAAAGGTGAAGATGTCAAAATAAGAAACAGATATGCAGAGTCTGACAGTGCTTACTTATATTTTCGTGGAATTTATAAATTTGCCTATGAGGTATAGAAAGTTGAAATTACCTGAAATTAGTTTATGAGAAAAAATCACTTCATTATTCATATTCTGTATTGCCCATTGGGCCACCAGAAATGCTTTAAATAATATTCTTTCTTAATAAAAAAAGGAATGTCAGTAGCTAGAGCTTTATGATGCGCACTGTGGAATTTTGAAACTGTTATCTGTTTTTAACCACGGATATTCCAACGTTGATTCTTCAGGAAAAAATATGTAAAAAAAGACAAAGTTTCTGTTTATGAAAGGAGTGCCTGTTTATAAATTACGAATTAAGGAAAATGAAGTTCATATGGAGCAGGTTGTATTTGTATTCCTGAGATTTATATTAATTACACTTATTTTATATTGTCTAATTATTCTTCACTATTACAGTAAGTAAACAACTCAAAGACATAAATATTTAAACTTAATTAAAGAAAGGCTTGACATTTGATGTATTTTTTAAGCTGTCAAAAAATTCAGAAGCCTAAATCTTGGGTTTGAGACTTCTTTTCCATAATCTACAGCAAGATTTATGCCAGTAATTCAGTAATTAATATGTCAAAATAAGTCACATAATTTCATGTCTTATCATATAACAATATATGAATTTCTGAAAAAGTGACACTGCTTGTTAAAGTCAGAAATTGTTTGTAGTAACAGTAGTCACAGCAACCATTGTTATGACAGCAACATTTTCAACTAGCTAATTTTATATCACTTAAAGGCTTCTTAACACTGAAACTTTTCAATTAGTTTCATGCTAATAGTCTGCTGCTCTCATTTCAAACCCTGCTGGGCCAACTAAGCCAGGGCCAGGATATGCACAGTTGTGAATCTGCCAAAAGAGTCCTCTTTCCAAAGAAAAGTAAGTGTGTTTGGGTAAATGTACACATGTACAGCTGGAAAGGAAAGGAAATGAGTAACAATCATGATATCATTGTGGCTTTTTTTGCCTACATGCAACTTCAGCACCAGTTTCCAGGCATTCATACCTCAGTACTTGCTAAATAGGACTGAAACATTCAACAGCCTTAATAGTAGATACCTGCAAGTCCAATCTCTATTTTAATTATTTACAAAAAGAAAAAGGCACAAAAACATGCACATTCCCATTCCTTGCTGTAAGTGGATGCCAGTTATTAAAAAAAAACTTCAAGTCTCTACCCTCAAATAATTTCTCTAAATAAGTTCTACCAAGAGGAAAGCTTTTCAGTAAAAATCACACTTTTTTGCAGTATTTTCTTGTATACATAGCTTGAATTACTTTAAACTAACTGATTCCATGTTCAAAATCTACGTTCAGAGCAGCGTTCAGAAAAATTAGAATATTATACGAGAGATGTAAATTATGCATGCAGTGAAAAAAAGCAACCAGACTGTGAATATTGACTTGAAATTTTCTATTGCTTAATGTACAAGCTAGAAATTATAGCAAAAATGAAGACTAAAATCTGATATGTAAAGAAGTCAGCTATATGAAAAAGATAATGCAAAACTAAATGAAATTGTGATTTTTAAAATTTATTTTCAAATGTTTTTAAAATTTTAATTCTTGGAAATTGTACAAATTATTGGGATACAAACTTGTATGCAAAATAGACCTTCATTTATTCATACTCATGAGAGAGAACCAAAGAAATGAAAGTTAATACTTGTTCTTGTATTGAGTTTCCTTAATGACATCTCAAAGCTGGAAAGAAATCATAATTTTCTTTATCAGGAAGGATAAGAATATCAAACAAATACATTTTCTTTGGTTCTTCTCTTATCTGAATTTTACTGGATACTCTTAATGGCATAATTGGATATGACTTATATGAGATGCTTGCCATTCTGCAGTTATTTAAGTGTGCCATTATAACTCCAAAATTAGCTGAAGTAATCATATAAATCATACAGAATATAACATTGTGATATGCATGTTATGCTATATGGTGATTAGCTTGGAAGCAGGGCCAATGACCATTTGCATGGTAATGAAGCATTCTTTCATAAAGGTGTCAAAAACAATCTAAGAGGCTAATGAAATTTTATGCAAACCACCTGCTGGTCACCTTCACTTCAATTAAATGCCTTTTGGGGAAATAGAAGAATCTTTCTTATTAAACACAAATTAGAATGCAGACAAACACAGGGTAAGCAATAAGTAATGTACAGAATGCAATGTGAAGGAATAAGACCATGTGTGCTGTATAGAGGATTAACCATGGTTGCTCTATAACAAGGACCACATTTTGTTATTTTTGAATATTCAAGGGACAGTAGAGGCAATCCTGTGTGACTTCTGCCAGTAGTATTCCTATGAAAATGCCTAAGTTCAGAGCAGTAATTCCTTCATCCTTCTGGATTCCGCACTTGAAACAGGATTTTTGGTTTCTCTAAATGAGTCAGTTCCAGATCAGAGAAAACTGTAAAGGAAAGAAAAAGAAAGAACAACAGAAAAAACACATGAGCAAACAACAACAAAAATATTGAGAATTCATCTTTTATCCTATAAAGAAGAGAGTCTGTCTACCTGGCTAGAGCATTCTCAAGGGCACAGACATTCAGGACTGCAGCAATTCATCAAACTCCATAGGCAAAGAAAAAATATTTACTGTGGTTTTTTAGACATATTTATATTTTAGGTAGGCAGCAACATTAATAATTCCCCACTTTCATATGCATCATCATGAGTCAATTTTCACACAATATAAATTTTATACAGGTATCTAAAAGTACTTCATATGTTAGCGGCAGAAAACTTTGGGCAACGTCACACAGTAAGTGTTCTTAAGAACTTGTGGGTTAATAGATAAAGCACTTGGGAAGAAAGGAGTAAATAAATGAACACTTTTCAGACACATCTCACAGTGATTTTTGCCTGGACTTTTGCTGTTCATCATACTGAAAAATAAAATGTAGAAGGGGATAATTAGTGAGATGACAAATTTTCCTGGGGATTCAAAATACTGAGGACAACAAAAACAGCTGGCTCTAAAGAGCTAAAGAGACTATCATGGTATCAAGAGATTAAGTGATAAAGTGGTAGTTGATATTCAGGAAGAATAACTTCAAAGTTACACCCATGATGAAAAATAGTCCTAAACATATGCACTGGGTGATATGTTCTAAGCTACCTAATTTAAATTAGAAAGAGATGTGAGAATCATTGTGAACAGCATTAACCCCAAAAATAGACAAAATGAAGGAATTATTCCAAAAGAATAGAGAATTAAACACTATGCATCATTACACAACTGCATAAATCTATGTTGTATCTTGACTGCTGAGAAGTGAGAACTTGGACCCTGCCAATCAAAAAAGTTACAGAGGAAAGAGTTGCATTTTTCATGAGTAATGAAAAATAGACCTCAGCTTTTAAAAGAAACAGTGAAGGGAAAACAACTACACACAAGGTGTGCAGAAACCAGGTGATTATGTAATATTTGTGATAATGAAAGCACTAAACTTAAAGCAAAGAAATAATTATGTAGAACTTTAAAACAAAAACAAATGGTTTTACCACCCTGCAGTCAGACTGTGGAAGAGACTTGTAGCTAAAGGAAGTAGTTAATGTCAAATTATAAATAGATACAAAAAACAATTAAACACAGTAATGAAGTAGAAACTGTTTAAAGTTTTAAACAAAAAGATAATATCCGTATCTTGAGAAGCTTCTAAGCCACAGTGCTGAAAGCTGGGTAAGCATTAACGTATGTTTTATATTTCTTGCTTGAGGAATGCTATCAGCTACTGTCATAAAGTAGATAATAGTCTTTCCTGACCTAAAATTACTTACTTAGGATTCTTTAAACTAACAGGTTATATACCCTTGAGAAGGGAATTTATATATTCTCACAGGGTAGAAACTGTGAAAGAAAGAAAGAGAAACAGAAGGCCCTATTGTTATAGGATCATGGAAAAACATTTTTCTTCTTTTTTGTCACTTACCTTAATGTGTTGGCCATTTCAAAGTTGTATGCTGTAACGGTCTTTTTGAATACTTTTGAAAGTTAGCATTTATTACTACTATGCTATTGTCTATTTATATTTAGGAAAAAAAACCCAGGTATTTTAAGTCTTAAGTAGTGAAGTACTATAACATTTAGAGAAACATTTAAATAAGAACACCTTCCATGTTCTGGCTACACACTTATGAGTGCAAAATAGATAAGTTATTTGTTTGGTTTACTTGTGTGCTTAAATGCCTATCTTTACTTATAAATAGTTTTACTTTTAGTCAACAAATGTGTATCTGAAACTTGGGTGTGTGATTTGACAATCTGGAACATTTTCATATTTGTTCTTTACATCTTTTTAAGTAGTTTGTAAATTGCTTGCTATGAATGTGGAAGACTTTACAGCAAACTTTTCAAGTAATTTTATTTTCTGTCTTGTTTGAATACATGAAAAGATACAAAACATTCCTTAGATTTTGATAGAGATTTTAATAAATGTGTACTTTTACCTAAGAATTCTAGTATATAATATCAGACATGAAAAAAAATTAAAATAAATAACAATTTATAAATATAACATATATAAGGACAAAATCAATCTTCTCATGTTTCTAAGACATAATTAGAACTAACACAGAACAAGAAAGTGCCAGCTTGTAAAACATAATGTCTTTTACCTGGAAGCTTATTCAGTGCTCCTTGAAGGGGAAGAGGAAGGAGAAGAAGTTTCCTTCTTATAGGAGTTTTAAAGGTTGGGATCTACATGAAAAAAATGTTTGATTTTGCAGGCTGTAAATAGAAGCTTAGGTCTACAGATTTGGCAAATTAACATAACTTGACATTTTGCCCAGAGTTCAAGGTAAAGTTATCCTGGACTGAAAAACTGTGGTATAGTTTATGATAGAAGAAAATAAGTAAGTTTTCTTTCTAGCTCTCTTATGGCTAACTTCAGAAGCATGTAAAGATAAGAGTTAAATGCACTTTTTCCTGTTTCTTAAAGAAGTAGTTTCACAACAATGTAGAGATTATAATAAAACTAAATGGCATATTTAATGAGATAAAATTTATCTAATTTGTAAAAAATAATTTCCACAATTTATTTATTTATTTAAGTTACTTCCAAGTAAGCATTTAACATAGTCAAGCACTATGTCCAGACTGCAGTTTTTGAATCATTCCCTGAATTCAGGTCTTGTCCTGGGACTGAAATATTGATAGCAAAAAGGATTATCTCCACAGTTTTCCTTATCCTGTGTACTTCTGCCCAGAAGCTGCTCATTCATGTTGCTGGAGCATCCGTTCATGGTTAACTGATGCACGCGCAGACCAGATAAGGCACCAGAATCTAGTTTCATTTTTTAACAAATATTGTCTCACAGGCTTGTAAAAGTTGCACATCTTTGTTACCTTGCATCCAAATCATTGCAAATCAGAGTCCATTGATGCAAAGACCACCAATTTAATTCACTCTATTTGCCCACTATGGAAATGTCACCGTGATTATATTGTGATATTCGGAATATTTGCAGAATATCTATCTAAGCTACAGCCTACAACAGAATGGAAACTTTTCTCTCAAGTGTGAATAATATTGACCAGAAATTAGAGAAAGCTATGTTCTCATGGTATTATAGGTAGCATGCTTGCTCTGTAGAAAAAATGATGCTGTTCCTGTCTACATTTATGCAGGCTATTACGAATGCTGCTTAAAGAAAAGTAGAAAGCACTCAGTAACTCACTGGACTTTCTGTTTAAAAAAATCCACCACATTTATATTCGCCTGAAGCACAGCAGCACATTTCTCCATTTCAGCTGCAAAAATATGTAAATTCCAGGCAATAGAAAGTGATTAGGAGATGTTGGGATTGCCAACATTATGAACCTACTGAAAATTACATTAACATAGAAAGATAGGTGGTGAGGAATATTAATGGATTTACAAAAGAACAATGGTCCCAGTAGTTATTCCTTAGTTTAACAGCTCTGTAAGGAGTGAGAGAAAACATAGGCACAATCCATTAGAAACTGATCCCAAATATAAAAGAACATTTATCTATAAGCTTTTATATAGCACAAAAGTTTATTGAAAACAAGCCTAATTACCACCGTAAAACTTTTATTCCCTAGAGGTTACTTTCATTAATAGAAAAAGAAACATAAATGTGTGTTTATTGAACACAAGCATGCTCCAGAATCCTGCTCTTATGAAAAAAGCAACAAAATCAAATTATGCTGTGCTTCAGTGAGTGCAGAAACTTGAGTAATCTTTAACATCTGTTTGCCACTTGTCTTTTCCAAGACAAGATTCAGAGCTTGTTGGGTTTCTTCTGAAAACTCCTCTGAAAACAACATGAAAGACTCAGTCTTGAATTTATCAACTGGATTCTCTTATCTTTTTTTTTTTTTTTATTTTACATCACTTTAACTCTTGTGATTATGCTAGGGTTGGGTAGGAATTGAAAAAACTTGCAGATCAAACCTAGGCTGCATGATTTTCCATCTTTGTTCTCTTTCTTCTTTGTATTTGTTGCCTATATGTTGTCACATAGGTGAGGTGGGAGATTCCCTTCTCCTCTATGTAAAGATGGGGAACACACAAAGAATATTCTAAAGATTTTACTTTCTGAGTACAAAAAAAAAGCTGGAAAATACATTATCAATACTTAACAGTTTTCTATCCAAAGTAGAGATAAGAAGCTAATTAATTTTCAGTGGCTATTTAGATGCTTACTTCCCACTGACATTTCAATACTGGTATAATTTTAAATTTGAAATTAGAAGGGAACTCAGTTTACCTAAGGTTCAGAGAAGTCCCTTCAATATTTTAGTCACCAGAAGTTTAATTAACCAGAATGATGAGTGCAGAAAATATCTTTGATCGTGGAAATAATTAAGGAAGGAAATAGAAACCTTTCAGCTTCCTCATAAACATAAAGTTTTGAAAAATTAGGGTTAGGTAGCTAAAATTATTTTTAGAATAAAGAGATAATAGAAAAATATAGAAAAACATTTTAAACTGTCTCTAAAGCATTTTTTTTCTCCACTGGATTCACCTCATAAATAGTATCTCCATATCTTAGATATTTAAGAAACAGCAATAAATCTCGGGCTTAGTTGAGTCAGATTTCTGTTCTGTGGTCCTACCTATGTAATGTTCTTCCTCTCAGTACCAAGCACTAACCAATGCGTTAAACCTAAAACATTGCTGCTGATGATATCACCATTAATCAGGAATGATTCACTAATCCTGGCTCCTCCACCCACACAACATCGTTGATCAAACCGAGAAGCTTAGACATGCAGCGGATGAAAAGAAGCATTGTTCCCTTTGCATTAGACAGACACATTGCAGTAGCAATAGGCAGTATCACTGACACCTTCACAAGGTAACGTTCTATGTTCTCACAAAAGCCTGGGAGTTTAATGTTGCTGGTAGTCATTGTTTCCAAGGAAAATAATTGACATCCAGTTACTACAAGCTGGTGTGACCCCAGCTTGTGAAACCTCATGCTGCTTATTGTCTGGGAGGATGATGCATGTCACTACTAAGCACTCAATTTCTGGTTCACAAAGAAAGGATCTTAGAGTGTATTCACATACTAGAAAATTACATGTTAAAAACTTGGCTGCCAGCACTGCCCTTTTTGATCATTAATTAATTGCAGTGGCTTTCTTTAATGAAGGCCTCCCACCTGCTTTTTGTTTGCTTCTTTCCTTTTTGTTTTTTTTCAGCAGAGCAAGAAAACCAGCTTTTTTTTTTTCACTTTCAAGAAACAAAACCTAATCTGCAAGATAATATTAAACCAGGCCTCTATATTTGTACTTGGACAGGGAATGAGAAGGGAACACCTTTTATCTGTCAGACAGTTTAAGCAGTTCATGCAGTTTAATGCCTGATTATGCCACATTGAAGATCTTAAATTGTGTATAAGTAGTAACACACCAGTGGGCTGCTACCTTTGTATGGAATCAGTGGGGCTGTGTAGAAGGATCCTTTCTTAACATGCAGACAAAAACCAGGTGCTGTGTATTACTGCTGTTCAATGGGCAGCATTTCATTGGATGCAACAAACCCTATCCTCCAATTACTATGACCAAAAAAAAAAAAAATATTTAGGAAATATGCCTTTACTGATAGAGGTCCTCAGAGGAGAGGATAACTATTCCACCTCACCACTTACAGTTTCTTTCAGTTCATGTAGGTGGAAAAAGTATAACCATGCTATGCTGTACTCAAACCATCCTAGACGGTCAAAAAGATATTAGGATACATTTAAAATGCTCTTAAACTTGGAGGCCAATGCAGCTGATCTGATTTGCACTGATGGTCAAATCCTGAAAATTTAGAGGTTCAGTGTATGTGGAAAAATGCTGGTTTGTGCTCACATAGTTAAAAATTGCATGTATGTAAAGGATAATTTCAATTTGACAGGCGGATTTTATTCTGGAATTTTCTAACTTTATTTTTCAACCGTAGTGTTAATTTTCTATCCATATACTTTCGGTTAATTCTCACCATAGCAAGAAATATTTTAGACACATATACAGTGGCATGTGAAAAACTTCAGTATTAAACCATATCCTGCTCTGAACTGCAGTATACACTATTGGGAGAAAGAGGTAAATGTTCATTAATATGTTCTTAGCTATTTGTAACAATATTTTAAAGATGAGGAAAAAATACCCACACTGCAAAATGGTTGTCTGCCATGAGATCCAAATTGGCCTGTTCATGAAAAATAATCAAGGCATTTTCATATTCTTTGTTTCTGTGAAAACATCCGAAAAAAAAAAAAAAAGAAAGAGATATAATGTATAACAACTTACAAGGAATTCTGCTATGCTTGCAACAGAGGCACTCCTCAGACTCTCTGGCACCTTCATAAAATGTGGCAAAAACATCTGAATGGCACCTTTAACATAAAAGGACCAAACCCTGTGAACTGGAAAGCAGAGGACAGAAACACACACATAGACCTGTGTTCAGAGAAAATGTTATCCGGAAAATTCCTTGAGCCACAGGGAAGTCAGTCCAGTACAATGATTCAGTCACTCATTGTGCCAAATTACTGGAACTACTTTTCTGCTGTTCCTTTTGAAGTCTTTGTTCCACTGTCCAAATATCTAAAGATTAAGGAGACCACAAAAATGAGTAATTTCTCTGCAGCTGATTGATGTTTTTTTGACATTTGGGTCTGTGATAAACACTAGTATTCTTTTCTCTTTCAACAATGTTAGTAAATGAAAATAGAATATTTCTTTAAAATTTCACTGTCATCTTTTTGGCATATATCCATTTCTTTTAAATTATTACTTTAATTTTTTAAATGTTAATCTTTGTTTCTAGGCCTATATTAAACTATTGGAAACAATTCTGGAATTTAGTAGGCTTTTAAAATGCTTTCAAGATATCCTGCATCAAATTTTGGTTCCACTAGACACACAGTAGTCTGACATTTCCCAAGAAAGGAGAAAAAAATATTTCTTTCTTATTAAGTCAGTTTGGATCTGGAGATTTTTTTTTGGAGGAGAAATTGCTTATGTTTCCATGATGTGGAGAAAAGAAGAGAGAGCTGAGTGGAGAAATGTCTACATCTTTTAGAGTCCCATATGGGCTTCTATATTACTGTAGATGATAAATCTGGAAGATTTGTAAATATTGTGAAGTAATTTTTTTCCTCGGTTTTTTTTTTTTTTAATCTCTGTGGAATAGCTAAATCGTTAACATGTAAAAATTATGTGCATTTTCCCACAAGGAAAGAAGCATTGAGTACTCACAGCAAAAGAATTCAAAGGGCATGACACAGAGGAAGAACAGTTATCATGTTAATGATAATGGAATAGAAAGTTTATCATGTGTCTGTGAGTGGTGGAATTTTAAGACTGACAAACACCAAGTTATCTCTGTGAGACTAGCCTTTAAGCCAAATAAATTCCTTTTATGACTTTACTAATGTTTCTGGAGTTATATCAACAGTGAATGTGATTGTCTTTATTTAGGCGTCAAGAGAGGCATCCTTATCAGGCAACAGACAGAAACATACCATACTAGCCTTACCTTCAAAATTTGCTGTTCACTTTTTATCTGTATTTTATTTCCCTTGCAATCTTTGGATATAGCTTCTCATATCTATCTATCTTCCCCAGGAACTATAGTAAATTTTCTCAGGCTGAGTCATATAGACCAGTGGAAGTTCAGGCTGAAATGCAGTAGAACAAGCAAAGGCAAATCTAATAAATATAGTTTTCTAATTGCTAGCAAAAGGTCATAGGCTTTTACTACTGTTGCAGGGTGCGAGGACTTGTTTGGCTTATCTGGAGCTGAGCCCTTTCTATCTTCCTTTGACAACAGATGTGGAGTGGTAAGATACTACAGCCTGAACTTTTTTTAACTGTGGGCAGTTTTGTGTTGTAATATCTTGTTAGTTACTGGATAGGAATAACAAATATTCAGTCAGTGGGGAGCGAGCTATTTATGAATCTAGAACAAAACACAACACAGGAATGCAAAGATGCTGGAAGATGCCAGGGACCCCAAACTGTAAGCACAAAGCACAGTGGCCACTTACTAATCAATAAAGAAGGACAGCCTTGTAAGCCAGTGACCATACATGGACCCAACTGTGAGGGAGGAGAAATCCCTGTCATATTTCTCCCAACAAACAACTTGGGATGTTGATAACTTGCTGTAGCTCAAATCCTACCCCTCCTTGAAGCTGTTGGCTTTGAGATCGAGAGAGACATTTAAAGGGCGAATTTACACTAGAGGGAAAGATTAGATGCTAGATGCTTGTGCGTAGAAATCTTGAGAGTATTATTAGCTGTAAGAGTTAGTATCATTGTAAGTACACTAATAAAAAATGGTAGGCAATTTGGTTAGACTGTTCAGATCTCATTAGACTAACAATAAAGTCTTGGAGGTGTTCTCTTTTCCTCACACTAGATTAATAGCAAATTCTAAAGTCTGATATGCAATACCTGTCATAAAAGAAGATCTCTGGATCATATCAGAGGATACAGTTGAAGACAGAGATAATGCAGTGCACCACAGGTTGTTATTTTGTATAGCAATGGTGACAGCAAAAGTGACAATTTATTGTCACTCTCTGTTTCCATCTAGTCCTCCTACTCCTTTCTCAATTACTCCAGTGCTTTTCTTTTTAAGGGTTAGTCACTCACTTCCGTAGATTCAGTTAGTTTTAATTAAAAGAAAATTTTCTCAACTCTTCTCTGGATTATTCTAGGTAATGTCAGAACACATAGTGGTGAAGATTATTATGTTCTGTTCTTTCTGAGTTAAAACTGCACACTTTATTTTTTTGCCTGTGAACTATCTTTATCAATTTTGGCTTGAGAAAAAGCACAAAAACTTAAAAATCTATAGAGATGGCCAAACAGGTTTATATTTGTACTCCCCTTGAGACAAAGGAAGAATGAAAGAATCAGAGATACATGAACTCTGGCTATACCTCCAGAAGGGATCCATATCAAATTTGGAACTCCTTAAGTTGCACTCCCAATGGCCTTAACCAAGACATCAAGGAAAGCAGAGATATCAAAGTGACATGAGAGAAAAGAGAGTTTTTAACAAATGAGGATTTTATTTTAAGAAACAATGCTGACAGCAAAAATATCTGCCAGAGTTTGCTCATGGTGATGGTTATTGTTGCTGCCTGTTATAGCTACAAGTTGGCTGCTTCTCTCCCAGATCTCACACAGTGAAAATAGCATCACTTATTTTTATGCAGTATGCAGTGCAAATATGATAAGGACATAAACGCAGACACCTTAAAACTCTTTGTGGCTACAGTGCTCACAAAAGAGTCAGGTGAGTCAAGTTTTTTTGAATCTCGAGAATTCTTGGAAAGGAAGGGTCTGCTCCCTCAAAATGCATCTTGTCAAGCTCTATACACACAATCATTTTGTCAGTCAGAATTCTACTGTTTTCAGTATCCATGCTTTAATTGTGGACAAGACACTGTTTCAAATGATAGTTTATTTTGCAATAGCCATGTTACCCCACCACTATTATTGTATTACAGTGTCAAATAAGTACATCATGTCAAAAAACCCATTTTCAAATTGCAGACAAATTGCTATCTTTTGGACAGCATCACAAGCTCTGTGGGCTGCAGAGACTGCAATTGTGGAAACAACAGAATACATGGCTGCATTACAGACTGCTCTGCTCTTCTTTTTGGTTCTGTGAGCACTGCTGACATGGCAGCTGGAGTCGAGCAAGCTGTGAATGCCAGCATTGAAGCTCAACCCGTGCTTTGATTCCATGCTTGTTACACATGACATATAAAACAAACATACAATATTAACTCTTTCAAGCATTTCAAAGGATTGTAAAAAGCCAAGAAATGATTGCTAAACAGATTCCAAATATACACCACAAACATAAATGGAAAGGCTGGGATGAGAATTACTGGAAATTTAATCCATTGAGAAAAATGACGTTGAAATAATATTAAGACCTCTTAGAAGAAAAAAGAAGCATAGCTAGAATAAAGTTTGGTATGCCTGTCTGAACTCTTACAAGGTTAGAAATCATAAAAATAATGCAGTGCTCTCTGATTCTTCATACTCTTGGCTAAGAATTAGGTGATTTTGAAAGTTTCCAGACTGAAGAAACTTTCTTTTCAAAAAGTGGTTCACACCATCTTGTAGCTGACCTTCCTTTTCTAAATACATTCAGGTCTGTTAGCAACTCTTGCTTTACGCACCTACACTACTACCTTGGTTGCAGCATAGAAATACTCTAGCCAGGTTTCCTCTAAATAGTTTGGATACAATATGCAAGCTGGAATTACAGCAAAGATATGAGTTCATGATACTGTGACATAAATATTTGGAATTTTGAATCAAGACTCCTTCACTCTTGTAGGCAGTATCAGTGCTGAGAGAAGCATTATCATTGGGTAAAGCAGTAGTACAAAAAAAAAGCATTTCATTTTTAGTTCTTCCTCCCATGTGGGCAATAATAACTTTATTTTGCTCTCTTCTAACCTGCCTTCTATGTTTCTGAAACTTTTAGAAATTCTACAACTTTAAAACTGTTAACCTGCTGTGAAATTTAGTTAAAGTTAGGAATTCAGTTTAAAAATTAGGAAATGCAATTAACAGAATGGCAAAAAGCCCCTGAGAAGATAAAGAGCACATCTCTTAGACTTGGATAGAGCTCCACAGAATCTGAGGAAACCAGCTAGTTAAAACCAGGAAAGGGAGGAATATGCTGTGATAACAGATCCTTCAACTAAAAGCCCTTGATCTGTTGAGCTGAACACATTAATTAGTAAGATGTCAGACAAGGAGCATTAGCAGGAACAGGACATGTAGTTTAACCTTCCTGCATGTGTTCTGTGATTTTCAGAAATGTGTTTTTGTGGTGTATGTGCAATGACATATGCTTGTATTTGCATTGTAGAAGAAGAGAACAAAGGTTTGCTAAAAATCCGGACTTCTGAATGGCAAGCACTCATGTAAAAAGGGGTCTCAAGTGCACTGTATTTGAAATACTTAATTATTTTGATTTATAAACTTTAGTATCCACACAGTGTTTTGAAGATGATTGCTGCTCGGCAGGTGAAACTTTCTGTATATGTTACAGAGCTGATACAAAAATAGTAATTCACTTTCATAAAAGACTTCAGCATTCTAGAAATAAAGCTTCATACCAAATCTGAAGAAATCTTTTCCAAGTTTCTGGAAATGAATGTCCAATCAGATACCTTACCTCAGGAAATTTAAACCAAACCAAAAAACACACACGTCACACACACGTGTACTCCCTCCAACCCCTCACACCTGCCCCAATTTTGAATGCAATTTCATAATTTAGCAGAATGGGGAAGAGAGAGGGGGGAAGTTTCAGAAAATTTTCCATTAGAAACCTCTAAACCATGTCATTCTTAATGTGTCACAAAAGGACACTTAGATATGTTTTTGGCAAGTTTGGCATACTTTTGTAGAATTTCTCACCCTTGATGAAATGTTCTATCAACACCTTCTCAGGCAATTCTAACATGGACCTTTCAAAGGATCAACAAGAGAATTTAGCCTTATAAATGAAGAGAGATAACCAGACTTAAACTATTTCAAGTCAAAATTTTTTCTATAGGTTTAGGACATTTTCCAGATAAGTTCACATCCTACGATCTTGCCAGTGTCTGTCAGTGGGGACAGTTGAAGAGACCATTGCTTGACAGCATGGACCTCAGACTATTCTCATGTTCACCTCAGTAGGTGAGAGATGATACGTTTCTGATAAACAAGCATGAAACAAACATGAAAGTTCTATTTCTAAAAGAAATAGAACTAAGCTCACTTTCTCTCTTAAATCTGACAGCAAGATTAGAGTTAAAAAGGAAGACTGAAGGGCTTTGCTTCTTAAGGCAAAAGAAGGTGTCTTGGAATGCAAGTAGGAAAAAAGGCATGATTCTAAACATGACTTTTTTTTGTTGCTGTCTCGGAACAAAATGCTATTTTAAAATGGAAATACAAGTCTATCTGCAAAGAAGGTTATCATGCATATCATCATTTTACGTGCTGGTGTGGTCCCTACAGGCTTGTAGTGAGATCCTTGGAGTGCCATCATATCACTTTGGAACCAGTAATGGAACCATCCCACTGTCTCTATGGATTTCTCGTGAAAGTATTTTGCTTTTGCAGCTTCATATTGTAATGGCTTCATAATGGAATCCCTTTAGAGTGATATTGAAATCATCTTGCCATCATTAGCACACATCGTAAATGGTACCATAATAGGGTGTCCATTAAAGACTTGCATTAAAATCTTATTGAAATTGTTACTGTGGTTATTGTCCCACCAAACTGACTGGGGATGTAGCTTGGAAAACATCTGGTTATGTTCACTAGTTATTTTTCAAATTGACCTTTAGTATTTTTAATACAACATATTTTATTTGCATTTTTTACTGTTTCTATTACCACTGAAATGTTATTGTTCTCTGGTGTACTATAAACACTTTGTCTTTTTGCTAAAATATCAGTGGATCTTTTATAAAAAATATGTGTATTTTTTAAGCCTTCTAACTGGAAGATATTTCTTTTAAGAAGCATTGATAACAGTATTTAAGAAGTATAAAGGAGGTTTTAAGAGTACTGTCAAAAGAGCAAAGCTCTGTGTAATTCTTTCTTCTCATTCATGTGACTGAAAAATGTGACAGTTCAAATACATTTCATCTGAAAGAGAAGAAAAAAATGAAAACACTTCAACAAAGACAATCTCCCGAATCCCAAAATACTGAGTTATTTGGGTTTATAGTATGGTAGTTGCAATCCTACTGTTATGTTCAAGGGACAACACATCTCTCTGAACCCTGGAATATTTGAAACACCCTCTGAAAAGAATGTAGCAGCCCTGTTAGGTTCGATGGTGTGATCAGCTGAGTAGTAAAGTGAGAAAGAATCATTGTTATAGATATCCCTGGATTAGACACACCTCTGCAGAGAGAGAACTCCAGTTACACCACCACTACATAAATACAGATTTACTAAAGGTTAAAATGAGGCATTTATCCACATGCCTGACACACAAAGTATGGATAGATATGCTAGCAGTTTCAGGCCTGGGATCGAAGAGTGCCAGAAGGGGATCACTATTTGTAGCCATGTCCAAAACCTTTCAGAACGGTTCTGCTGCCCTCCCAGATAGGCTGGGGTCAGGGCATTCCCCTGGCTGTGTCATAGGGCTTCATGTGTCTGCCAAATCTGACACAGCTCCACTGTACTGGAAAACAGACGTCCTGGGTTTCAGTGTTGGAGAGGCCTAATAACAGTGCCCCACTGGTGTATTTTTTCAGGACGTGCATTCACAGTTAATATTAATCAGAAATTAGGAATATCCCAGAGGATCCAGCATTAGACCTGCTTGTGAGGATTAGTTGTGGCAAATTACTCAAGGGATAAATAATGCATTCAAATTACTTTGGGTCTGATTGGTGGTAGGGAAATCGTAGTTCTGTGTATTGCTGTCTAAAAAATACATAGAATAACCTTCTGACTACTAGAGGTAAAAGGAGAAAGACACTGAAAAAAAATCAGAGATGTTAGCAAGAAAGGCAATAAGCACTACATTATTCAAGTTTAGGGAATGCTTTCTGGTAGGTGGAAATTAATTAATGCTAAATTGCAACAGAATTCCAAAGGGATTACATATTGCAACCCCATGAATACTGAGAGAATTCATCATAATTAATGGCGTATTTCCAGAGGAATGTTGCCCATTACATAGCTTTGCAATATTTCTTTCATTCCATTAGGGGCTTTATTTACGAAACACACACAGGGAATGCATATAAAAATGAGTGTTTATATATATTTCTACATGTGTGCATAAATATATATACATCATGTACATGAAGGAAGGGTCTTATTTTTATTTCTATTTAGTTTTCACATTTTTCTAAAAGACAACTTTATCTCCAAAAAGAATGCATCTTGTCATACACACATTTCCTGGTCCGATCAACCAGTCCAAAAGGGATTCTAGCAAAAGCAAGCATTGCTAACACTTTTAGTTCTGTGTTAAAAAAGGGCCTGTTGGTAGTGTGAAATGACTGATCTTGAATATGACAGGGTGAGAGTGCTTCTGAAACTTTTTGTCACACAGCCAGTCCTAGAGATTTGAGGATAAAGAGAAGAAGAATCTTGCAGCTTGGAAAGAAATGCCTGGAATCTGCACCTGAACAACCTGGAGATATGAAGGAAGAAATCAGGATTCATATTTGGATCAGTACAGCTTTAAGATTTTTGCAAGCCCCATCTGTCTAAAAACATGTGTCTTAGTTCTGCTTTTAACAATCTCTTGAGAGCTGTTCTTAAAAACAAAAAAAAGAGAACTAAGAACCTATTTACCTTAATGACTGAAACTACATAAGTAATCTGATATTTTCTTAGAGATACTTTCTGAAATTTCCTTTTATGGACGGAATTTTTCATCGGCCTTTAAAAAAGATTCAGAAAATTCTCAATTTTATTTCCCAATAACCACCTCTCTTCAATTTTTATCTTCCCTTGTCCCCACTTTGTTGAAGTAATTCCTAACCTAAATTTCAAGGAACCCCCACTAAGCCAGTTCCCATTTTCCACCTTTTTTTGGTTTTGTTTTTTGTGGGATTTTTGTTAGATTGTGTGTTTGGTTGGTTAGTTTTTACTACTTCATGATAGCAAGTCTGGTCTGAAGCAAACTGAGTGATTTAAATAATGCTTCTTACAATTATTTCAACAGTGAAAAATGAGTTGCAATAATTTATCAGATTTGTAACATTAAATGAATAATTTCACCTGAGCCATAAGCTGAATTAAAACACAAATCATATAGTTTTGACATACTTATCAAGCAGAATATCAATTCTGGTTTTGGCTTCTGTAATAATTTTCAATTTTTGTTCTTCAGAGAGCACTGGGTTCAATAGATACTTTTCAAGAGGAGATCCAGTTGTCTGATACTTGGGCAAAATACAAGGAATCAAAATGAGGAGATAGAAGTTGAGGCTCTCTTGAGGTACTTAGCTCATAGGCTAATAAAGAGGTAAAGGAGATTAAAAAGCTCACTTGTTACTTTTGTAGGCTAATTAACATTTAGAAAAATTTTATTCCCAAAGGCAGATACAGCAATGATTAATTATCATATTTTGATTAAGTCAATGATATGATGTATTTTCTCATTATATATGATACTATCCAGTCAGGCTTCACAGTTAGCCCCAGGATAAGGTCAGAGACCAGTAATCTCAGTAATACTTGTAACCTGTATTCAGTTTAACACATTCTGATCACCATCCTCAAGGTTTCATTTAAGGTGGCATTTATTTTTTTTTTTTTAAGAAATAGTTCATTTTTGTATTCTAATTTTGATTTTAACTCATCTGAGCTTCCCTTGCAGTGTACATGGGTTCTTAATTGAGCACTGAAAAGATTATAACAAGATGATACTATGATTTTTTTTTTTGTTTTAGTGAAATGAGACATGGCTCTGTAATTTTTGCAATGTCTATGATCATTTGAACACCCTCTTTCTTAGCTACTGGAGTTGAAAAGTGCACAGACACAAAAGATGCTCAGCCTTTTGAGTCTTCTTGCTTTAGAGCCCCAGGCTGGTCACAACTGCCACTATCTCATCAACCATGAGATTATTTTCAATATTTTAGCTGGTAGGACTAGCAGTGAATTTTCTCAGAAAGAATTTAATTCAGCTGAACACAGGGGCAACTCTTACTGCTACCTCTAGCTATGGTTGCTTTAGCCCTAAGGAAGTCTATTTTGCATGTTAAATATGCAATATAAGTGTCAAGGTCTTGATATTTTCCCTTTTTCTGTAGTGCAATATATTGCTCCTTACAAAGCAACTTAAATAAGGTAGAGCTATGAATGGTGTCTAGTCAAACCCATGAACTTTCATCATGCAAATTAGAGCACCTAATTAAAAACCAATGGTCAAAATTTCCATAAGGATGGAGCTGGATGAAATGTGTTTCAGGTTCCCACAGGAATCTAGATAGTTCTTCTTTCTTCAATGTTGACTATACAGAAGCAGCTTGCATGGAGATATTCCTTTATAACGCTAGGTTTTTGGGGTTTTGGGATTTTTTTGATTTTACTACGTCAAATTTTTTAAAGTTAGTTGACTTCTATCCCTGAGTTCTACAGCAATCCTGAAGTTAATGAAATGTCGACCTCATAATACAATAAGAATGACTAAATGGATTCATCAAAGCTGTTTATACATTATGTAACATTTTAAAATTGTGTAATTTGGGAACTGGAACAGCGTATTTTTATGCCTTTTTAAATTATAGATTATTCCTCAGAGGGAACTATTTTGGATATTGCATCCAACAAAGGTTATCAAAACAAACTCTAAAAGAGGCAGCTTAAAAATAATATGTTAAAATTGAAAGATTTGTGTCAGTGAGATAACATAATTATTTAGTGAACAGAATAAATGACTATGACCATATCCAATATGAAATCTTTTCCAGATCTACCACCCCTCATTAATTCTAATGAACTGAATCATTTGAAGCTGCGATGTAGACCATTAAGTGATTTTATGGAGCTCCTCCAGGTCAGTGTCGCAGTGAGCATTTTTTATTATCTCACACTTTAAAGCATGTGCCTGAAATCATACATATAAAAATAATTTTGACTACCAATTAGAGTTCTGTATTGCCATGGTTCATTCATACAAACATAAATTTTATAGAACACCACCTACCTACTCATTCAACTGCCACCAAAAATCATGGAATCATAGAATGTTTTTGGTTGGAAAGAACTTTTAAAGATCACCTAGCTCCAATTCCCTGTCATTAGCAGGGACACTTCCCGACAAGACCAGGTTGTTCAAAGCCCCATCCAACCTGGCCTTGAACTCTTCGAGGGATGGGGCACCCACAGCTTCTCTGGGCAACCTGTTCCAGTGTCTCACCAACCTCACAGTAAAGAATTTCCTCCTTATATCTAATCTAAATGTACCCTCTTTTAGTTGAAAATTGTCCTTTGTCCTGTCACTACGGGCCTTGGCATAAAGCCTCTCTGAATGTTTCTAGCAATTCCCTGTTATATATTGAAAGGTTCCAATATGTTCTCCCCAGAGATTTCTGTTCTCCAGGCTGAACAATCTCATCTTTCTTAGCCTTTCTTCAAAGCAGAAGTGCTCCAGACCTCTGAATATTTTTTATGACTCTCCTCTGGACATGCTCCAACACATCCACATCTTCCAGATCTGGACATTGAACTCAGAGTGTTGTCTCACAGTAGAGGAGTAGAGTGATCATGATCACCCACCTTGACCTGCTGGCCAAACTTCTTTTTGTGTAGCCCAGGATATGGCTGTCTTTCTGGGCTGCCAGTGCACATTCCCAGTGTCATAAAAGAAAAAAAAAACCACGACAGTTCTCGTGTCCGAGGATCACACGAACAGAATTTATTAATTAGGAAAAATTAAAAAGGGTACAGAGTGGGAAGGACAAAAAAAATAAAAAAAAAATTAATCCCAGGTCCCGCAGATAAGAGACCCTAAAATGCCGGCTTGGCTGAACCCAACACAGAAAACCTGAACGTGTTAGGGAGGATCGTGGCTAATCCACAATCCAAGAAAAATTAATTACAAGAGTCTCTATTGAAAGATATTTAAGGCCACCACCTAACACGGGCTCCACCAGGCTATTCCGAGGCAAAGAGCACATGGCTCCTGGGGTAGGGTCTTTTATAAGGTATTATCCCCGCCTCCTGTCCGGCCACCGTAGTCACTGTGATCGGGCAATGAGGTCCCCTTTCCCGACCAATGGCTCGTTGTTTTGTCTAGGGATGGTTTTTTTCGGCGGGAAGGTCCTCATTAAAATTCATGTAACCATGGAGCCCAGTTACGAGAAGGGTGGAGTGGCTGGAAAGTGGCAGTTCGAAGCTGCCTTTAGAGATCTTAGAAATCCCCCTTAAAATACAAAACTAATGATTAAACACATTCAAGAGCATTAAAAAATCCAACAAATCCACAGGGGTGACACTGAGAACAAGAGTACAATAACCTGGAGGGTATAAAACTGAACATTTTGGGATTTTAAATATCTTTTGAAGGACACAACTTATGTATGGCTTGAATCCTGTAAAAACTGGTTCAAAAACACTAAACATTATAGAAACTGGGCTTTTAGAGATAACTTTCAAAAAGTATAGCTTTCAACATCACAATTAAAATAGATCCTCTTAATTATCCACTTGAACTAATTAACTCCTTGGAACAATCAAAATGTGCAAAAACCAATAAAACAAGACTTCATATATAACACCCAGGTCATGCAAAATTTTTTGCCCACCAGTATCTCCAAGTCTTTCTCCACAGGGCTACTCTCAATCCATCCATCCCATGGCCTGTATTGATACTGGTGTGTGTCCTGACTCAGCTGCAGTACCTTGCAATTGACTTTGTTGGACTCCATGAAGTTTGCATGACAAATATTACAGGTTTTCTTTTTCAGCATATCTTCTGTGGGTATTTGCATGAAGGAACATTGAATTCCATTC
Organism: Dicrurus megarhynchus; assembly: GCA_013399195.1. Classification (NCBI taxonomy): domain Eukaryota; kingdom Metazoa; phylum Chordata; class Aves; order Passeriformes; family Dicruridae; genus Dicrurus; species Dicrurus megarhynchus. The sequence continues at coordinate 1,947,107 of VXAD01001748.1, read as the reverse complement.
ATGTGGTATTCTCAGTCTTTTAAGCTGAATTTTGGAAATAAAAGAAATAAATTAATGTGTTTTGCAAAGATGTCTTCATCACAGCATAGAATATAGATCTTGTTTCCAAAGCCTACAAAACTTCTATTTATTTTCCCTGTGACCAGAGTCCAGGCTAACCACATACATAAGGCCACATGACGCAATAAAGTTTTATCTTCAAATAATTTATCCTCTATTCTAATTCTTAATAAAGAAAATGTTTTATTATAAATAGAAATCAAGTTATTTAGAATCATAGTATTTTTATAATTAGAGAAGAAAATGCAACTTTCCCTGTCTAAAGTGTATCTCAGTTTATCACTATATATTATCAGTATTGTTACTGATGTTGTTTATAGAGCCAATCACAAGCCATGGCTTTTCTAAGCCACAAAACATAAAACAAATCAGAAAAGCAAAACAAATAGTAAGTTTTTTTGTGAGCTGTGGATAAAGTAGCCTATGCTGATCCCCATTTACTCCCAGCCAGGTTCCTTAGGTACTTAAGATGACTGTGCTTTGCAGGCACATTAGAAACATGAGCAAGACGCAATGTGGTGCAGAGAAGGACATGAGATGCTCAGAAGACCATGATAAGCATTGGTCACTCCTGCCAATACCACAATGTATGCTGAGTTTTGTTTGGGTCATCTCTGCAACAGTGTCCTGCAGAATTGAATGAGAGCAATTTAGTAGCTTTCATTATGTTCGTGTCAGTGAACATGACATGTTCTGGGAAAATATGTATAGATAGATATTTGACAACCCTGCTGGACTGAGGCTGGCAGAATGGGCTAAACATTGGTCTCCCAGAATGTGTATGTGAAGATAAGGGGATACCAAGCCATAAAAGACTTTGAAAATTAAAGCAAAAAATTATTTTCACACTGAGAATATTTCCATCTCTTCCCTGATGCTAACAGCTTCTAGAGAGGAAAAAATAAATTGGCCGTTCAGAACATTAGGCATGGAAAATTCAGACATCAGAAAGTAACAAATGTGTTCACGGTGAAACCTTAGAGGAACTATTTAAAGTGTTCCAGATTTCTCTTTCCCTCCTGATCACGTGATTATATACAAGGAAAAGAAATCTTGATCATAAATACAGAAGGGCTTTTCTATATCACATGAAAGCAGAGGAACATTAACTCTGGGAACAAGGAAAACAAAACCCACAGGTATATCAAGTGGGGAAGATACATTTCTACTTACATGGATAACAAAAATGCAAGGCTGCACTTGAATTGGATATTTTTAGCGAGGGAAAGAAATGCATTTCTGTATACTTACGCTGAAACTTCAGATCTCTAACAATATACATCTTAATTTTACCACTGTGCTTGCCAAGGCTTTCTCTGTCATTGGCTGCATCACTAATACAGTGTTTACTAATAGCTCTATAGAGGAAAAGTATTTCCATAGTAACAAATGAACAATACTAGAGATATTAATCATTTCTACATCATCTGTGTACAGTTTGCTGTAAAGCAACATTTTGTAGTTTGATAATTGCTAGACTGAAGTGATTGTACATTATGAGATTATTATCATAAACACTTAAGAAGATGAAGAATGACTGTGGAAAAGGAGAAAAAACTGAAGAAAAAGTGGTATTGTACTGCAAATATTACCATGAGAAGCAGCAGGAAGAACTAACTTAATATTACTGTCTCTGGTATTAGTTATCTCTTATGGATTAATATATGAAAGATCTTTCCAAAATTTAGCAACATGGAGACATGCATCTCATTCAGCTACCCAGTTTCTCGCTGAAAATACCTTTTTCAGGAGGAAAAGAAAGTCTGATTGCTGGCCACTTTGGAGAAATCTCTATGATATTAGGGCACTTGAAGGCACAGGGTCATCAATCAGACAATTAATATGAAAAAGGCAGAGGAAGGAAGGAAGGAAGGAAAGAAGGAAGGAAGGAAGCAAGGAAGCAAAGAAGCAAGGAAACAAGGAAGGCAGGAAGGGTGGTTTAAAAATGTGGGAAAGTGACAGTGACCAATATTAAGAAAGCCTCTGTGTGCAGAGTCTTAGAAGATAATGCTGAAGATTTGTAAGGCAGGTCTCATTTCATCTATTATGATGTAAGACCATAGCTACTCTTCCTTGATCAAGACTCTGCCCTGATTCAAAACAGAATTTGGACAATGTATTTTATTTTTATTCTGATCAGCACTGCTTATTGTAAATAAGGTATTAGGTTAAAATATAGAAGAACAGAATATTGTTCAAATGTAGCTGTTAAGTAATCAGAGCCTCATTGTCAGAACCATGCTTGATGATTTCATATGAACATAGAAAACAAGTGTGACATGTTCAACATTTAATAGTTTTGCAATAAATATTCTGCCTGTTTTTTTTAAGTTCATTAAAACCCAGACCAGGATTGATTCAATGATGAGAATTTAATAACAATAGTTTAAGTCTATAGAAACTTCCATAATTGTATTGAACCCTGCCAGTGACCGGAATAAATCTCATACAGCAGACTTACAGCAGCTTTCCAGGTGCAAGATAACCCCACTAAACCTTGCTGCTCAACAAACTGCCTTTTTCTTTTATCATTATTATCTAATACTATCTAACATAGCTTTTTAAAAGTAAAATAAATAAAATGGACTGTGTTATTTTAAAATTAATTAACGTGTTCTCTATTTACTGCTGCCAGGCTGTTTTCCTACATTGCTTCTGTTCTCCCTTCTCCTACACTCACTCTGGTTTGGATAAAAGGGCATCATTTTTAGCTGAGTTATCCTGTATTTCACAGAACTCCTAAGATTGGAATTTTCTTGGTCCTCCTTCATGTGTGTCTTTGGTTTCCATTACAATAGCTGGATGCCATTTTAAGGGTTACTTTAGCAGATATTAGAATCTTATCAGTGTTCAAGAGCTAAACAACCCCTTTCAGTTACTTAAAAGAAACATGCAGTTTGCAGTGAGAACATTTAGGGGTACATACACTGAATCAAAGCTGCTGTACCAGAATACCATATATTCATTATGTTCTTTTCAGAGTGTTCGCGTCTCATCTTTGGTATGTATTTTAGATGTCACTCCTTTAATTTTTAATCTTACAATGTTGCCAATAACAAACCAGAAGCAAATTGCTTTTCACTATCATCCCATTAATTGATATCAGTTTCTTCTTTCACTTACAAGCATTTAAAAAAATCCCTGAGGTTTAAGCAATTCTCAAAGTTATATTACATAATGTTTCCCGTACCTTTATACCTGATGTCATTACAAGATATTATTGACTTTTAGCTCTACATTAAATTGGTTATTTTTTCTTTTTTTTTTCTTTTTTAATACACTTGTCTTTTAAGGATTCAAGCTTTCTAGTAATACATAATACAAAGATTTCATTAAGAAATTTGATAGCATTTCACAGAAAATGATACACGAGGCATTGATTTGCTTTTTTCACAGCTGTACACTAAATGCAAGGATAACTAGGACTGTGGGTTTTTTTAACCACTGTTATTAGCAGCTGGAGTTGTTCCTACATATTCTGAACCTAACCCCTTTTCCATAGAATCTGGGACTCCCCAGAGGTACCTCATCAAAGACTTTTTCTTCCATCTTTGTAAATTATCTTTAAAGGTACTTATCTGCACAGAAGCAATTTTAAACTAAATCTTCTAGTATTTAATACCAAATTCTAATACTGCTAAGAGAAAAACTGTTACATTTCTTGGATTTAATACACATTTGTAAATGTTTGACTTTTCAAGAAAATAAAAAAATAGAGCAAAAAAATATTTATCATAATTTAATAAAATCTTTTACTTGCTCATATCAAGCCCTCATACTCCTTATTTTTCCCTTTCACCTTCTTACCATACATCCACATCAATTTCTCACCAAATAAAGCTATGTGCTGTCATCCTAGTTTGGACCTCCCATCTCCCTACGTGAAGACTCAAGTCCTAAACTCTCACTCAGACTTTTTATCCCTGTGCTAAATCAAAAAAAAATTATCCTGAGGACTAATTCTTAAGACCTTATCCCAAAAGACATTGATAATTAACACATAATCTGGGAGACAGTTGATCCATATAGTTGCAGTGTATGTATATTCAGAACAACATGATCATGACTGCTATAAACAAATTCTGTATTGCTACAATGTTAACCCAATTCACCAAAATCAGGAAGTTTTCATGAAAAGAGGTAGGGTAGATTTCATAAAACTCTTATTTTAAAGAATGGACTGGAAGACAGCTTTCAAATTCATAGACATATTCTTATATGAAACATTCATATGAACTAGTTGCAGCTCAAAAAGGTGCATCACTTCAAAAAAATCTTTTTTTAGTATAAACCTTTAAGCATAGAAATTTTGAAAAATTAATACTATTGAAATGATAAGTTTCAAGAAGCTTCAAAAAACTTTTCTTTCTATTGCTTTCTAATTTAGTATTGAGATTTTCTAATGGTTTTATAATTTGGAACTGAAAAGCTTTCCGAACCATCCATAGCTGTGCTTATTATATTTTTCTAAGGAGTTCCAGTCTATCTCAGAAAAAATGTTTTTCTTTGTTGTTTTAGTAAAACAATATTTCAATTAATATGAACAGGCATCAAACAGCAGTAGACACACCTGAAGTCTGTGTTTCATATTTTTTTCCATGGCTTTCCAAAAAAAGATTTATTTTAATTTAATTGTTGGTAGGGTGATAGGCTTACACTGTAGATGCTCAAAAATCAGTGGAAACATTTTGAAGGACTTTGGAAAAGTAGACACATTACTGCTAAAGTTAGTTAACAAGAAGGGCTTAAACAACCTTGATAAAACTGCTTATGGAGTTGAATCACCAAGCAATTATTTACTGCCTGTTAGCAGAAATACAGGTTGTTACAAATCTACAGGTGTAGACGTATACATACATCTCACTAAATGTTATACTATATTGTTCTGGCTGATGCCAAGACAAATGGAAAAAAAAGCTGTATTTCCAGTCCATTTCTTTTTCCCCAGTTATGTCTTTTCTACCTGCAGCGCCTTGTTTCCATTGTTGTCCTTGGAAAAAAGTATTTGGAGGTCCATTAGCAGCTTCCACACATACATTTTCAACTTGCAGTATATCAACACCATGTAGTCCCTTTTTTCTACACCATTATAAAGATTCATACTGTTTATTATAAACATTCAGAGAACAGTAAGTGCCATTTCTGACTCAGTGTAGATAGCATTTTATTTGTGCCTCTCTGGGAAAATACAAATAAGTTCTATAATCACTTACTGCTTTGTTAGTGCATAGAATAATTCTGAATTCCCATCTATTCATCTTTTACAAGTCCTGTTGAGTACTTCCTGATGTGCTTTTTTTCATTTTTAATCTAAATATTTTTTTATTTTTATTATTACTCTTTAGAGAAATTGCTGCTGGGTTTTTTTGTTGTTGTTGTCTCTGTTTTATTGTGACATTGAATTTAAAATGAAAATAGATTTCATTATTTATTCATAGGATTTGATTCACCCTCGTTGTGACATTATTTTTGATGTTGACAGTTGTTGGTGAATAGTGTGGAAAACTGGAGGGCATTTATTTGACCATAAAATGCCATAAACAATAAACTGATATTGTCTTGCTTTTATTTGGGGCTTTTTCATCTTCAAAACAAGAAATTAAAGTAAAAAGAAAAAAAAAAGAATCTGTGAGTTTTATACCATCTATGTGAACTTCATGTCATGCTATGTCAGCTGCAGTGTGCAAATATTAAATCTTCCTACAAGAGTTTTGATAATCCCTGTCAAGATACAAAAATAACAAAAAGAAGTTTGATATTAAGACTTACCCTCATAAAAATAAAACCAAACTTTACTTAAAAAAAAAGTTCTCCTTTTTTTTCTTTTTTTTTTGTCTTTTCTTAAAATTTTATTTTAATGATGCATGGACAGAAACCTTAGATCATGGATGCAGAGAATAATTTTACCGAATAAAAATTAAAAATTCCTTAGTCAGGGAAAATAACAGTATATTAAAATTTACTGTTAATCAAAAGGAAGGTTTGGTTTCTCTCAGAATCCATTATAAATAAAATGCTACTTTAAATCACAATTTAAAGATTTTAATTGGTATAGAATTAAAATACATATAAGCTGCAGAACATAACTCCTGAACTTTAGTCAAGGAATAAGCTGTTCAACAATACAGCCACATAGTAATATAGTTAAATTGAAGAGTTGTATCAATCATTGGTGGTTTTGAGGATAAATGAAAGTACAGGAAATTTTAAACTGCGTCTCAAAGCTGCTGCCTAGATTCTAACTATCCAATTTATATCTGTCACGGGCAAAAACTGCTCATCTAATTTAAACCAAAGCAGTTTTTTGAATTATTAATGACACGTACTTAACAAGCAATCAGTACACTGCACATTCAGGATCAATGTAATTCAGCAGATAAACCACAATGCTAGACACGCAAACCATTAACAAACACTTATGAATTTCTAAAGTGCATCTTTAGCTAGTCCCATGTGGTACTGGTCACACACACATGCACCCATGCACACCCACACACCCTCTCTGAAGGGCAGACTGTACCCCCAGCAGCCCTCCAGCATCCTTCCTCCCCAGGCAGTGCATGTTCCCTGCCTTGCAGACCCACCACACTCAGGACCACAGCATCATGCCCTGCACTGCCCCTTGGCCAGTCCCATCCCAGCAGCCACCCTGGTGATGGATGGTGGTGCCAAAAGATATCTGGGCTGTGGCTTCTCTTGCTGCTAGGGTGGTCATCTTTAACATGGGCCTTTATTTATTTGATCGACATACACTTTTCCTGCTTGTTTTTTGTAGCTTACAGGTGTGATTTTTTTCCTGGCTTAGGACATAAAGTAATTTCTGCAATGCCTTTCATATCTTGGTTGGTTTATGTTTGGAAAATGGTATCCTTTTGTGTTGCAATGCAATCTAAGTGCCACAATAAGAACCACCACCAGTGACCACCCATATTATGAAATTAAATTGGTAATCAATCACAAAACAAAAGTCTTTCATTTTTTGTTTTACCAGTTAAATGCTCTAGTAAAGCTGTTAGAAAATGCCATAACTCCCAAATTCTCCATTTGGATGATATGCTCAGGCACATTTACTGTGCCCAAATACCTCCTGGAGGAAAAATTCCTAATACTGATATCATTCTAGGTGGAGGGATGTTTGTGCTAGTTCTGTGTGGGAGTCTCGTTAGTGGAGGACATACCAAAATATTTCATGCTGTGGTCTGACCCTGTCTTGTCACAGTGTGACTCTGGCTTCAGATGAAGTTGCATAATTCATGAACAGTTTCTGAAGCGAATGGTGGATTTAACGTGCCTGGTAGCCTTCATCTCGCTGAAAGGTAAGTTTACAAACAGAGACACACACACACAGGCAGGGTCCACCTACAGCTGCTCAAAAATGTTTCAGCAGAACACTGTACAACTCCAAAAATTCAGTTTTGTTGAAATCGAGTTGTTCTACATGAACATTTCAAAATTTGAAGAAACTTTCCACAGAAAACTGTCAAAATGTATCATTTCATCTTTCTTGTTTCAGTCTGATAATGCCAAAACATTTCAGTTCAAATGTATCACCCTATTTAATTTCATTTGACATTTAGATTAAATGTTAATATTAATTTTAGGACATTGTGTTTATACACTAATAGATGTATACACACATCACATATTTTTTAATCTGGTTTTATCTGAATTGTTGACACTATAGGATTTCAGTATTATCAAAACAGAGAGTTGGCTGTTGTGTACTGGAATTTATGTGCTGGAGATGAAAAGACTTTAAAAAAAAGAAGGAAAAAATATTGTTAGCTTCTTCTTGGAGCAGTACAATTTCCTTGAAATTGTAAATTGTGAAACTGGCCAGGGGAACCAGAGAAGTCAATTTTTTAATGCAGTGGATGCTGGCAAAATCCTTGCAGCAAAGTAAACTGCAAGGCAGTTATATCTGCAAAACATAGCACAAAGATTCAGCACTTTGAGTCAGTATGCCTCAGTTTAAAATAATTTGCCTAGTTACCATTCACTTTTATATCATGGGGAAATCTCAATGTTTCATCAAATCTCAGAGCTTTGTAGATCCAGAGAAGGGATGAATTCTTGGACATCATGTTTGTTTACCTTTCTCATTAGCTTAGCTAATTGGGTTCAGATGTTAATATACATTAAATCATCCTTTTTCTTTTAAATGCCTGTGAAGAACACTCAAGAGACAGGATTAGAGTATGAAAGCCTTTATGCACAAAATGTCTGTGGTCATGACCACAGCCATTCAAGCTCACACATATCAGCCATCCAGGGAATCTCACAGCTGCCTGACAGGGATCAGGCAAGAGGAAATATTAGGTAATAAAATCTCAGAGGCGTACTCAGTCTTTGGCTCCTCTCCATCTGCCAACCGGAGTGAAAAATGAGTACTGGTTCTACTGTGATATACATCTGCCCACTGGTCTCATAAAAAAAAAAAAAAAAAGGCCAGTGAATAGCCATTGCTGCCTTTGGAGGATTTTACCTACAATCCACTCTGAGCCCTTTTGTTCCCTGATAAACGTCATGGCAATCAAGATCATAATTAAACTATTTTAAAGGTAAATATTTTACAGTTAATTAATCAACTGCCTGGTTGATTGTTTAAGATTGTTGGGAGTGCTCTGGTGTCTCACACTCAAGATGTGAGACATTTAAGCTCGAACTAATGAAAGTGCTGAGGAAAGTTCACACCACCCTGGCTCTTACTTTTGCCAGTGTGACTGTTGTGACAAAAGAGGAGTGACTTGCATACAGATGTAAGATGCCACCAATCCCCATCTCCTCCTGATAAGTTAAACTCTACCTAGTATTTTCAGAGACCATAACAAAACACTTCACTTTATTTCCATCGCTCCTGAACTATTGACTAACTCTTCAGGTACTGGGGCAACATTCAGCCACTCATTTTTCTTGGGGACACAAAACAAATACATCCATTTTAAAGTTTGGTCAGTCACCTTTGCTTATGTAATAACTAAAATACTTCTCCAAATAGCCACAAGGCTAACTCATGGAGTAGGTTAGCCTCAGCAGCAAATCATGTTTAATTTCTTCCACTACCACTCCTAACATTGTTATGGAAACTATTAAATTAACAGATTCCCGTGACAGTGTTTCATTTCTCATTATAATGAACAGGCAAGCAGCTAACACTGCAGAATTTTCATGAGCTAATGCCTTGTAATAAATCCATTAGAAAGCCATTGGCATCTAATTGTCTAATCACAATGAAGGCCTAGGAGTGACATGGCTGTAATGGGATTAAAGTAGATTGTAGTGGGATGCCTGCATTCTCTGATCCAGTCTGGAGATAGCAACAACCTTGCAGGTCATTTCAGTTAATTTAGCCAGACTTGGAAGAAAAGAAGGAAAAACTGCTTTGATTAAATAGGCAAAAGAACAGACACTGTTTTGTTTGCACCTGAAAGAGATAAAGTGGATGTTACGGCTGGAAAAAATACAGCATTAACTTGAAAGTAACCTAAGGTATCAGTGAAGAGCTGTTGCAGGATTGAATTTGGTTGTATATGAGGAATGGTTGCATGTGATGTGATGAAGCAGGCAAAGTCCTAAGTGTGCAGAAGGCGCTCAGTTTTCAAGCTTATGCCTCTTCATCCCATGATAATTTGGCCTTAAAATCTGTATCTCCAAGGCCAGAAGCAGCCTTCTGCCTGATAAAAGCCTTTCTCTAAAGCTATGCTGACAACTTAAGGGAGTGGACTTGCGAACATTGATTCAGCGAATCTGTGAGCTATTTAGGCTTCCTTGCAGTGGATGATGTGGAAGAACAGAAGTCATTGCTTTGCTGAAACCATTTCAAGCACCTTGGAACATTACTTTGAAATTTGTAATGTCAAACATGGAAAGATGCTCTACCCTAGATTTCATGTTAACAAGATAAATGATTTCTACAGAGTTGCTGAAGATTTTCAGGAAATCAATTTATCCCTTTCCATCAGAAATCTCTTTTGGAATTTCTCTTTATCTTCAGATGTAAGGTAATTGCACCTTGGTAACCAAAACAGGGAGAGTACATGTGAGCAAGGGATAAGAGCTGGGCCGAAAAATCACAACAAATCTGTATATATTTAATCATAGAAACTACAGATTCTTGGTTCAGCTTCCTAGTGTGGACATATCCAAAATAATATGTCAATGAGGCATTGTTATTCTAGGAACTGGGAACAGGACCAGTCTTAAAATAAAATACTCTGGTCTCATATGGAGATTATTCAAAATGTTTCAATTTATCTAAGTGACACTGCAGTGTTTGGAACAATTACTGAAATAATTACTCTTTCAGAAGAGGAACACACTACAAATCTCACATTAAATCTGACCAACTTTATTTAGACTTTGCTACTTATTCCTTTGGCACTATAAAGGCTTCTGTGCCTGGAACACTCCTAGTTTGAGAGCCTGTTAAATATTTGTAAAAATGTTTTGCAGAATAAGGAAAAAACATAAACACAGGCCTTCACCTACTGACATAGTCTAACCTCAGCCAGCAACTATGCACCACACATCAGGTTGCCCACTTTCCCCCTGGCCCCGCTGGAGGGGAGAAGAACTGAAAGAAAAAAATTAAACCTTGAGGGTTGAGATAAGAACAATTTAAGAATTGAAACAAAGCAAAATAAAACTAAAACCATTAATGATTATAATAATAATTATTATAGTAGTGATAAAAATAATGGTAGTTTTCATGAAAAGGAGAGAGAGAGGAATAAAACCCAAGAAACACAAGCGATACACAATTTCTCATCACCTGTTGACCAATGCCCAGTCCGTTCCTCAGCAGTGGTTGGCCTCATTATGGGTAACTCCCCCAGTTTGTTTACTGAGCATGGCGCTCTGTGCCATGGAATATCTCTTTAGCCAGTTGGGGTCAGCTGTCCTGGCTGAAAATCCTGGTTTCTTGCACACCTGCCTGCTGGCAGAGCATGGGAAAGAGAAAAGTCCTTGGCTTAGGGCAAGCACTGCTGAGCATCAACTGAAACATCAGTGTGTTGTCAGGGTTATTCTCATAAGAAATTCAAGCCGTAGCACTGTACCAGCTACCAAGAAAATTTATTCTATCCCAGCTGAAACCAGGACACGGTCATAGGCCGTGTTCAGACCTTTCAGACAAATGTCACTGTTGTTTCCAGCACATGTTGTACTAAAACCCAAACTGAATGTTTCACTGAGTGCATCTTTCCTTTTCATACTGTACTAATCTTGTAAATTCAGTAAATCAAAAAATAGTTCAACCAGATCATCTTGATTTGATGGAACGTGTCTCAAAATATAAAAATATTTTAAAAAGGAAAAATATCAATGCTTTTTGAATTTTTGGCAGGCCATTTTTCTTTAGATGGTGTCTTTTACTGTAAACTAAAGGTTCAATGCAAGACTTGTGTTTCTCCACTAAAGGGCTCCTTTAAAAAATTTAAGCACTGAATGTATGTTATCAGCAGTGCTAGTCTGTGATGAAAAGAGTAGAGATATATGTTTTAAAAACAAGGAAATTAAGGCAAACAGTGGGGCAGGCAGTGCAGTGAGACACACATAGAATATTGGCTTTGACAGGCTCTGTGAGAATGAGCATGTCACTCCTGAAGTTACTGTGACCTCATGGGAGTGTGTCTTCAGCAGTAACTCCCTCTTCTAAAGGCTGTGGATCTATTGGATCTATCCTGATTCTGTATTAGTGTGACTTTAAGTATTTACTCCTCATGCAAGCAACAGGCAAACCACAATTGCACCTAAATTAATAAACCTTGGCCAGGTTGCACCTGTCGAAAACCAGCTTCTGCTTTCTACATTACTTTTTTGTTGACTTCAGCAAGCTGCTAGCCTAAAATAGGCACTCTGGTAAGGAACTTGAAAGGTTTAACTGTACATTTATGTGTTCATCTCCAGTCTTCAAAAGCTTGAAACTGAAAATCTGTGTGCAAGACTCAGTGTACTTCTTCTGAGTAATTGGTTGTACTAGATCTAAAGAGTCCAGGTGTCACATAGTGTAATTTGTGTCTATGGGTGATATTATCGACTAAGTTTATGCTCTACATAAAAACCGAAGTGCTGTCTAATGCCTTTAGTGTGACATTTATCTTCATAAATGACCTCATTATTTCTTTTCTGAGTTTAAATATAGAGAAGCAGCATCCTTAGTGTGCTTGCCCAGTAACAGAAGTGATTCTCATGTTATGGAAGGAAGAGACTGTTTTCCACAATTTATATAATTTTATTTAATAATCAATAATTTAAAAAAAATTATATTGTAGTATATATTAAGATGCTAAACAACAGTGATAAAGCCATCTCTATAACTTTTCTACTCTTCAGAATAAAACATTTCAAACACCTTTAAACTTCCCTCCCTCCAATTTAAATTTGATAATCCGGCAGTGGCTCTGTGTTGTTGGAGATATAGCTCTGTACACTGTCAAAGATGTACCTCAAAATTAATCTGAGTGGACATCCAAACTGTTATGAGTTCTTTGTACTCAGATGTATCCAGAAACAAAGAACAATCTTACAGCTCTACAGCTTCCTAGCAAAGACCTCCTCACCAAGCAGAGAGTAGTGCTATCCAGTGTAGGAAAGGATAAAACAGGGCAGCTGGGCTTGGCTTTTCTCCCAGTGACAGGAGAACACAGAAAAAGCATTAGTAGTTTTTTGTCTCTAAGTCATTTGGGTTGCAAAATAATAATAATTTAAAAAATGTTATTGGCAAGCAAATAATTGGACTGATTTCAGCCTTCAGAAAGACATTTGTGAAGATGTTATTTCAGAAAGCTGAGGTTAGTAGAGGAGGATACAAGCTGATACCACAGCTGAAAATAAATATATGAATTTTATACAAAAGATGGACAGGAGAGGGAAGGGGAACGGTGGGAAGGGAAGGAAGGGAAACAGAAGCTACAGGATCTAGCCATTACTTATGTCTAGGCTTTTCCAAGTAACTTGATTCTCAAGCATTATGACTGAAAGATGAACTCACTGATTAGTTTATCCTTCTCTTTGCTAGTCTTTTAACACAATGAAGTAATTACTTAGCAAGTATTGCGTGATGAAAATAGATATCTTTTTGCAACTATGTTTATCTTTAAAAGATGTTCAGTTACTTCTGAATATAGGAGGAATCTTACAAAAAGGTGTCCACCTACAATGAAATTTAAAGCAGTTTCTATCTGAAACATGAGGTTCTTCTCGAGCTCAGCACAGCAACTTCTGATTGTCTTTATAACACCTGTCAACAACTGTTTCATGGTTTCTATGTCTTTTTTCTTACTTGCAGCTTTGAAAACTGCACTGGGCAAAGTCACTCTATCTAGGCTGCTCAAATTTCAGCATGGGTCCTCAAATTCCCTTTGTTTTGGTTAGTGGCATATACGTGTGATTTGCACCTGCATTTAACAACAGTCACTGTGTTTCAACCTCCACAAAAGTACTTCTTTCCTCCCATACACTTTTTCTAAAATTCTGACTGAAATGACATGCTTTGCAGCATGCTGGGGAGGTCACTAGCCTCAGTCACAATTACCCTGAAGAGGAGGTAAAAACTAAGAGAGTCCAATGCCTTGCTGAGAGTGCTTATTGTTAGCATTGTCATTAGTGCAGGGAATTGCAGGGGCGATCATATCCTTCTGAGTAAAGTCATATAACTGAAAAAGGGCCCTCAGCATCCTCGAACTGTCTTTACTGTATCACTGTGCTGTTCATTCAGCAGTTCACAGCTGCTCTCTGCCTAATATCAGTTAGGTACTAACCAAAGAAGGCAAGAAGAAATCCCCATACTGTATCCCAGAGTTTTAAAGGTTAAGCACCATTGTGACGAACAACACAGAGCTGTTGTGAAGGTGTACTGAAAGTGTGCTCCAGTAGTTCATCTCCAGCTGATGAACTACTGTTTTTTCACTAGCTGGACTTTCAAAAGGTCATTCAGGTAGAATGTCAGATAGAAATACAACAAAGTGGGAAAGTGAAGAAGTTACAGAGAGCAACCATGAGAATAGATGTTGCAAAGACGCAGATTAAATGTATGTTATTTAGTCAGAATAATGCCCCAGCTTTAGGAGGTTCTTCCATGTCAAGTCTGTATTGGAGCTTTTAGTGATGACAACTATTAAATATGACAGAAGATAGATTAAAAACCTTTGGGAGAATTATCTTTGAAAGAAGAGGGCAAAAGAACTTTTTGGGCACCATGGAAAAAAAGAGGTTACACAAGAATTTCCCCCACTGGAACTTCTTCCTGCTTTTTTTTTTTTTTTTTTTTCCTTTTTTGGGGAGCAAAAGGACAGGAGGAGTTATTTTATGGGTTCTGATGTATTTCTTTACCAAACTCAAAAAACATTTGTCCAATCATAAATGAGGGCAGGAGGCTCAGGTAGCAAGGAGGAATGATTCAGCAGGTCCTGCTACTAAAGGAAATGCCCATGTCTCTATGGAGGATGCTAGTAGATAATTATACCACTAGTAGATAATTAAGCCACTAGTTTTTTTGGTGAAGGCTGGAACATTAGATAGATTTACTGTTTTTTACTCTTTCTATATATTTAGAACAAGATGAGCAAAACAAGGTGCGCTATGACCACCTAAGGAACCATTCTAACATCACTAGCAATGGGACTTCTGAGTCTTGCTTAGTGAGATATTTATATTGCAGAAGCGAAGAATCAAGAGAAATTTCTCTGACACATCATTTACAGGGAGCCAGTATTAGTCCAAAAACCAAACAGCTGGCAGATTGTTAGTCACTGTTCAGTGCCTGAAGCTAACCTAGATTACTTACACCTCAATGCTTGCTTAAAGAACCAATTTCTCAGAAGTAAAATTCCTCTGAAAGGCAGAGATAAAAGATTTACATACAAAGGAAGTTATCAGCATATGTGAGGCTTAAGTCGCCTATAAGCCTAGGAGAAACACTAAGAAGTAGGAGGTGGATTCACAAAGATACAATTTTTTCTTCCTTGTTTTGTGATAAACAGCTAGACAGGAGTTAAAATACTCTACAGAACAGAATTCAAGATTTCACTTGTGGTCATACTTCATATTAAGTAGGTGCAAAAATGAGATTATAACTGCCTAAAAGAAACAGAAAATACAGTAAATTGTTTATTAAATAACAAATTTTCTAGATTGTTTATAATTATTATGACTTCTTTGATATTCTTGAAGAAACTCTGAAATGTGCTATTCATGTCTGGAAGATAACATTGGTTTTTTAGCTCTGGAACCTTAGCAGAATTGGTGATCTTCCTTGCTAAACATAAATAGCATTATTTTAAAAGGAGTTTAGAATCAGTATACTCATTACCAAGTAAACTACAATTAATTGTCTCCAAGACAAGCTTGTCAGTGGTCTTTGTTTTGAAATGAGGAGAAAATTATATATATATTCTTAAAAGCTTCATCTTCAGCAATTTTCCCCATCAGAAGACTCAGAAGCAAAACAATTCCTCCCACTCACCCCCACGCTGCCCCTTGCTTTCCAAAAAAAACCCCAAAACACCTGTGAAAAACCACTCTTTTAATTTGTCATGAAAGAGGAAAAAGATATCAGAAAATTTAATAGCTGGGAAAATAGTTGGAACTTTTTCTGCATCTAGGAGGGACGGGAAAAAGCCCAACACAAAAAAACCCCCATAAATTTTTATTACCAGTGCCAGAAGACTTTCACAATAATGCTTTTTGGTCTTGAGAGTTTCTCCTTCTTTTAAGAAATTTGTTTTACATGCTTCCTTGAAGCCATCTCTCCATCCTTGCCTCATTTTAACAGAATGAGTTAATATATCACACTAAAACAGTACAGTTTATCATGCTGAGAATAGGGTGGGAAGAAATTTCTATGTCTTGAATGGGTTTTCAAATAAATCCAGTAAGACCAGATTTGCCTAAACATAATTTTCTCTAGGTTATTCTGGAGGAATAAAAATTAATAGAGAAAATTCAGTGAAAAGATATTTAATTATAAAAGTAAAAAAATAAAACAAAGCCAAACCACCTGAATTTTTATAGTATTCTTTAGGAAAGAATACATTCATCTGAATAACAGATTAGGAATTAAGGGTTATGAGAAACAGGGAAAGTGCTATATGAAAATCTTTTAGAAATGTACACGTCAGTGAAATTAGGAATATTACTGAAATGAAAATATTGAATCTGCAGCTGCAGTAATTGGGACATTGTTACCTCTGATTTTCTATCTCAGAAATTATGAAGAAAAGGTGCTAAAAAAGAAAAAAATTCTTCTATAATTCTGAGGAACCACTATTCTGGCTTTGGAGGAAAAGGAATATGGGGGCTACATCTTCTCAAAAACAGCAAATGCTGAGGTTGAATGAAAATTCCCCCCATCATGTTATATCTTCATTAATTTCTGGTTCACTTCTATACTTATGTTTCAAATAACCTGAATACACATTTTCTTCAATCAATCTCTAGATTTACATTGGAAATAAATTTATATGTGTGGACATGTTTTTCTGGAAAATTGCTGTTCTACAATTATGATTACGTGGAGGATTCCTTGGTTCTCTGTAACCTTGGAAATATTTTTGGGTCAGTTATAAACAAATAAGGACCTACCAAGAGGTACTCCAAATGTCACACCATGTCTTAATCCTGGCTGGAGGAACTGTTTGATTAATTTTTTGTCACATATTTTTGGTGAGTAGCAATCAACAACTGCTGATGGAAAAGCAGGCTGAGCCTTTTTTCCCTAATAAAGCCCTTCCAGTTCCCTCTAGGAAACAAATATAGCAAAGGAAGAGAAACAGAAAAGTGACAAATACTAGAGCAATTTTGTTTCATTTCTGAACTCTGCAAGCAAATGACAGCAGCTCTTTTCTCCTCTTCTTCCTGTTTTCCAAGTCCTTCTCCTGTTTGTGTGCCAGGGAGAGTGAAGATGAAACACCTGCAGTATTTGTTCCAAAAGTCTGGTGGAAGATCTGAGGAAGCTTTGAGGAAGCAGATTAGAAGATGATTGGAGTAGGTTGATGGGGTTTGATGTGCTTGCTGGGATACAGAACTGGAATACATAATGCCCAGGCAGGAACTGCAACAATTAGTTTCAGCTATTAACTCAATGAAGGCTTGTTCTTTATAAGGACTGATCCTACATAAGACTATCATTTCGAAGGTTGATGAAGTACTGGACCCTGGACTGTCTCCTGTTGAGAATATCGCTAGATTTTGAGAATCATAATCCAGACATTTCTAAAAACATTAAGACTTCCATGTTTCTTTTAAATTTATTATTTTTTCTGCTTTCTTGCTTATTCATGCCACACTGCTGTTTCCAAGAACACTCCTTGTTGCATTTTTCACCACATATCCTTAGTTTAATTCATTTTTTGATACTACACAAGCATTGTAGGATTTCCCACAGTTCTGCTGACCACTTTGAGTTCAGAATGTATTCATATTTTACTTCAAGACTAAAACATTCTTATATTAGACCTCAGGAGAATATCGTATGAGCAGGAAGTCAGTAATATAATGTTTGACTATAAACTACATTTGAGAAATATCATAATGATTTCTTTTACCTTTTGTACTTACTCCAGGAGAAAACCTACCAAATGAGGAGTGTCTCAGAGGTCATGACGCTTACAGCTGATTATGAGCTGATTCATGGATTTCTCTCTACAATAATACACTTTTAACTGGAAATTTTAGGTGAAGAGGTATCAAGTATGAATAGGTCCTGAGAAATCTGCTTATATACACTCTGCTAGTGATGTTGTTTCTCAGTAGCACTGCAGCTTTATGAAATTTGAAAATTTTTTGCTCTGATAATGTCTCATCAGTGACAATCATACATATTATTTTCTCTATCCACAAAAGGCAATTTTCCTAGATTTATATTGCACAGGCAAAACATACAATTGCACTGGTCAGAAGTAGATGTTCTGACAGAATGAAGTTGTTTAGTAGAAAAAATTGAGACCTCCTAAGTAAAGTGCTCTTTTAAAAGACTAGAAAATAAGGACTTGAGCAGGATCACAAAGGCAAAAAGACTGTAAAAGCCTTTTTTTAACAGGGAATTTATGCTCTAATATGCAGAAGGAAATTGCCAAAGCATAAATATAATCCGTGGACCATGTTGTGAATGTGTGATTTAAAGTCACTTAAAGAATCACCAGCAAATGTATCAGCAAAAGCAGGTTTTATATAAAAGTGACAGCACAGCAAATTTTGTTGCCCAAGTTCACTCTACTACTTATTAGACAGTAAAGCACACAGATAAAAAGCAAACAAAAATACAAAATCTAAAAAACTGAAATAAACCCCAAACTATCTACTTGGAGGCTGGAATGGGGGGAGAAATTCCCCTTGAGTTCAGTGAAATACTCACTTTGGATGCCTTTGCATCTTCTTAATGGGTGAAGGGTTGAGTGGAGGAGTGGAGGTGTCAGCCCAAGATCCATCGTCGTCATCATCATCACATCATCATCATCATTCAGCGATCCACCAAGTATAGCACACTTGAGACCTCACTAGCTCTGAGAGGCATCCCACTCAGAAGGAGGTTGCTGGTTGCATCCTCCTGTGGTCCAGGAGAGCTCAAAGGGTCTCACTAAGGACTGCTGCTTATAGGGTCACAAGAGAGTTGGTTTCAGTCAAAGTAATTTTCCATCCTGGACGCAATGCAGGTCAGTAACTTTCTCTGAAAGTTTAATAAAAAAAATGTTATTCCATTTTGGTTGTTATTCAGGCAAGAAAAGTAAGTTTCCAAGGCTCTTTGTTAAAAACCAGGCGCTCATTAGACAGCACCAGTTCCTGGGAAGAGGATGTGTTTCTGATAAACTCTAGAGGAGTTCATAAAGGCCGAGGAATAAAGTGCATTTCTCAGATCATAAAGCAGCCTGAGGCAGAGGAGGGAAGCACCACCCCACTCCAGTAGCTACTCTCCACATCCAGTATCCAATGGGTCTACAGGCTTTATCCTACCCACATTATTTGGCTCAATCATTTCTCTTTTTCCTTTGGGTTCATTTTGTCTATTTTATTATTTTTCTTAAGCTTTTGTCTTCAAGTCTAGTGTCACTACATGAAGTCAGAGAGCAGCAATCTCCAAAAGTAACAGTAATCCTTTCTCTCTTGAGGATTCAAAATTTCTACTAATGGAAGTAGAATAATTTCTGAGGGAATATTTTGAAGTGTTTAACAAGAGTAAAGGATGAGCTGATATTCATTAACTTCCAGATTTTTCATTTGAAAGTAAAGAATACAAATCACTTAAAGAAGACAGATGTGAGAAAAGTACTACACAGAAAGGTACTTAAACTCAGAAAATTATTTCTAAATGACTATGCAAATTATTAAAAAAAAAGGCCACCTCTATTGCAGCATGCCCAAAAGGAATATAATATATATTTTAAAAAATTATTTGCCTTTATATAGGTTAGATGACTCAAGTACAGGTATTATAAAGTGTATGTAATGTAATATTCAGCAAAATAAATAACACAATACTCTTTGAGCATCAAGGAATGCAAATGCCCAGATAAGTGCATAAAAGATTAAATGTCTTTTGTCTTTTGTTTTCCCATAACCTGAAGAATTTTGTGAAGGTACAAGACACATACAGAAGTGCATGATTATTTGTTTGGATTGAGGGAAAACTGGAGAAAGAAAAAACAAGAATTCATATGCAATGTTTTTTATAAATCACAGATCTCTAAATAAAAGTTTGGAAGACAAGTAAGATTGCAATGGTTTGTTTTAGCAATTACAGTCAACTCATTTAAGACAGCTAGATGCATTTTTGATGATGTTTATGATCATTCTTGTTTGTTTAAATGGCATTTGTTCATGAAATTTGTTTGTTCATTCATGAAAAAAGGCCATTTTTCTAGGATCTGGTGATACTAAAGACTCATCAGCCTGCACTCACTGTCTGCAGAATGATGGAAGTCCTCTGCCCCTATATATACGCTTTTGCTCCATCACACAATAAAATTGCCTGCTTTCTCTGATTGATTTTTGGATTCAAAATATGACAAGTTTTTGTAAAAGGACACCATGGACTCACACATGTCAAAGAGATTGTTTTGAAAAAGCTGGATATTAAATGCATTAAAAATTAATGAGATGCAGAGGCCTGTGTGGATAAGAAAAAGGACAATGATGTTTGGATACTTTTCTGTCCAGCAGAACTGAATTCAGCAGAGCTCAATGAAGAACCAAAAACAAATGGTTGTTTGCCATACTACATAATTCTGGCCTATGTGTCTCATCAATGTTGTGTGATATTTTTATTACCTAATCCACTAACTTAATGGGCAGAGTTGGCATTGGTTGCCTCAATGAGTCCATTTCATACTAAGACGTTTGCTTGGAGTTGTTCAACAGTTCTCAGCTGTTGTCTTCTCGCAGCAGAAGTGTTCCTTTAATCCTCTTGGAGCGAATTTCACCCTAAAAGAACAAGCTATGTAACAGGAGTCCTGTTTTTGTGCTTTCCACCCACCTCCTTCTCCCCTAGTGCTTGTTAGAGTTTGTGTGTTACTTCATGGATATAACTCATACTCAGTCCTTTTGATAGCGACTTTAATTTCCAGTTCAAAAGGTGATGGTTCAAATTGAACATTCAGCTGCAAATCTCATCTCAAATCTACAAAAAATTTATCAACCATTCATCAATTTGCAGTCTATATTGAGGCAACTTTTACCAGCAACACATAGAAGGCAGTATGGTTTTTTCTCTGTAAAAACATTTTTTCTTTTTTTTCTTGAATGCCTATTACATTATTTAGAAAAATGAAACAAAAATTCTCTAGATCATTTTGACACCTCGTGAACTGCAGTGCAAGATAGGATGCTAATGAGGTTGTCTGCGTGTGTTTGCTCAACAGGAAAAATATTGAACATGCATTCTCAATTACTTCAGTAGAAAAATTATCAGTGGTGTCTTTCTTGAGACACTGTTGCATGAACACTCTACAGAAAATGAAATCGAAAACAGATTGATATTTGGTTTTCTTATACTTCTGCTGTGGGGCCAGCATGCATGTTTTCATGTTTCATCTTAGCTATATGATCAGATATCAAAAGACCCAAAGACTGATTATTTCTTTAAGGTCATAAAAATATGGCTGCTCCTGACATTCCACATATTTGAGAATATCAATTTATCTTGTTGCTTCTCTTCCTGTGACAATTAAGCTGCCAAGCTCAACAAGTCTGACAAATATTCCAAGGTGATGTTACTCCATTTATACTTCGGAAGTTCATTCCCAATTGACTGAGTCAGTGTAGAAAAATTTAGCACATTGTTTTTCTTGTTTTATTTTTTCTAGTGCTGAGCTGTTTTAGGGGCACTGAAAATTTAGAGATGCACAGACACGAGAAGCATGAGCTGACCTAAATGTCATCCAGAATATACATTCAGAGACTTAAAGTCCCCTGAAAACACAATCCCAACTTTTGGTATGCGTTTAGAATAGTAAGTATAAAATACTAAACCAACATATTGAAAACTTCTCTGCCCACCACTGAGCATTTATAAGACAATGGTCAAACTAATAAAGTTCAAAATTTCTTGAAAATTCTAAAACAAAAGGTAATTGAACACAAAATTATGCAAGCCCATCCATTCAACAGTACAGAAGAAACAAGTCAGTCAGATCTTTCTTTTTTGTGTGTGTTTTGTGTGTCAACAATTTTTTTTCCCCTGTGAAATCTGTTCTCATACTAATGAAAGAAAAACAGTGTTCTTCAGTAAACAGATTTGGATTAGCTTAGGAAAACTAAAGCCCTGACAGAATTAAATCTGGCAAGGGACATTAAGGGTAAAAAGAAAAGCTTACATATGCATGTTGGTGGTAAAAGGAAGCCTAGAAAAAATGGGCCTTCTCCAGAGAGAAATGGGAGACATGTTACCTGGAACATGGAAAAGGTTGAAGTACTCAAAGACTTTTGCCTCAGTCTTCCCTGGCAAATGCTACAGCCACACCACACAAGTCACAGTAGTGAAAGGGCAGGGACTGGGAAAATGAACTGACAGCTGTAGGTGGAGATCAGGTTCAAGACCATCTCAGGAGCCTGAAGGTGCACATGCCTATGTGACCTGATAAAATACATCTGTGGGTCCTGAGAGAGCTGCTGAATGAGCTGGTTAAGCCACTCTCCATCATATCTGAGAAGTCATGACACTCCAGTGAAGTTCCTACTAACTGGGAAAGGGGAAACATAACCCCATTTTAACAATGGAAAAAAGAAAGACCTGAGGAACTACAGGCCAGTCAGTCTCACTCCAGTGCTTGACAAGATCATGGAGCAAATCCTCCCGGAAACTACGCTAAGGAACATGGAAAATAGTGAAGTGGTTGGTGACAACCAATATGGTTTCACCAAGAGTAAATCATGTCTGACAAATCTGGTGGCCTTCTACGACAGGATTACATCTTTGATGGATAAGGGAAGAGCAACAGATGTCACCTACCTGGACTCGTGCTAAGCATTCAACATTGTCCCACGTGATATCCTTGTCTCTAAATTGGAGAGACATGGATTTGATGGATGGACCACTCAGTGGATAGGAAATTGGTTGGATGGTCACACTCAAAGAATTGTGGTCAACTGTTCAATGTCCAGGTGGAGAGCAGTGGCTTGTGACACTCCTCAGAGGTCAGTATTGGCACTGGTACTGTTCAGCACCTTTGTCAGTGTCCTGGGCAGTGGGATCAAGTGCAAGTTTGGTGTGGTCAACATGCTGTAGAGAGAGGGTATCATCCAGAGAGACCTTCACATGCTTGAGATGTGGGCCAGTGAAAATTTCATGAAGTTCAGCTTCCAAATCCAGCCATTCTATGAGACTATGAAAGCTGAATACTGCCTCTTAAATATCACAAATCAATGACCCACAGGCAGATGAGCTCATCCTGCTAGTCTGTAGCCTTTTATGAAGTTTTATAAACTGTTCTGAATATACAAACTGAACATTCTGCACAAAATTTTGCTTTTTGAGGAAAATAATTTTTATGTATATATTTGCACTAATTCATTACTTAAAACGGGTTAATACAGTAAGACTTCTTCTGACTATATATTTAGTGAGAACATATTGCCACACACAGCATGAGCCCTGAGAGAAATCTATTTATAGGATAAATGCCTCCTCTACCCCATTTGCTATACAAAATACATTCACACACATATAAAAAAACCTTGAGATGCAGAGATGTGTGAACACTGTATATTTTAAAGGTTTTTCCATTCCAGCAGCTCTAATTGCTTATGAACTTAACCTTTATGGTTCAAATATTATTCCCATGCTATGATCCAGACAGTCCTAAAAGATTCCAGAGGTTTGATGCTAGATTTATTTATCCTGTGTGTAACTTCTGATAGACAATACAAAACCTGCATTATAAATAAATAGCATCTTACACATCTAACTGGGAAACTTGGAAATTCTGAATAATGTGTGCCTCCCAGTCTACCAAGTGAAATCATCAACAGCCATGCTCTAGTTTCCAGAAGAAAAAAGTGCTTTAGCTGTTGCTAAGTTACGCTGAATACCCATTGAATTACACATGAAACCTATGTTAATTCCAAATACAGTCATTATGAGTGGCAGTGTTACAAAGAATACTGAATAGATTTGAAATAATAGAAAACCAAATTAAAGAACTGCCATCACCTTTTGCTACATTTTCTTCAGCATTTCTGAACTTTTTTTTTAAAGATAGCTTAGCTGTCAGGTGAAAAAAAAATAAAGTAGCCTCATTGGTTCTTTTACAGTAAAAACTTCTGTGATATAAGGGCCAACTAAAATTTCAAAGTACAAATCAGAGAATGAAAACAAGGAAGAACAGCTGGGCTATGCTGATATATACACTAAATTCAAAACAAATTAAAACCAGTTATATTTTGCTGTGCTTTTAAAACATGTTCTAACTTGTCACTGTTCCTTCTGCTGCTGCTGGAATTGCATCTTGGACTGAGCCCAAGGAAGTTTTAAAGTAGGACAACTCCTACCAAGCAGGTGATAGTAGTTTCTCTTCACTGCCACAGTTCTGACACTCTGGTCCATGGTGCTGTGATTTGGAGCAGCACTGGCTCTTCTGTAGCAGGACAGACCTGTGCTCACAGCCAGTTCTTTGCAGTGTAGGACAAATATTGTATTTCAAGAATGCCAGGAAAAGAAATCTAAACTATATTCACAATGAAGCTGTATAAATTTGTTGACAGGATTACATGAGGTATTTGGTCCAGCAAATGATGATCAATGTGAGATGACTCGATAAACCAGGAGATCATACCCAGACCTTTGCCTTATGCTTTGGTAGCCTGCCTAGATATACCTGCTTGGACCGCTCACAAGGCCAAGAAAAATGACAAAGGACATTTCTGAATTTGCAGACATATATTCTTAGAAACTTACTTAGGACACTCTCACTGGGAGCCAAAAGTGGAAGGACTTCCTGTACTTCTCATAAAGTAATGATGAAAGTCGCTATCCAACTGTGCAGAAGGCATGTTCTCTGTAAGTACAAGAGCTTTGCAGATGACATTACTAATGCCCTAGTTATTAACTGCATCAGTATATGTCATATTCTGTCTTCTTTTCCAGCTCAAATTCCATTGTAGCTGAAATGAATACTGCTATATGCCCCTGCAGGTGAGACACCAGTGCCTGTAACAGTTCTACTTGTGCTACTGGTAGCAATGCTGCAGTCTTTATGGGGTCTGCCATCTCTTTGCATGATATTTCAGACCACAGATTCTACATACATGGACTACACACAGGTGCAGTAAGATTGCTGTCCAGACGGTAACAAGTGCTAGAAAAGCCCACTGTCTAATAGTTTCCATAAGATCTGTTGTGTATTACTGATATAATTACAGCACAAGTTTGCCACTCATCACTCACTCAGAATAGAATAGAATAGAATAGAATAGAATAGAATAGAATAGAATAGAATAGAATAGAATATTTCAGTTGGAAGGGACCTACAATGATGATCTAGTCCAGTTGCCTGACCACTTCGGGGTTGACCAAGTCAAAGTATGTTGTTAAGGGTTTTGTCCAAATGCGTCTTAAACAGTGATAGGTTTGGGGCATCAACCACCTCTCTAGGAAGCCTGTTCCAGTGTTTGATAACCCTCTCAGTAAAGAAATGATTCCTGATATTTAGTTTGAACCTACTCTGATGCAGCTTTGAACCATTCCACACATTCTGTCATGGGATACCTGGAAGAAGAGATTAGCAGCTCCCTCTCTATTTCTGTTCCTCTGAAAGCTGTAGAAAGAAATGAGGTAGCCTCTCATCCTCCTTTTCTTGAAACTAGACAAACCCGAAGTCCTTAGCCACTCCACATAGGACATTCCTTCCAGACCTACATTCCTACAGCAACTACTCCTCTGAAAAGTGTGAGCTGGACCTCTCTTTCTCATTCTATCACCCAGATCCTCTGTACTGTGCCATGATTTACCTTTCTTGGTAATTAAAAGACTTGCAAAAGAAAATCACTGGTCAGAACCCTCCCACTCGCAGCTGTGAAGATGACTCTCTGGTTGTTCTTAAGGAGTTTAGCAAACAGAGGTTAAGGCTTAACTATTTCAATATCATATTCAGCTGGGCCATTAATAGCACAGCTGATAGCACAGACAGCAGAGGTGCAAATCCAGTCACTCCCACATTTTTCAAAATGTACACCAAAGCATGGTGTAGTCCGTGATCCAAAATACAAATATCATGTCTGTGGAAATTGTCATGATTTGACTCACTGCCTCGCTGACAAACATACTGCTTTGTTCAAGTATTTAAAAGCGTGACTGTAACAACCTATCAGCAAATAGCAGTCTCCTCCGTGCTCAAGCAAAGCAGCTGCCAGTTCTTATCAGAACTCTCTGGAGTGCAGCACTGACTACCATGGGTTCTTCGCGCAACCCTGCTTCAGATACTTTGTACAAATGCAACTTTTCCACTTGCATGTCCATATTACATAAATTAAATATGCCTCTTGGCTGCTTTTAGCATTGTACTATATATTCACAATTATTTTTTAGACTGATTCCACTGAAATGTTGTTAGAAATCAGACCCAGTCACATTCTTTAGGCAAACCTGATTTTTTCATTTCGAAATTCTCATGACCTTGTTTCTACCTTTGAAAGACATAACTTTATTGCTTTGTCACTCCTTTATTATCTTATTCTGTGTCCTGACCTATTGGCACTGATAAACACTATAGTATTTCACCCGTATTTGCTCCACCTCTTCCGGAAATATTTGCTCACCTTCTTCTGGAAAATTGTGCAAATGAAGATCTGCAATCCAGATTAATCTTTCATTCCTGTCATTCACTTTGTTTTAAGATGAAAATATGAGGGCTTTGTGTTCCAAATACAGATATTTTGTCACAAAATCTGCAACATTTTCTGTCATTTGCATGCATCTGCACCTATGCAAAATGCTTAATGCTAGTAGCTTACAATGCTTACTAGTAGACAGAAAATGTGTCTCTGTGCTGCTACATTGATATCTCTTGAACTATTCCTGCAGTTATGATTGTCTTATAGATGCAAGGAAGTGTCTATCAGTATTTTGACTATTATTATTATACTCCATTTTTACTGTGTCTCATATTGGGTTTTTCTGTCAGAAGTGATGGTATGATTCAGATTTGGAGAAGATTATTTTACTGAAACAACTTATTTCTTGCTTTCCCTTCACTCTTTCAGCACCTGCCTTTCCATTTTTTAGAGATACTCTTTGAGCCTCAGTGTGGATTTTAGCTGGTCATAATATCAAATGAAACTTTTAGTTCTTTTGGATGGTGTGAGGACTATTAAGTGCTTTCTGGTTTTCACTATTTTGGATCAGATCGAATGCTTCCTTTTTCTAAGGCACGATCAAAGTAATTCATATGCGCTACTCTGATTTGCATTTTGTTATGATTCACTTTCAGGTGACATTTTCTGCATTTGTAAACACTGTGATTAAGGTTTTTTGTGCACTTTTCTTGTGCTGAAATGTACTAAAATGTCATAAAAGTTACTTTGACTTCCATCAGACCTTCTAACATGTCATTCTTCTGGAATATCTCTTGTGCAGTGGAGTACTGTATGCTGAATAGTCTTTTGAAGCGCCATCTTTAGAGTGCTGAAAGTGGTTAGCTTGCTACTTTCTTCTTCCTGATTCATCTTTACACTTTGGGTCTGATTAACTTGTTCATTTGGGAGTGATGTTGCAATACAGCAATAGAGAACTATCAAGTTTTCTTATTATTGTTTCAAAGGTCTACACAATCTAATACTTGCTTATCTTCTGAATACATCAAACTTACCTATCATTCCTCAATTTTCCTAATAAAAAGTATCCAAATGCATTTAATGTCAAAATTCTTTGGCCCTAGCTATTTGTGGCAATTCATATATTACAGGCATTAAATTGGCACCAGAGGAATAGACAGCCGAGTTGCCATTGTTCTGGCAGGTATCCAATACAACTTAAATCCTTGTCAAAGTAATACTTATTTATTTTCATTTGCTTGTGTTTATGGATACCCTATGTAGACTCCATGAGCAGATGCATTTTCATGTACTGATTTCATTTCAGGGTTATTTTTGCTGGGTACTTATTACACAAATATCTAGTTATTGACATTTTTCTTCAACACACTGTTAATGTTCTATGTGGACTGAATATTCAATGACTGTGCCAAATCATATGAATATAGATACAAGCAGTGGTGGGTTGTGATCCACCTTTTTTCTTAATTCAGTTTCAGGGATGCAATTACTCTGATGTATTGCAAAACCTGAGGCTTTCCTTTAGACCCATTTTAACTTGTTAACATAACTTCATCATTCTGTGTTTCTTAACCTGCCTTGCAGGCAAGAGTACAGCTTGACCACTGCTGAGTTGCTGTATCCTACAGTCACATCCCACTGCGTGCCTTGTACTGCTCTGATGACAAGACATCCATGCCAGGAGGTGTGTGCCGTGACATATCATGACCATCTTCCCTATTTTGCACTTAGGCAACAAGATGAAACTGATACCCACTGCAAACCTGAGTTTGTCAAAGTGTTTGATCTAATTTTTCTTGGAATAGTACACAAAGCATACTATACTGAACATCTCACTCCCTTCTAACTTCTATGCTTGCTCATGCCACTACATGCATGGCACTAAATGTTGTTACTGCCATTAGCAAGAAATCTCATTTTCTCTTCAGATGTCTTATGTACACTTTTGTTTTGAAAACAAATTTTGAACAGTATATTTTTCAGTACCTAATGTTTGATCTCATTGTTTTTTCTCCTTTAATGATTATCTGTGAACTCCGCACGGCCAAACATCCCCTTATTAAATGTTGAATTGGTTCCCTGCACAGAAACTTTTTCTCACTAAGGCCTGTATTTCTGCTCTGGTGAGCTTAACTTTGAATATTCATTTGCTGCCTATTTGTCCACAAGGAACCACACCTCAAATGATAACTCAGAGTGAGAAAGTAACATAGAAAGTGTTACTTTCTTCCATTTATATGAATTATCTTTAGGGGCTTCCTATTTCCAATTTCATAACAGCCATCTGATGATTTTCCACATTAATTTTATGCTGGGGATTTAAAATGTATTTTTTTTTCATCCTGGTTCTTCAAATTTCTTTTTTTTATTTTTATCTTTCTCACAGAAGTATTGACTTCCACATGGAAAAGGAATATTTTCCTTACAATTATTCAAAGCCAGTTTCTTGTTCACATCTCTGAGGTGCTTTACACTAGAAGATCTTGTCTTAGGAACAATTCAAGAAGTAACATCACATTTTGCTTTGCAGTTTTATTTCTTTGGGATTACCGATATGATCATATCAAATAGTTTATCAAAGTAAGACAAGGTTTATGCAAGGGAAAAAAAAGAATCTGGGAAAAAAAAGAATCTGGGAAATTAGACCATTGATTGATGAGAGATTATCCATGTGATTCTCAAAATGAGAAGAAGTAAATAAGAAGTTGTGGGGGGTAGTATATGTGAAGGAAAGCAATGGTCAAAAAGTAAAAAAATGAAGGAAAATAGGAGGATACTAATATTAAGGAAGAAAGATATTCATATGTTCTGGATATTCCTCGTATAACAAAAACCAACAACAACAGCAGCAACAACAACAAAACCAAAAGAAAAAGGAAACTATATAATTTGGTGTAATTTACAAGCTGAAACAAGCTACTTTAACAGCTCAGATTCCACTGTAGCAATTTCCTGCCATTATATTTCCAATCTCCTTTTAAAATGTGTCCTAATTCCTCTTTTAAGGGACCAATTTAGTATTACCACTAGCATTTGATGTTTCGTTACCAAATGATTTTACATAATATAGTGGGCTGAGAATATTAAGCATTTCATTTTGCTTACCTCCAGAATTGTCCAGACAAGTATTTCCATTGCAAAGAAAAATACACTAGACATACCAGATTTTTTCCTAAGTTAAACCCAAAGAAATTGTCCCTTCTCTGTCCAACTCTGGGAGCCTTTATCCAGAAGAGTTTATAACTTCCACTATGACAGATGATCACTTTTGAAGTCCCATAGCTCATACATGGTTGTATGGGAAGAATTTTTGGCTACGTTTGTAGTCATCACTTACCAATGGAGCTGCGATCAGGAAGGGGACCATTCTATTTCCACCATTACTTTCAGAAAAAGAGAAACAGGTCTTCAGGCAAATACAATAACACATGAGAATTCAACAGACTTCATGTTTAATCTAGGGTTATCAAATTAAAATATTAGTTTTATATTGTCAGGCCTGCTATACATTATCATTTCTTTCAGCAGATTAAGTCCTTGAAGGGAAGTTTCCTTCCTTATGTGGGCCAAATATTGATCTGTTTTCTTTCTCAAATGCCTTGTCAGACCATGATCTTTGTTTATTAATGATTTTTCATATTTTACTATGGTGATTAATTTTTAATCCACCTTTGTCTGAACAAGACTAAAGACCATTACTACTTCTACTTCATAAGTGACAGAGATGTCTGAGTGCTTCAGACTATTGCATTTATTGAGTCCATTTGCTTTCTATCATTCTGTAAGGAATACCTTTTTTGTTCACACAGCTGGTATTTCAGGAACTACTGTATCAATAAATAAATTGTTCTGCTCCCCC
>VXAD01001748.1:1879916-1916843 GCA_013399195.1 Dicrurus megarhynchus | reverse complement strand
TGAAGAGTTGCATATAACCTCCCTGTAATAACTGAATTTCAAAACACTGCTATTATAAAATCTGTTTGTTTTTTTCTCCTTAGGACATTGACACATGCAATTTCCCTTTCTTGATTGTAGTCATTGTGTTGGGGTGAGAGCTAGAGCACAAGTGAGAGGCTGCCCAATAAAATAGCATCCTTCCTCTATCATTCTCACTGTCAAGAATATCTGGGATGAGTGCCTTGGCTTTGTCTTGCAGAATAAATAAAAACCTCTTTTTTTTTTTTTAAGGCCATATTTTCAATTACTTTTCCCAAGTGCTATTAAAGAGAGATTTCCAGCTCTTCTCACTAAGGCAGAGCCAGAAGAAAGAGAAAACCCCCAGAATTATGAATGCGAAACTGTAAGTTATTAAGCAAACAAACACAAGACATTGCAGCTTTATTGCATGAGAGTCAGCCAGAGAATGAAGCTTTGATAGGGATGATTTGTGAAAATGCCAAGTAGTAACACTCTCTACTTTCATGACCTTATCCAAATTTTAGCCCTGGCAGCCACTTCTGGGAATGATTCAAACCCCAGCTCAGATTAATCAAGTTTTAAATCAGTGTATCAATGGGAACAAATCAACATCCCTTCTTATCTCACCAGTTTTTCCAGAATCCTTGCTTGATTATCCTGATTGTTGCACAGGATTAGAACTATTTTATTTTTTTTTTTGTCCAGAGCAAGGTTTAATTACTGTAATCTGACCATTATTTGAACACAATCAAATAAGAAGACTTTTTTTTTTTCCAAGGCCAGTTGACTGTCTTACAGGTACTGCCTACAGTATCATGTCCAATTATACAGCAGACAACTTTACATCACTCCAGCTAGGATTAAAACATATTAAACAATATCTAGCCATTTCTTCTATTGATTTCCCTTTTGCCAGGTGCAACATAAAAATGCACACATATTGATACAGCATATGAAGTGGTGGCCCAAATATGATTGCACAGGTTTTTTTATGTTTTCTCGGACACTTGTGTTAAACATGATCATGCTGCTGGTTGTCAAAAAGGACTTAGGAATGATAGATGTCTTATTTTTTCTGAGGTGCATTTTCATTCTTTTTGGATTTTTGTGCCTCTGGCATCAGTTTAGCGCATGATGAACAGTAAGCTGTAAAGCAAACCTGAGCAAGAACAGGAACACAAAAAAATGAGAGAATGAAAATATTGATGAACCTACAAGGAAAAAATGGAAAATAAGAATAGAATTTAATGAAAATAATTCAATGAAATATCATAAATTAAAACAAGGGAAATGAAAAATTTGAGGACTGTGATAAGCATTTATTGATAAAACAATATAAAAATTATTACTAGCCCTAAGAGAATTTCTCAGTGTGGTGAGGTGTCTTCACTGGATTCTGAAAGAGTTTACAGAACACAGGTAAGCAACCAGAGACAAAAGCTCTTCTTTACTTAGGCTTCAGGAGCATGTCCTCATGGGCAGTGACAAATTAATTTTTCCTAATAAGAAGAATTTTCTAATAAAACTATTTTTCTTCCATTGGCACTGGGTTGCAGAGGTACTTTGCATGTGTATCCACATGCCGCTCCCTTTACTGAGGACACTCTTTCATTTTCAATAAAATTAATGAAAAGCCCATGTCTTGAAAGAAAATTTGGAAGTATTATAACAGATAAAGTTACGTTTTTTCATGTCTGTATATACAAATATCCCTACATGGGGATGGCAAAGGTAACTGCTTTCCTCATTCCTTTTTTTTTTTGTCAGTATGTCACTTTCTTCTTGCAATTGTTTCCTTCTCTTCCTTGTCTTCTTCCAGCTTCTGGTCATTCAATCTTTTTAAAAGACCTTTTCCAGGAACGTTTACCTCTTTGGATAGTATTGCAAACACTTTTGAGTGAGTTTTTTTGTCACCAAACAAATACAGTCTCAAAGTCATGGTGCAGTATCAGCATGAGCACACACTCCTTACAGACTGCAATTTTGTATTCCAGAACTTCAGAGCTCTGCAGTGCCATATTTAACTTGCTAATTCTTACTTCATAATTAGGTTCCACTCATCAGGAATGACCCTCTTTGAAAATGCAAGTTCTGAGGACTTTATGAGTCAGCAGAATTAGAAAGAAGATTTTTAGTAGGAGAGAGAAAGTCTATGTTGTGAAAAGTTCTCCATGTCTCTGAAAACTACCCTTCAGGGGAAGGAAAAAAAAAAAAAGGAAAAAGTAATGTGTTACAAGCAGGGAAACTCAGTGGAATTGTGACCAGCTAATGAAGTGGCTGGTCTGCATAAGAATGGGCTGAAACTACATTTACATTTCCCTGAGGATGTGAGAATACACATATATTAGGGAGGGTGAGCTGCCCATTCTGTTTGCAATGAGCAATTTATACATCTGCCACCGATAGTGAAATATGAAAAACTCCATACATTTGTATTAGTAAAGTAAAATTCTGTCATCTCAGTGGAATAGCTTTTACTCTTTCAAGGTGGTAAACAATGGAGTTTCTTGGCCCGTTAAGAAAAGGACATGCCTTACATCAGAGACTGTTTCTTAATTAAAATCTTACTCAGAGAAAAACCTTTCAGCAGAAGATACTACAAGAAAAAAAGTCTAAATGCTTATGGCATTTCTTTCTTTTCCAAGAACTAGTATCTCAGTGAGCAACTAAACTTGAATTTTGATTGGCTTAGGCACAACATTGCAGCTGTAAGACTATGTATTGAATGCAGATTTTGTTTGGGTTGCATTCAAGTAAACTGATAACATGCCTCTATTTTGTGACTTATGAAAAGTTCAGCACAAAATAATTTACTCCATTAATTCAATATTTATCACAATAAGGTAATTATGAACTTATCACACATCATTTATTCATGGAAAGAGATTTACACAGAATTTTATTTTATGGAGACCCTACCCAGATATTTATTTTTATTAGTACTCTTATTCTTCTCTGGAGGTGAATTGTGCTTTGCATTGTAATTCAATACCGCATCTGTGATAATCACATTGAGAGGATCTACACTTTGGACTGAGATAGATTACAGGATTATTACAGGAAAAATAATGTACCCCTTCCTGTAGCAATTATTTTTTCTATAAAAATTATCAATTTTTTAAAGAAAAGTATTGACTTTGCAATTAATATATCATCATCATTTGCCTAGTGCTTTTCATTCTTTAGCTGTTTTACAAAGCTAACAAGTTATATATGAATGATAACAAGCTATCTGGGGCAGAATATCTGTAAGTTGCTCAATGTGACCTTCAGTGGAACCAGCAAAAAAAAAAAATTCACAAGTCACACTATTACTCCCAGTATTAATTGCCAGAATTACTTCATAAAATGGACTATTTCTAAATCAGATCCTGAGCAGAGCCAAATAATATTAGTATAATTACTCTCTTCGTCATGAAAGACAATACCCTTGGCTCAGGTAATCTTATTGGGAAAATTAGTTTAACTTTTAAACAGAATACCATAAAAGCTTTGAATTAATTTTATCTGTTTGAAGATATAAGGACAAAAAAATCATAATTTCTAGTCAAAGGAACTAAACAAAAAACCCATGAACACTTGTCTTTCTTAGTTCATCACTAAAATTTGAAGGTTTCTGAGACTAAAATCAAGAGTACTTTCTAGCATAAATGTCATCTCTATATATTATTGACTATGTATATCTGCTTCCTGACCACCTGTGAGGGAGGAGCTGTATGAAATAGTGAACAACACAGAGTTGCCTAGTATTGTCCAGGAACCCTGAGGCAGATGTGGAGTGTCTTTATTCAGCTAATCATGTTAGCACTTAATTATTGTTTTTTATATTCTCGTTCGGGGTACTGGCGAGCTCAGAGCTTCCCCCGTGGCCGCCCAGCTCCCTAAGAGTTTTTAGAATACCTTTCTAGCCTGCTGTGCTCGTTCCCAGGCTGCCCTCGCTGGCAGCTCTTAGGCGAATACAGCCACAGTCCCAGGGGGTCCCTCAGGGCACCCCTCGACCTCCTGGAGCAGAGAAAAAAGAGGCGAGACGGGAAAGCCAAGCACGTGGGGTCTGGTGGTTGTTTATTGTCTCTCTCCCATGTGCTCTCTCTCTCTCTCTCTAGGGCTCTGCCGTGTGGTTTTTCCCCAGTCAGGGGTGGGGCGGAGCCACGGCAGCCAACAACCAATCAGAAAGGGAGTTCCCAGCCCGGGACCGCCCCGGGACAGCCGGTTTGGAGTCCCTCTGCCCTCCGGTGTCTATGGTGCCGCTGGGGCCCGGCTGCGTCCTGGCTGAGGCTGGGCGAATCCCGCCCAGCCAGGACAACACAACACTTAATCTGCAGGGTTTCTTCTAAAAACAAGAAGAACCTTTACACCCATGTTTTGTCTCCTGTGCATGTTCTGTATTTCAGTCTAAAACCCTGAGATAAAAACCAATGCAAACAGACAATAATAGATTATTTGAGGGACCGGAAGAAATCGTTTGCTCACACTTTGCAGAGGTCGGTGATGTTTCTCTCCTGAAATCAATCTGTGTTCTGTAAATAAATTGTTAATAAACACGCCTGCTTATTGGCACCAGCCAGAGAAACAGATAAAATCCCCAGCCAATTACTCCCCTGTTCAAGGAACCAGGTAGTTGGCTGATTTGCAATCAGATACACAGGCTCTCTGTCCTTTGGGGGTTTTCTGTGGGAAAGCTTTCTGAGCTGCATACATATCACCCTATCAGAAGGAAAAGGGAAAAAAATAAAAACACCTCAGCAAGCTGCAAGGATCTAACTCACAGAGTGTCAAAGGGAAAGACTCAAGGTGACAAACTTTCATGCTCACTTTTCTGAGAGACACAGAATTTGCTGCTACTAAACCAGGTCTGTCGAAAAGGACAGCTCATGAAAGTGGAATGAGGGGAAAACAAGTCTCTGATGGCTCTTCCCAGTGAATTGAAGCAAAGGGCTTGATTTCACTAGGTGTATTGACAACAGTTTAAACAACACTTTGTAGATGGGATTTCCTGCTGAATCTTTTCTATGCAATGTTAAGAGATTTGTTTGAAAAATCTTTTATTATTCCTGCAATGACCTCACTTATGAAAAGACAAACGTGTTGTTACATTATATTGCAAAGCTGAAGTCCAGCTTGCTGGATGTCTCTATAGGTAGTTTTGTGAGAAAGCCGAACTTTCTACCTGAAGAATTTTTTCCAGGTCTACAAGTTCCCATAGAAGTAATGTAAAAAATACATCTTACTTTGCTACCATACAGGGAGAATGTTTCACTATGAATCATTTATTAAACAAGTTTAGACTCTTTCTCTGTCTGCAGAATTTCTACAAGCTTTTCACAGCTTTCTTGCATATATTTGTTATTCTAAATTACTTGACAGGTCTTTTTTGTGTGTGAATTTGTTTACTCTGTAGGTTGCAATGTGTATTCTGAAATTATAATTTACCTATAAATTTGTGGCTGGTTATCTAAGTCAGGCAGCTTTCTTTTGTTTCCCTGCTTGTCAAAGTGTTCATTCTATCTAGGACAAGTCTCTTGGTATGGACAGTGCTCAATCTGAAGTTAAGGACACATCTTCATGCATACAGGATCAGTCCTCCAAGATAGAAGCAGAAATTTGTTGTGAAAGCATATGGTCATAAATTTAAAGTGGTTAGGTTTTTTTCTTTAATGAAATTTTTCTAAAAGCCAATTACACCTTAATTTACTATAGGTAAGAGGATCAGAAACCCTCTTACAAAAAATCTGAATGCTATTATTTTTTCATTATGAGCTTAGAGTCTTTGTTGTTGCAAAGCTCTGTAAAATTACCTATGCAAATAACCTGGTAGCCAGTGAATTCTAAGTGTCAGATGTACATGCTTGGGGGGAAAAATATAAAGGTAAGGGATTTCCACCTAGAAGCACAATTTCTTCTGAGAATAGTTCAGGCAAATGCCAAGAGAAGTTGATACAAATAATCTCTTAGGTCAATACAAACAGATGTAATCCCCAATGTCTGCTGAACCCCGTTTCTTTCTACCATCCTTTTTTATAAAAATACATTTTACATTAATCTAAGGAAAATAACAAAATTCATAGTAAATTGGAATTCTAGATACACCATTTAAAATATGGTTTGAAAAGAGTATTTTATATATAATAATCCTGTATGATCTTTCTGAGTGTGTCTGGAGCACACAGCATAAATGTGATCCCAAATTCCTCTTGCAATCTCTGTGGAACTGTTCACAGACACTGTTAAGACACTTACCCAAAAGGCATGGAAATGAAAAATTTAAGAAATCTCAATCTGCTCTTACTGTTTTTACGCTGATGTACCACTATTGATTTTAGTGCATGAAAAGCAAATGAGAACTCCACCTGTTTTGTCAGTGCAAGCTTTAAGTTGACACACGTGCAAAAAAATATTTGCCCCAGAGGGGTAAGAAGAACTTTTAGTAAGAGGAAGGGAAAAAACCCCATCCTTTATCAATGTGAGGTATTTATCAATTGTCCTCAGAGAGACTAAGCTAAAATGGCCATCACAAGCTGAGCATTCACATATAAAAGCTAGCAAAAAAGTTAATTTTAAAAGCTAACCTGAAACAAAGGGAAAATGTTTCTGTTGAAATATAGAGTGGATTAGCTGTGGACATGAAAGGAATTGGAGCAAGGGGTTGTTTTCCAGCCAGGGATTTAAAATTTAAACCTACAACTAGACTCTGGTGGTTTCCAGATCTCATTTGCACCTTCACTTCAGAAGAAGAAGGGGTGGCAGGGAAACCAGCCTAGCAGTATTATCCACAGTGATAATAAGCATAGGTTGCCCCAAGGAGAAAGAAAGGGAAATTAGAAACGTAACGTACATTAGAGAGGCTGTATTCTGCTGACTGAGAATTAGGCACTGACAGGCAGCAACTGCAGGGGAGCTGCCAGTGGCTCCACTAAGCTTTTCTAGCAAGTGTCATTGTAAGATAGTGGCAGCAAATAAACAGGAGACAGATTGGAAGAAAAACTGAAACAGCTTATAATGGAAGGGATGTATTTGCATGTCCACGTGTGTCCATGTGCATGTAATACCTTTGTTGTCTGTACTGTCCATTTTAATAACTGACCTTTCATGTCAAATCTTCTTCCAATCAGGAAATAACATGAGCCTGTTTCTGAGATCTGTGCTTTTTTAAATTTCATGCTAGAAGATGCAGAATTCAGCCAAAGCAATTGCCTGTACACAGATACCTACTAGCTAGAAATGTCCTACTGGCACGGAGTGGACTCGGGGAACACAGTGAGCAGTTTCCTGTGTAAATGCATAGTTGTGCATGTGCACAAGCATGACTTCCAGCCCCACCCACACATTCTTTCAACCCGGACTCTATATATCGCCATTGCTGAGTCTAAACTAAAGGTAAACCAGCATGGTACCATTTCAGTAGCAATCATCCCTACTGTACATGCCTTCAAGGGGCAGATTTGCTCTATTTTTAGGCTCTACTCCTAATTTTCTAATTTTCTCTCATTGCAATATAGTTTTATTGTGTAAGTTTTATACTTCTCATTCCTCCATTATCTTGCCCTTTAGACACTATTTCAATTTGTGTTCTGCCTGACTGGATCCACAATACCAGACACCTCCTTGTCAGTCAGTAGAGACTCTAGCTTTATTGCCCATAACAAATAAAAGTTATCTTCCCACTTTAAAGCCTATCAGTGACTTGGAGAGTCTACAAGTTCAGCAACACACTGTTGATGGAAGGCTATAATATGAATGAGCAGATGAGACAATTAGACTGTAACCATTTGTTTAAAGGATTTAGGGTCTCTTTATAGCCTCTGTGAGCCATTATTAGTGTTTTATTACTTTGCCTTGTGATGGAAGGACACATAAGACAAAAGACAGTTTTTCAGAGGTTTTTTTTTTTTTGGTGAAAGATCTGATAGGAAAATCCGCACAAACTTATGAATTACCTAAGGTATGCCTGTGAAGCAACTATTTGCTTGGAAAATTTTCTCTGAAGAAAACAGTCCTTTCTTGTTTCTTTTGTTTTCTTGGTAGTAAACAACTTTATAATCCAGGAGATTTTGTGGTCACTGTTGCTTTAGAAATTACACTCATAGGTCTTCTTTCAGCCTTACTGAGAAGTATATATGAATAATTAGAAGCAGTTTTACTATGTTCATTTTGCATCAATTACAGGGGAAAAAATAAAATTTAAGTTCTCTGTCCCAGGGAAATAGTGGCATTCAGGAGGAAAGGAAGGGTGGGGTGAGAACACTACCCTTCCTTTGCAAAAAGAAATAGACTTTTCAAAGGGCACAAAATCAAGCACACAATTTTTTATTACAAGCAGAAAAATCTTGACCTTAATGCCCCAGTCAGAGGTGGCAGATGTGCAGGTCAGGGGCAAAGGTGCTTTGAGTCAGCACTGCATTCTGTTTCTACTGGCATGTTTCATCATCTGTGGACAGCAAATTGTTTGGATAGCCAGCTGTTTATTGACACATAACAGAGAATTCACTGTTTTTTTAATGACTCTTATAAGGATATTTCCAGATAAATCACAAGCATTCCATGGGATACAGTGGGTTCTTTGGCTCACAGGCTTCTCCAAGAAAACTGTACATTTGAGGACTTTGAGATATTCAGAGACTTAAAATAGGCAGCTTCACAAGCTACAGTACCATTTAATGTTATTTTTCCATTTAATTTATAGGCATCTCAAATTCCAGAGTTCAAAGCTTGATCAAGCCTTTCAGCTTGAAATGTTAAGAGCTTTACAAAGCAAACATGTTTTTATCCTCAAAGAATGACATTTGAAAAAAAGTATCTTAAAGGCTAACAGTACATTTTGATTTTTGCTTATAATTCTAGGCCAAATAGCATAGAATCTTTTTTATAGCACAGTGAAAGAATGTCAGTGCTTTAATTTATTTATTTTTGGCTAAGAAGAAATTAAGATAAGAATTTTACAATAAAATATGTAATCATAGAATGACTGTAAATGTGATATTGAGAGAAGAAATCTGTAATTGCCTATTATCTTAAATGAAAATTTTTATTTGCATCAACTTCTAATTACTACAAGCAAATGAATTCAGCTATTTCAAATAGATGTGTTAGAGCATTGTAGCGTAGTATCTCAGTAATTAACATGATGCAAATTAGGAGACAGACAATAAGGATTTCACAAATAATATGATGGACCAAAAAGTTATCTTAGGGTAGGGCAGAAAAACTTGTCTGGTTTGTATTAGTCACATGTTTGTTCAGAGTTGCCATTCATAGAGCCAATAAAAGAAAGAAAATATTTAAAAATCACCTCATAATATTCATTACTAAGAGACAAAAAGCACAAAAAAATGAGAGTAAAACTAGACTGAAATTAAACGGGGAATGTAGCCTATTAACATCATTAGTAGATTAAAAAGATCCTTAATATTTAGGATGCTTTGATCAAAATCATGTTTCCAGTAGAAAATGGAAGCATCACCTTGTGCAAATCATGACCCATTTGAGAGAGATACTTGTCTTCTCAAAGGAGAAACTGTCTGGAAAAAGGAGTCAGTTCTCTGTACTCATGAAATATCTGAGCTAAAATGAAAGAGTGATCTTAAGGCAACCCCCACTGCTGCTCATTCTGTACCAGGTAGATGTGAGCTGAGTCAAACTTCACTGCATTTCAGACACATCCACTGCTTTTCAAAATGACCTTGCTCACCAAATTGCATAACCAAATTTTATCCTCAGCTGGCACTTAGGGTGACCTTTAGTAAGTCTACTGATTTCAGCATAAGATGTCAAAAGTCATATGAGTACAAGAGATGATAATCTTTTAGTTGTGTCAAGAGACAGCAGGAAATGCTACTTTGCAGATCCTCTTGGAATATATATTGTTAATCATAAATTAAGTCTCTAAATAGATTGTCATAAGTTCACATCAGCTGATGACCTGTGTCTGATGCATTTAGAACAAGAGTGAATTAGTGGAAAAGCAAATGAGTGTGGATTTAAAAGATACTTTCCAAATAGGTTTATTAACTTATGGAATACTTGGAAAAGATGAACAGCAGTAAGAGCTTATTTTGGGTGTAATCATAAAAAAATTAAAAAAATTAAAAAAAAAAAAAACCCCACAAAAAAACAAAAAGGAAAAAGAAAAAAAGAATAAATAGTCCAAACCCTATATTGCTAGCAACAGTATCTTATGGAGGTGGATATTCTAGCCTATGCGTCACAGACTGAAACAGCAAGGTAAACTTGGAATGTGTTTTGTCATGACATTTGTTTACAAGAGAAACACAAGCAATATTTGATGATAGGCAAACAGTATTTAGATGATTTAATGAAAGAAAGAGTACAAAGAAAGAGACTAGAGAAACCTTTCCCCAGGGAGATCAGGGATGTCTGATAAGAAAGACAGGAGGTAGAATCTTTTTTTTAAAGCACCCATCTACAGTGAGATTTCTAGTGTGCAACAAAAGAGAGGAGTGGTGCCATATAGACTCTTTCTTGATCTCATGGCAGGGTCAGCTAAAGCTAAGTTATTCCATAGTGATATTTGTCTAAACTGTGTAATGGATACTTTGCATTACTTTTAGGCTTTCTATCGGAGAAACTGGCTATTTTTAACCTAGGTTTTGTTTTGTTTTACTTTGGTTTTTTTCCATAACTGCAACTGGAATCTATCTTGTTGTGCTGTAAGACTGTATCTTATTATTCTACACAACATAGACGTGGAGAATAATTTATTCCTTTTATCTTTCACATCTTTCTCCTATAACCTTCCCAAGTAGAAATCCAATCTTTTTTTACAAGTAATATTCTAGACATCTGATCATTATTTTCTTCCTTAAATTCACCCTGGTAAAAAGCTTATATGGTTCTAGCACAACCCACTAAAAAGAGAGAGCAATAATTTCCCAATTTTTGCAAATGGCAGTCATGTTTATGCACTCAGGTCTGACACATCCACCGCTTCATGTCAGTGCTAGTTCCCATTCACTCTGTGGTCTTCTCTAAAGCTCAGGTCCTTCTCTGGACACTGGCTGCATAGACCACATCATTTACGATTCTCTACTCCTGCAACTCATTATTTTACTACTTGGTACTTAAAAAAACCCCAATATTTTTAGTACATTTTTGCAAATTCTTAGGGTCATGTATGAATCTATTCTTTTCCTCTGGATTGTTCAATAGCCCACTCACCTTGGTATCGAAAATAAATCTTGCAAGCACTATTTCATGGCATTCTGAGCATGACTGGGACAGGACATCCTGTTGATCATCCAATACCAATAACTAAATGAATTTGAATTCTAAGACTGCAGAGAGCTCATAGTGCTCATAGTGTTTGAATAGAATTTCACAAGTGCTTCTATATCTACGTTATAGAATTTCTATCTAAATCACATTCCCTTGTTTTATAATACAGTCAGAAAAACAGTTTTCAACTTCTGTAAAGTCAAAAAAAGTCACATCAATTGTTTCTTCACTCCAAAGGGGTCTCTTAGCCTGTGATAAAAATAAATTAGGGTGGCTTGAAGTTTTTTCTTTCTTTCTTTCCAGATGTATACTGTCTTTTGCTCCTCTTCTTGTTATATTCTAGCTGTTTACAAATCTTTGTCCAGTCAAGATTTTTAGGGTATGGGATTGCTTTGGTTTGGGTTTTTTTGTTTGGTTGGTTGGTTCTTGGGGTTTGTTTGATTTTTGGTTGGTTTTTTTTTTTTTGAAGGGGTGGTTTGTTTTTTCATTTGCTTGTTTAAAAAGAATTTAAGGGCAGGTTGACTGTCTTGAAAATTCATGGTTCTTTCAGCTCATTTAAAAAGCAGAATGTGCCAAATTCTGACAACCTACATTATACTCCAATTCCTTCTATCAGTTCTCCATGTTAGCTGAGTGTATCTCAAGGACTAGTGCCTTAAAAGGAAACATGACACACAAACATTTGCATGATTACTCATACAGGTATGATTGTGTCTCCATGTTTTCTTTTTTCAGCCTTCTGGAATGTTTCTATGTAACAGGAAGAAAGTCCAATGGTTTTGAATTTTTATTCCTTAATCACATGGGTTAATTCTGATGATGTTTTAGTACTCAATGTTCTTCTTGCTGTTGACTGAAAACCAGGACAGATGTCAGCCTTTAAAACAGAAAGCTAAATTTTCAATATTGACTTCTAGGTTTGATGAATATTAATATATGAAAGTACACATCTTTTTCTAGATGTCTCTTATATCTGGACAGTGAGAGAAATAATGGAAATCTTCCACTATGCAGAATGTAGAGAGCCAATTTTTTTTCTATTCTGACTTGAAATGGAAATCAAAACTTCTGAAATAAAGTACCTCCATTCCCTTCATCCCATAAGAAATTTTTAAATCAAATTGGTTTAAATTTTCTTTTATATGTATGAATAAAATCAGTTGAAATTTGTTCTAAAAGAAAAAAACTCAGATAATTTTATTTTTGAAGTTCTGAAAATGGAAAATTTTATGTTCCTGGAATGCATTTATTTCTTTTCTTTTTTTAAAAAAAAAATTGCTTTGTTCAATTTACTTTTATCTATAAAATAATTTGAGGCATTTAAACTTCATTTTTCCTGAGAAAAACCAGCTTTTTTCAAAAAATCATATCTTCTGAATAACCAACATAAAATTCTGCAGCACTGAAAGACAAGATTATTTTAGAAAATAAAATTGGACTGAATATCAAATCAAAGAATCTTCACTAGAGATTTTTTTCATGTCTAAATTGCCAGAACTAACGTTTACCTTCTTTTACATATGAAGTCAAAGCTCTACTTCCAAACTCTTGTCTTGAAATTATAGCACTATTATCTAACACATTTTGAGTAAATTTGAGAAAGAGGCCATTTAATCATAATTGTGAAAAGGCAAAACATTCTTCTGTAGTCACAGAGGATGCTAACAATAAGAAGAAAATTATTTCTTATGAAAATCAGAGCAACTCCTGCTTAGTATAAGCACGTAATTAAAAATAAAAATAGCTAAATCAGGATATAATCTTATTTAGCATTTATTGTTTGGAGCTTTTAAGTAACAGGAGAGGATAAGCGAAGAACTCATTTGAGGAAAACACTAAGTTATGTAAAGAAAAATGGATTGTGTCAACTCCACCCACAAAATAATTACAATATATTCTCTCCTAAAAATCAAAAGGAAGGGAAAAAGAAAGAAAACATTTCTAAGTTATAGTCTAGGGTAAAGTACACTTTAGGTGCACAAATTGAGAGAGAATTTATCTTAACTGACACTGTATTTATAAGTTTGGCATTTGAAAAGCAAGTGGTGCTGTATTAATTAAGTGGGATTAACTACCTGTCACAATTTTCAACAGCTTGATATTGTTCAGAGAGCCAGGGGGATTAGAAGCGACGGTGACTTCAAACTACAAAATGTGTCCTCTTATGTTTCATTTCCACATGGTCATCAGATTAGATCTCTGAGTAGGCAAAGATTTTGAATAAAAGGCCCACTGTTTCTTTCTACCTTTAAATAGCTATTGCAAAAAGGCCTTTTAGTTTTTCAGTAACAAAAAGCAGTCACCTCACTTCACACCCATGTGCTGTAGTTACTCTATCTACACTATTAAACTGGAAAGATTTGACAATGGTCTAAGAAAAACTGCATATTAAAAGCCATTGT
Source organism: Dicrurus megarhynchus (assembly GCA_013399195.1). Classification (NCBI taxonomy): domain Eukaryota; kingdom Metazoa; phylum Chordata; class Aves; order Passeriformes; family Dicruridae; genus Dicrurus; species Dicrurus megarhynchus. The sequence goes on along the minus strand of VXAD01001748.1, from coordinate 1,903,209 downwards.
TGACTTTTATCAGCACTTTTATTTTATCAGTATATTGGGATTTCAGAAAATAATATACTGCAGCCACAGCTTGAGATGGATCTTTCTGATCTATACCTAAATTGGATTCAAAATGCATGACTGGAGCAGGTCAAGTGATCTCTCTGAAGGATGCTGATGCCATGCCGGCTACTTCTTGTTAATTCCTATGGGGTTGGTCTCAGGTGAGTTCATCTGAATCTTTAAATTTAGTGCTGTGTGGGGGTTACCCTGGTTAGATACCAGGTGCCCAGTAAAGCCACTCTATCACTCCCCTCAGCAACTGGAAAGAAGAAAGAAAATATAATGAAAGGCTCATGAGCTAAGGACAGGGAGAGATCCCTCACTGATTATTGTCATGCCTTGCCTCCTTCCCAGGCTCTCCCTTCTCCCCCCACAGCAGTGCAGGGAGATGGGAGTGGGAGTTGTGGTCAGTTCATCCATCTCATGTTTTGTCTGCTGCTGCTTCCTTCTCAGAGGGAGGAGTCCTTCCCCTGCCCCAGTGTTGGGTCCATCTCACAGGAGACAGTCCCCCGTGTGCTTCTCCAACATGAGGCCCTCCCACAGGTTACAGTTTGCCACAAAGTGCTCCAATGTGGGTCTTTTTCCCAGGGTGCAGTCCATCAGGAACAGGCTGCTCCAGTGTGGGTCCCCCATGGTGTCACAAGCCCTGCCAGCAAACCTGCTCCAGGCTGGCCTCCTCTTTCCATGGGTCTGCAGGTGCCTGCCAGGAGCCTGCTCCAGCATGGGCTTCCCACAGGGTCACAGCCCTTTTCAGCCATCTACCTGCTCTGCTGTGGGGCTCCTCCACAGGCTGAAGGTGGGTGTCTGCACCCCTATGGACTGCCATGGACTTAGGAGGACAACCTACCTCACCATGGTCTTCACCATGGGCTGCAGGGGAATCTGCAGGGGAATCTGCTCTGGCTGCTGGAGCACCGTCTCCTTGTTCTTCAATGATTTTGGTGTCTGCAGAGTTGTTTCTCTCACTTATTCTCACTCCTTTCTTCTCTTATTTTTTTTTCTGTTTTGGCTGGAAATACAGTTTTGTGCTTGATAAAAAAATATTTCTTCACTGTAAGAAAATGCAATTTGTGTTGAAAGGTAAGGGATAAATTCCAGTAGCTGTAACAGTCTGGAATTTGCCAAATCTCAGCTTGGAGAGGGAGTCCAAAAAAAGCAGTTCAGTGTAACCACTTCATTCTGGAGATGAAAGTCTATATACTGCATAAGAAATAACACCTGTGATCTAAAAACTGCCTTCTTTTTAATATTTTGGTCTAATTAATAGGTCTGAAAACAAATGAACAAAACCAGCAAAATCATTCATCCTCAAAATGTGTGATGCTGCAGTTCAGATGAGGATAGTGGTGGTGATCTGTCTCCCCAATGCAATATTTAGCTGAAGTCATTCAATTCTTTTGTTCATAGTGCTCTTGGGAATACATTTCATCAGGAGATTTTCATTGTGACTGTGGATAGACCACAGTAATGAATAAAAAGACCTCTTCATAGCAGTCTTGAATTATCTTCCCATGCTGCAGGAACTTGAAAGCCAAGCTACGCAGAACCTAGTGCATTTTGTCTGGGGGGTTATGCAAATATTTGCTTAGTAGCTATGTGCCATGCAGTTTTTGCAAATATTTGTTCAAATTTCAATGTGACTTGGCCGTGTACTTTCTCAGCTGTAACAGCCTGTTTTGAGAAAATATTTGTGTGAACTTTGCTAACCAAAAGCCTGTTGTGCAGCTCAGCTTCACACTTTTGTCTTGGCCAGCTCCGTGATTAAGAAATGTGGTGTTGCCTGGAACAAGGTTTGTCTTGCATTTCTTCAAATATTTCTGAGAAAATCCAGCTGTTCTGGAAATGCTACTGACACAAAGATAGGTAGTCTTTTAAGAATACGCATGAGGAAAAAATGTGATATCTCAGACAACTAGTTTTACATTATATTAACCCTAACTGTCAGTATGCAAATTAGAATTATGCATAATTTTACTTAAATTACTTAGATTATAAATTGTAATAGGCTGGGACTCTCTTTTGTCTGGTGTTCATAAATCACCTAGCACAATACAGGCCCTGTTTCATCCATCAACCCTGAAATGCTCACAGATGAGAATTACATGGCAATGCAAACATTTGAAACACTCTGATTCATTTAGGTTTTGCAAAATAAATCCAAAACACGTGGAGTCTGGGTTCTTGGGACACTTTTCAAACAGTTCCATGTATCTGGGTATTAACAAAGGCAGCTGTTTGAGACAAATGAGGAGATTCAGCACACCAGCAAGACTAAACTGATTTGATGTATCCAAGATGCATCAATTATATGAGTGAGCTCAGAGATACTTTACTATTCTTTCATGATTTCTAAGAAACTACTGAATGGAGGGATGAGTCAATCAGTTGAATGGCCATGCAGGTACATTACTCATGTCTTCAGAATAATAAAAAGTGTTCAATTTAAATTTCTACACTTTGCAAGTTGTCGGGATACAGGTTATGAATTTTACAAATATATTTTCCCATATGCAGTTCTTCAGTAAATAGCTTATGTCAATAAGTTTTTTACTCATGATTCTTTCATGAGCTGATCATTGAGAATATTCATTATTTATGCCATGTAATTTGTCCTGTATATTACATGGCATTATTTATATTCCCTGAATAGGTAATTTATAACTAGCTTTATAAATAAAATTAATTGTATTTTCCTGTATCAGATAAACTGTAAACTTTTCTTGTTTTTCAAATCTATCATCGAAATAATAATAACCTGCAAACTGAGCTGCTGATCCCCACAACTCCAATAAAATTGATGGTGTCTTTGTTGTCAATTTCTTTTTGTTTAGAGATGTCAAAAATAAACAGTTGTGTGTTGGAATATAGGTAAATTACTGAATGGGAGAAATTACAAACCAAACAGTCTGAGGTATTGTGAGCCCTGTTTTTATAGAAGCAATAAAGGGGTTCTTGTACTGAGGTATGTGAAAACATTATAGAGGAGAAATATAGGGTAGTTTGAGTCAGTCTGAAGATTTTCAGGGAGGTAATTTTATTCACTAGAGCAGACATATTTCTCTGTCTCTCTTACTTTGGGAAAGAAGACACTTGTTTTTAAAGTGTGGAACATTTTTACCAACAAAGAGAAGTGAAGTGAAGGGGTCCAAAGTTATTGGGGGTGGGGAAATTAAAAAATCACATAGCAACAAAACCAAATTACTGTTTTCTTTTCAATGCTGCCTAGTCCATGAACAGTAACAGACATGCAGAGCAGCATGGTGCAATCCAAATGTCACTGGTCCTGGGGATGGCAATGCCCCTGAAACAATGAGAGGAGGTGGCACAGCTGCATCATTTCTCTCAGACTTGCATTTTACAGAGGTATTTAGAGCAGCAGTGGCATCTGGGCCTTCCAGCTCAACTGCACAACACAGTAGGGGTTGAGCAAAAAAAAAAAGAAATGGGAAGCAATGTACTTGGTTGGAGTCCCACATCTGCCTGGCACTTAAATACCATTGAAAATGCCAACAACCCACTTCTTTGGGATTTCTTTAAATAATAAAAACAACAAAAACCCCTCACCATGACCAAAACCACAAAGTTTTCATTTAATTCCTTTTCTAATAAAACAGACAAAGAAATAACACAACAAATTTGCTCCAGGGGTGTGCTTTATTGAAATCACCTTGGATGCAAAGGAAGGCAGTAGCGTGAGCTGACTGCTCTACATCAGGAGCAAGCTGGGAGTCACTAAAGTGAGCAGGGCAGTGTCCTCCCTGACTAGGAGTGCAGCCAGCCCCACAGTGCCCAAACAAGTGGGGCAGGAATGATGACAGTCCCCAGTAATCTGCAAAGTGTGGAAGACTTAGCACCAGGGTTTACATGTGGTACCTGAGCCAAAAAGCAGAGGATGCACAGGCAGAGGTCCCAGGTAAGCTCCTCACAGCTTTCTTCCACAACTTAGCTCTTTTCCCAGAAGTTTGGGCCAAGGTTGCAGAGATAGATGCTAACTCTTGGCAATGAAGGCTACAGACAGGTCAGGACATTTAGAGTGTGTCAGTAAATTAAGGACCCTGACAAGCACAACAATCCAGGCTTTTCCTTAGATCTTACCGTGATTTTTTTAATTTTTTTTTTATATTTTATTATATTTTAAGATTTATTTATAAATCTTAATCGTATTTATTTTTTAAACAGGCTTTGTCCTGACTGTTAAAGGACATGGGTAAAATATTTCAATATTTCATTGCCTTGCTGCAGTCCCTGAAAGTTCTTTCAATGGTGATTCTTTTACTGCAGTTTGGGGACTGCTGAATAAACTCAATTTGCTGCCCACCTGACTCAAAGCTCAGTTTGAGTAAGTTATCCCCATCAGAAATATGGTGAAAAAGAGACATTTTCTTACTGAGAGATAGCAGCTAGGCAGGAAGAAAAAATTAAGAGGCAAATCTCACCCATCAAATATGATCATGATGAATACTCTTCATGAATATGAGCAGACACTGGGATGAGAGACGAGGAGAGCATTGCCTTCCTCAGACTGTCCATATTGCTTAAGCTACTGGAGTAAACAGATGCTTCCCAAACCTGGGAATCAGCTCTGTCTATGCCTTCCTTTGCTCCCAGCCACACAGAGATTATTGAATAATGAAGCTTGGTTTTCAGAGGATTAATCTTTCCCCTCACCAGTTTGATGCCTGGTTTTGGGAAGTACTGGTGGGTACTTATGTGGTCTCTTATGACAGAGAAATACTTTGCCATGGTTCTCTGCCTCTATCATTGAGTTCTGCACTTTGATCCCCTTATAGAGAAGAATTACAAATTACTTTTTTTATTAGACAATATATTGAGTTTGGGAAATAAAAAAAATCAAACAAACATGAGTGATGCAATAAAATTACCCATGTTCTCTGTACTTCTGAATATATTATTTCTTTTATGCCAGGAGCTATGAAGATAAAACACCTCTGCTAGCCACTAAATATTCTGAATTAATAAGAAAAGCTCTCATCGTTAAGTAATATTAAATGTCCCATAGAAATGTTGATTAAAATCATGTTTAGCGATTGGAAAGCTGATCATAAGTACCAACCAAAAGAAAATAAAAAAACCCAAAACAAAAGGACAAAACAAACCTCAGCATTGAGTAAAGAGATTAGAGGACATTGGCATATTTTTCCAGTTATTATCAATCTAAAATGGAGGCAATTGTATTAGAGGTCAGTGTGGTAGAATAACAATGCCAAGGTTACTATTTAAGTAATACACAGAACACTTTAAAATTATCTGAAGCAACAAAATAGAGGCAAATTAAAATCATGATTGTAGGAGAAGGCAAACGCAAAAAGTCAAACTGAAGCAAATATTTCATCCTAATGTGTTTAGTAAAGGTCACTCTAATTGGTTTCAAAATGTTCTACAAATTTTGTTTTTAGGGTAGGGTGTTCCATTTGATACTGTAAAACAGTGATATGCCAGAGTCCACTGCTGAACCTCTGAGGGGCAGATCCAACTTACCTCCTGGCTGTTAGGAATTATGGGTTGCAGTCTTTTTCTGGTTATAGATGCAAATGTGAGCAAAGCATATAGATGCAGGGATCCGTAGGTTCTGAACCTTATTTGAAGTTAAGGAACCTGCAGAGTAAATACTTTTAAGTCATGTGTTTGAAAATATGAGTCTTCTACAGGACATATTTCTTTCCATCAAATATGTAGAATACCAGGGATGACTATTCTGCTTCCTTGCTTAAGCTTAGGCACAAGTAGGTCATGGCAAAGAAATGACCTACAGGGAAAAACAGGGATGTGATCAGTCTAATAATCCAACTCCATGATACTTCCCTGCAGTTGTTAGGAAATCCACTTGGGATCCTCATTTCAGAAATCGTGAAGAGAAAGCAGGTAGCAGCGTGAGCTTTCTTTGGTTGAGCAGAGTAAGAATCATTTCTGTCTCATATAATATGACTGCTCTTTTTCTACTTAATGGCTTAGTTACTGCGGTGTTCTGCTAGAGCATGAGATAAACCAGTACAATTCCTTCCCTTGCTGTCTTGTAACATGTCCATTTTACTTGAAAAATACCTTAGATAAACCATTAGTACTGTCCTGGAAACCAGGACCACAACAAGGACCTCTGCCACAAGTCAGTGAAGATCCTGAGGGTTAGACTGCTGTTTGCTCTCTAGTTAATTTATAAACTACAGTTTCGGTAAGATGAGCAGAAATTTGTTTTTCCCTCTATAAAACCTAAGTCTATCTTTCCCTTGTGTCTGACCTTTCTTAATGAGAACCGAGCTGTGTCTGTTTAACTTACCAGATAAAAAAGCAATGCTTCTTGGGTTTCTGTGCACACACACAGCAGTGAAACCACAGTGCTCCTTGCAGCTGCAGCGTGGTGCTGCATTGGGATGATGAGACCGTCACTTTGCTCTCCCTTGGAAGAAAGCCCAAGCATGCAGGCAGGGGATGTACTTGTAAGGGAGCTCTGGTCCAGGCAACTACAGCTTGGAGACTGACACACTGCAGAATGCACTGATATTGTATTCAATACACACAGCATTTTAGGTTTAAGCACTTTCTATACCTGCAGTGCATAACAGAGGCAAAATTTCTAGATATTAAAATAATTTAAAGGCTAGAGGACCTGAGAGCTTAGAACTCACATTTGATTTGAACTCTAATTTTTAGCCCATAAGAATTATTTTTAATGTGCCCTAGAATTTTTGGTGGGTTTTATTTGGGTTTTGTTTGGTTGGGGTTTTTCCTGTTTCTTTTTTTAATCTGATCTTCTCCTCTGTCCTACCACAGATGATGTAACTCAGCACGAAGGTTCAGTTTAACAACTGCTTACCTGTATAGGGAGATGGGGCCAAAAGTATCAGAAAGTTTGAAAATAACGGGCTGATAAGTATTTCAGACTAAACAGCTATAAAATATCTGCATAGATTACAAGATGTGCTTAGAAGTCAAAGTAAAAAATCTGATTCCCATACCAAGCTGAAAGATAATTATGTTTTCAGTAAGCAGAATTAGTTAAGTCTTTCTAACACATTGTTTTAAGGTTTAGGTTAAGATGTTTTCCTAAGCCTAGGGCACTTGTTATAAGCAATTGGAATTAAATTATTTTTTTAGACAAATTTAATTTTTTTTTTAAAAGAAGAGAAATGGGAAACTCTTGAGATGACCTAAATAATATTTAGAATTATGAGAAGGGAATGATAGCAAAGGTAGGACAAAATATTCTCAGTGTGAATGATTCAGACATTAGACACCACAATTTAAATGCAGAGAGAGAGATAGCACACAAAGAGTTCAAGCAGAGAATTTCACTTATTGCAGTTGCCAAGTAAAGCCATCAAAGCAAATAGCTCAAATGAGTTTAAGAGAGAGCCCTGCATGTCTGATCAGGAAGGGAATCAAAGGATATAGTTACTAAGCAAGAAAATGGGTGTGAGATAAACTTAAAGGGAACAGTTTATTGAGTCAGGTGTCCTTTTCTCTCTCTGGCAGTGCCTTGTGTCCTTGTTTCTTAATCTGTCATAAAAGAAGGATTGAAAATAGACATAAGGAAAAGCCCCGCAAAGACTATAATTAAAATGTACTGCAAATGTTTTAATCTGACTGACTTGTGTTTTGATTTGGGGTTTTTACTTTAATTAGAGAGAATATAAAGGCTGTGACAACCATTTCATCAAAGACAAAGACTTAAAGAACAGCCCAAGACAGAGATTCCTACTTAATGAAAACTTGTTAAATATGTTAAATATGTGAACTAAGAAAATTTTGAAACTGTGGATCTGAAGAAAAAAACTACATAGATGTGAAAGGTGGAACATAAAACCTATATTTGGGAGAAATCAGCCTAAACCATATAAAGCAGAGAGTAAAAGCTCTGTCAGACTTCAGTCTACCTGAAGAATTACCAAGCATAGGTTGCAATACTAGATACTGTATATCAGTATATTATTTTTAATTAGAATCACAATTTGCATGTCATAATTACCTTTCCACTGTCTTCTGGGAGATAAAAACACATCTATTAAGAAAACTTCAATGTATCACAGTTTCTAGATATAAATAATAAATAAATTTACTCTATGATATTGCCTGGCAATCTTTCCTGAAAATGGCAAAAGCATAAATATGCTTCATTAACCAAAAAGAACTGGAAACGTTTGAGTTTTAAAATGTTAGTGCTTAAAGAATATTTTGTACCAATAACAATTTTGATGATTTTCTTTCAAAAGTAAAACTGCAGTTTTATTTAATGGCTTGATTATATGCTGCTTTAAAATGTTTAGGTTGCTATAAGGTACAGTTTAGTGCTTACCCACAAAACCAACTTGTTAAACCTTGGTAGGATTTCACAAAGGATAAACTGTGGCTATCAGTACTAAAATCAATGTTTCTCATGTAACCAGGTGAAAGTGGGATACTCTGAAGTGCTGAGGATTATGAGTGGTTGCTTCTTAGGTTGAAGCTAACTGTGAGCCAGGTTCTATCTTTAGTTAATCAGATAATTTATAATCTTTCACACCACCTACATTAGTCTTGCAGACCAGAGGTACAAGATAGGACATGAATGCATAGTCAAGGCCTACAGGACTTGAGAAGATTTTCTGAACTATGAATGGCCTTTTTATGTCTCCCATGTTTGAGTTTTAACAGCTGCAGGGATAGGACCACTGGATTGCATGTCTTCCTTGCTGGACAGTGTGTACGTGTGCAGAGTATAGTCCTTTCCTGTTTTCAAAGTACCAGATTTCAGAATATTGTTCTTTACTATCTCTAACTTAGAATAGATAGATAACCTGAACCCCAGGTTAAGTTCGCAGCCACTCACTTGGGATCAGATGGCACACTCAGGCTAATAGTCAGGCTCTCTGCTTTTCCTTTTCCCTTTCCCTTTCCCTTTCCCTTTCCCTTTCCCTTTCCCTTTCCGTTTACCTTTCCCTTTCCGTTTACCTTTCCCTTTCCCTTTCCGTTTACCTTTCCCTTTCCCTTTTGACATCTACTGCAGAAATTTTTTACTTTAGTGGAGGAAAACTCAAGCTGGTTAATTATCAGGATATTTGGGTTATTTTCTCTACTTTTATTCTTGGGATCAGGATACAGAAGTAATAATAATAAATGAAAAAGTCAGGCAGAAGATGGAGGTGCTGATGTTAACTGCTCTACAGTGAGATAACTTTTAAAGTACATTATTCTTTATTGAGTCTAGCTAATTTTATATTTCAGTCTTACTGGAGATATTCAGAGAAATGGGGATTTTTTTGCATTTTACTTTTCCTCAGGACTCCAAAATTCTTCGAGTAAAACAGAGCATCAAGTTTTCCCAACTTCAGCCCCAGTCCACTTGACTGCAGCCCTCAGTGTTGATACTAGGAGACCGCACTGTTAAAAAGCAGCAGTGGTGAACTTGAAGAAAATAAAGGAAATCTGACTGGTAAGTTATTGGCTTTCTGTTTTATCTTTTTCAAAATTAGTGTCTGCAGACTAGTTTGAATTTTACGGCATGTTTTTCCTCCAACAGAAAAATAGAACCAACTCGAGCATACAGACACACTGTGGTGAATCATCCTACGGTAATTTAAGACAGTAACTTATGGTGCATGCAAAAGAGGAGAAGAAAAGCATACTTGAAGCACTCCAGTCACTGTCTAGTGTAATCACTTCAGCTGCCAGCAATGGTAGTTTGTGCTGCTATGCCAGAATGAAGCAGATGAAAGATGCTCACAGACTCCCTTTTGCCAGCTCTGCTATCAGGGTTTAACCTCCAGGAAGCACAGGAGGCAGGCAGCAGAGCAGTGGTAATAGCTTAAGTAGCTGCAGAGATCTGCTTTGCCGAGCATGAGCAAGCCTTTAGCTCATAGACAGGCTGTGCATTTTTGCTGTTGGAAGCATGCAACTGTGTGTGCAATACCTGATGAGCAGAGAGCAGAAACATATAATTTTTAATTACCTTCTTAGTGGGAGAGGAGAATGAGGCTACAGCATTTTGCTTATTTTCATTTTGGATTTGAGGTAGATTTGAAACTATGCTTCTATACCTACTCCAAATGAGTGATGTACTAATTCCCTGTACTGCCTAAAAGCCCTCCAATTCATCTGATTTTTTGTAAATCTTTTTTTTGTAAATTTAATTAATATCATGAGAACCCTTGAATTTCACATGCTTTTATTAAAAAGTGCAGCATGTTACCTGAACTTAAATACAAACCAGAGAGAAATAATGGGTTAAATCTAACCAGACACTTTATCACAAAGTAAAAGAAATATATATTTTTGTAAGTGAATGGGTTAATCTTCACCTTTTTTTTTCCCAAAAAAAATTTTAGTTTAAATGCAAAATGCAAATGTACACGAATATATTAGAATTTACTTTGCACTCTGCCTGAAAGACTCAAATTTCTTTCACATCCTTATGGGTTTGTCTTTGCATTTAAAACATAAGCCTTTCTCTTTTCAGCTGTTTTGTTCCATAAGTCCCTACTCTTTGAGTGTCTGTCTCAAAGACATGATGTGAATAAACACTTTCACTCAGGTTGTTAGGGGCAGTGAGGAGAGATGTGCAAGCAGATCTGTTGTGTGAACTGTCATTATGAGGCTTTATGATGTTACACCTTCAGCCCAAAGAGGCTCGTTGAAGTCATATTGAGTTCCTAACACTGATGCCAAAAAATGACAATGACATTAAGAAAAAATACTTTGTCACTTTATACTGCAAATGTGTATGATAGCTCCAGAGAAAAGGTCAGTTTTCATCTCATTGTTCTTCCAAGCTCATATTATTTGCTACTGTTGATAACGTTCTAAAGGTGTTTTGAATCCTTGTGGCTGTGATTTTCTTTTGACAACAGTTTCAGAGCTCAGACAAGTTGATTCAATTAAAATAAGATCTGAGGTTGTTGAATAGTCTTTTTATAACATTAATTGTACATCTAAAGCACACAATGAAACAGCCTGCAAAAAAGAGAATATTCTTTTTTCTTTAATACAATTGTTTTTCTGAGAAGAAAGTTCTGCATAGCTCTGTGAGATTCAGTACATCCAAGAAAAAGTAGCAAAAAGGCCAATATTAGGTTTAGGTTTGGTCTTTTGGTATTCTTTTATATCCAAGAGTAAAGAATTCTGTTTCTTATTCTGTAAATGTTGTTGCAGACATTTGAAATCATCCATAACCATGGGGTCTATAAGGTCATATCACTAACTACCTCACCTGTTCTTTTACCACCATTACACAGTAGATGATTGAACAAAGGAAAAAAGATGAAATAACAAAGGGAAAATATATATTTCCAAATGTATTGAAAACATGCTCTCTTTGGCTTCCCACTATTATTCAAGACAAGGGATACTCCACATCCCACTTGAGCATCCGTGGGACAGTTAACATAGTCAAAATGGTGAGAAATACTTCTGAAAAACATAGGAACATGATAGAACATCTGCAGACTCCAGGCTGTGCAATATCAATCTTTTGTTTTCATCAGCAGGTAGCATGACATATTTGTAAAATGCTACAGTGGCACTAAGGACCCAAGACCTGCAGGTTTGGTTTGGGATCATTACTTGAGACAGGCTCTCGGCCAGTCTCTTGCACCAGACACTCCTCAGCAGCTGCAGGATGCTACATGAGCTCCTGGAGCATCTTCCCAGTTAGTTTAAACAGAAAAGAATGCAGCTTGTGTGCTTAAATAAGTCCATGAGATGTGAATCAAACCAGCTAGGGGACTTTTTCACATCCATAGTGCCGCTCCACATGAAAACTCTAATGTCCTTGGTAAGTGCTGAGTGCTGTGAGGCAAGCTGGTGAACCTTGTGGGATAATGTTGCTGTCATTAGGATGGATGGGATAGGGGTGTTCTGACTGGGTCACATCAAAGGTTCATTTAACCCAGTGTTATGACTGTGTAAAGGACCACAGCAGTCATACTCTTCCATAGCAGAAAGAGAACCTTGTATTTCACTGCCTGCAGTGGGTGTTTGAACCATAAATGTCTCTTAATTGCTTCCTAGATGGCTGTAAACTCTTGGTATTCACCAAATTTCATAGTTGGAGTGGGGAGTGAATTCATGACACCAATTTTATTTTAAACTACTCATGTAGTGATAATTTCTTCTGAAGCTTCCTGGATAATAAACAGTCATCAGTTGCTTTTTTATGCATTCTCATGGTTGTTGTGCTGGTTTCAGCTGAGCTAGAGTTAATTTTCTTCGTAGTAGCTGGTAAGGCTATGTTTTGGATTTGTGCTGAACACAGGGTTGATAATACAGCGATGTTTTTGTTATTGTTGAGCAGGGCTTATACAGAGCCAAGGCCTTTTCTGCTTTTTGCACTGCCACACTGGCAAGGAACTTGAAGGTGCATGGGAGGTTGGGAGGAGGCACAGTCGGGACAGGTGACCCAAAATGACCAAAGGGATATTCCAGACCATATGACATCATGCTCATTATATAAACTGAAGAAGAAGGAAGGGGGGGAAATTTGGAGTGATGGTGTTTGTCTTCTCAAGTGACTGTTATGTGTGAGGGCACCCAGCTCTCCTGGAGCTGGCTGAACACCTGACTGCCCGTGAGATGCAGGGAATTCCTTATTTTGCTTCATTTCTGTGCACAGCTTTTGTTTTCCCAATTAAATTGTCTGTATCTTGACCCCTGAGTTCTCTATTTTGCCCTTCCAATTCTCTCCCTGATCTGCTAGTGGGCGAGTGAGTGGCTGCGTGGGGATTGGTGGCTGCCTGGGGTTAAACCACGACAGTTGTATAGATCCCTACCATGTTCCTTTTTATCTGTCTTTCAAATTAAAAGATCCTAGTCTGTTCAGCAGTCTTTTCTTGTACAAAAGCCAATCTGCAACACTGATTTACCTTTGACATGCTTCTCTAAACACTTTTTGTTTCTCTGTATCCTTCTTGAATTAGGGAGATGGGACCTGCTCTTAACACTGAAGATGAATGAAGACTTATGCTTTCTAGTTTATCCTTTGCTGTTCTGTAGGAATTGCTAACATTCTACGTGCTTCTTTGACTGCAATTACTCATTCAGGCAATGCTTTCATGAAGCTGTTTGTTATAAATCCCAAACTTTCTTGTTGAGTATTAACAACTTTGTCAGATCCCCTTACAGTATATGTAAGGTTAGAATTCATTTTCTATATGTTCAGGCATTTATATTTAATAAAATTGAAGTTCATCAGATGTTTTTCCACACAAGTATTCTGTTCAGTGTAACAAAATGCTTGACAATCTTTTCCAGTTTCCAGTGCCCTGAAGGGTTAGTACCAATAAATACAGCACTTCTTTATGCCACCTTAAACTCATAAGTGAGAACTTGACTTGAGCCTTACTCAAAGAAGATATTGCATACACGTGTGAGTCTAATGAGATTTCAGTGAACCCAGTGTTAATTATCCCCACTGTTATTTTATAAATTTTCTAAAAGTACTTTGTTAATGTTAGTTGTACAATCTCTTTAGACATCCTCTAGTTAGGATGGGATGGACCAGTGAGAGCATAAAATTCTTTCCCTAGAACAGCTTTTTCTTTATAAGTTATAATCACCATATAAATACCTTTTAAAGAAAAAAAACTTCCAATAGTCTTGGCCTTTTGTTCAGAGATCTTTTTTTTCCACATACAATTTCTGACATGGAAAGAAAATTACAAGCTCAGCCACTTTTACTGCATTTTGTCATTGTTATTGCTTCCAGACCAGCTTCTTCTGAGTGAGAAATTAGAAGGGCAGATTCACAGCAATAGCTGCTGCACAAATCAGAGACCTTCAGCTCTGACAGTTCTAGGGGATGAACTTAATGCACCTTGAACTATATCATTAAATGCTGTAAATGGGCATGTCTCCATTTAAAATCAAAGGAGACATGTCTCTGACACCATAAGACTGAGTCATATTGATGACATGCCAAATGTCACAGGACTCAGTCAGAAAATATCTTCTCTTGAATATGCTTGATAGAATGTGGTAACTAAAAATGTAAATTCCTTTAAAAATTGTTTGGGGAAATGTCAGTTTCCAGTTACTTGTGTGGTAGTTGTCAACTCTGAGTCATAAATTAGTAAAAAATAGAAACAAACTTTCATAGATACATTTCTCTTTTATGCTGACACTAGCTATATGGAATGCCAAAATGTGTGGATTGTGTTTGGCTCCTGAGAAAGGACGTAGTGATGATAATCCAGGGCATCATGACATCTTGGTTCTCAGGACTCTCAGAATACTGTAGATGATGAATGTCTATAAATGTCAATCACTCTACAGTACTGGAAGTTAAGTGTTCAGTAACAGAAGAGGTTGCTGTTCACGCTCCATGAACAGATTAGGTATTCTCATCAAAATTGCTCTGATGATGAGTGACATATCAAGTGGAAAGAGGTTACATTAATTTAGCAGACAAGTAATCTGCCAAAAAAAAATTTAAAAAAAGAAGATTTTGGGGAAATCTCATTCCTAATTTGAGGAGCTTTTTTATTTGGTTATGTCTCATGTAATAAGCATGACCCTGCAGCACTGCCCTTTGGTGACATAGGTTTAACATCTTGTAGAGCCTGCAGGAGGACAACATGAAAAATAAAGAGACACTGCTGTCAGTATTGCATTCTAGGCATAGAAGAAAGTAGCTGTAGTCACATGCATTTATCCTCCTTTATAAGTGGGTGATTGTAGGTGGGTTGGTAGGTTCACATTGCAGAAACGGTAGGGAGGAGCTGTGACACTATGTCTGCTGACAAGCAGCTACTAAGCAAGATTGCATTTGTTTGTTTCCAGGGGTTCCTGTGATTGAATTTTATGTATTTATTTATTTCTGTTGTTTCTTACTGCTTGTCTGCATTACTCTGCTGCTGATGTACCTGTGTTCTCTTTATGCTCATGATGTTCTAATTTACGTTGTAGTTGACATATGTTAATTTCACTGGGTGTCTGATTCTCTCCTCATTTGCTGCTAATTTGCATTGTTATTTTTTGAAATTTCTTTCTACCTGTACTACATTGTTCTCGTAGATTTATCCTGACAAAACAATTTTCTTGGGCCTTTAGATAAATAAATTCCAATATTTCTTTTGGCACTATTGTAATTTAATGCACTCCTCTGTTTTATGTAATGCACCCTGATGACTGGTGGAAAAAACCCTTTTGGCCTACTCTATACAACTTTTAAATTCTTACAGAAGGTGTCCTCCTGATGTCATTTTACTGAGTTATTTATCTCTTTTCATATTTTTCTTCTAAGGTGGCCTTCTCATTGCCTTAATTATTTTTATTGCTCATATTCCAAATTCTTATCAGAGCTGAGTGCAGGTTTACTTGCAAAGAAATATTTACCTTCCCACTTTTGATATTATGCAATTTGATTGCTTCAGTATTTTTCTTTTTTTTCCCCACTGTATTACATTACATCTTCATCTCCCCTCTTCTTTAAAGTCAGGGATTAAGTCTTCCCTAATAGCTCCTACTCAATTAAAAGTCTATTTTGTGATTCTATTTTTCCCCTGTAATACGTGAAATCATCTTTTTCAGAGTGATCTTCCTGCCTCTGATCCTTTTTGATTTATCTCTTTGGCCTCCTGGTCATTTGTAATACCTCACATTAAATAGGGCCTAAAGATTTTAATTAATGTGCTGTTTACTGCTTCATGCAATTCAGTAATAAAAAAATTATGGTTAAGTTATTAAGACTATTCCTGACAAAGGGCAAATGTATTTCAATACTGTGAAAGGCTGAAGCTCAGGAAAATGACTACACAGCAGGAATATATTTTAGCTGAGAAAAGTAAAGTAAGTGGCTTGCCAAGGGAGGCTGTAAGCCTTTGTGTCTTTGTATACAGAGTGATGAAATTCAAACAAACAAAAATGCAAGACCTATTGTCAATATAAATCAGAGGTAGAGCAAAGTCATACACTATCACCTCTTTTATCTCACAGAAATATGAGCTGAAGTAATGAAAGTGATGAACAGTGAAAATGTGAAATATTTATAGCAGTTTCTTGGAAGCCTTACAGCAGTGTCAGAATGGGGGTACAAAGCATCAAGCATGACTTGGCAGGTCAGAGAAACCTGGATGTCCATGCAGTGTTATTCCTTCTAGATTTCTCAGTAGCTAAATGTCAGTACCTAACATGCCGGTATCAGAACTTATTTCCCTTTTTCCTTGCCATTATGAATGTGTCTTTCTCTATGACCATCAACCTGAGAAATCAGTGTCACCATAAGCCATTCTATTTCCCAGCCTCATCTGAGCATCACTCAGGTCATCACTTCTGCTCTCCCTTCTGCCATTCTAAAAAAATATTTTTTTTTACATCTGGTAATATAATGCAACATATACCAGTGGTTTTACTTTTTTTTTTTTTTCTGTTGAGAATATTGAGTTAGGAAACAGGACATGCTTTTTAGTTTTCAGTTGATTATGGTAACACTGAAATAAAGGCTTACAATGGGATGGAAAAAAGAGAAAAATATGGTATTTTCCCAGATTTTTTTTTGGTTTGGAATTCTGATTTAAATTTTATCACCTTTTTGCCACTTTTATACCTCTGCTGACAAATAAGATATAAATAATTTCCTCCTGGATATTAAACCATAGCAAAATGTCTTAATTGAACTCAGGTCAAGTCATGCTCAGGAAAACAAAACAGTGTTTCAGCATTTCTTCAGGTCTCATGCTTTCACCATTTACAAACATATGTATTGCATTACTCCATATATAGAAAAATACACAGAATTATATATATTGCACAATATATTATATTATAATTAAAGATGTATAAATGCATATATACACATACACATATTTGCATCTTCTATAAACTAAAATCTTCCCCATCTTGAGGACAAACTTTTTGTCATTGCGTGTCTTTGGGCAGGATGCTCATTTGATGTAAATTGCTTTGGCTTCATCTCAGATCTGATGCTGAACAGCCTTGGCCAGCAGACAATGCATTACACTGGTGCATTTCCTGACTGTTCTATGTGAAAATTATTAAATTCCATGAACAGCATCAGAGCTACTGGCATCTGCTTGTTTAAAAACAGGTTAGACAGGCAAAATACATTTAAATTACATACACATACCAATGGCTTCTGTGTGACTTTTGATTTCTTTAAAGTTCAGAGCAATCTCAAAGTTCATGAAACCAGTCACACCAATTTTAAATTAGTTTATTTTCTTTCTTGGGGCCAAAAAAAAGAAGTTAAAAAAAACCCAACACCCCAGAAACACAAGAACAGTTCCCTACTCGTATAAGGTTGCACTGAAACAGACACATTTTATAAAATGAAAGCCATTCTAAAGAATTCCCTGGAGGAGATAACAGCCACACAAGGCAGCAACTACTTGTACTCACAATTGCATCAATCTTTGATCTTTATTGTTATGGTATTATTTCTATTCTGGTACTATAAAAATGTTCCTTGTGGATTTTCTGTAAATAATATATGTGTCTATCCTAAAACTGCTTGAAAAAAAGAGATGGTTGCAGATCACTGCTGCAAATAAAAGCTAAGGAGCTCCTTTATTTAATTTCATCCAGAAATGGCTGTGAGATTGCTATCTTGAGAGAGGAACAAAAATTAAGTTTTCACAAATTTCTATTTCCATGACAATCTGTAACGTGCAGAATAGATTTTATGCCATTTCCTGTTCTTACTACAACTTTCATCCTGAGAATTGGGACTGCAATAGAATTTTAATTTCCAAATATATCATATAAAATATCAGTGGCCTGCGCTTCTGGGAATTTCTGTTAAGCTGTATTTTATGCTTTGATATATTGATCATTAATTTACCTAAATCTTCTTGGACACTATAAATGAAGACAAAATAAGAATTCAGAAGAAGAGGAATCTGTTCACATTTAGCTTATTTAAAAATTGGGGTAAAAATATTCAGAAGATTAATGAAAAGACAGTGAAAAATAGTACAGAAGAAGAGGAAATAGTTACTATGCAACCTACTTACAGCTTTCTGCCAAGCAGACACAGAACTGATAGAATCATCAAGGTTAGAAAAGACCTCTAAAATCATCAAGAAAGTGTAACACCAATCTTCTTTATAAATTATTACATTCAGCTTATTCCATATTAATTTTAGGAAATATAAAAACAAAGATCATGTGCATGCAAGAAGAATATTTTCGTAACTTTGTCCATCTACATGCCTTTCATATTGTTCCTATAGATTGCTTTCAATTTACAAATGTTTTAAAAGTCACAAATTGTTTTGTTTATTTCTCATTCTATTTGAACGTAATGATTCTTGGATAATTGCATCTTAACATGCCACTTAGTTGTTCTTTATTCCCTGCATTATATGATGCACACACACAAAAATAAAATGTTAGAAAGAGGAAAAAGTGACAGCCTTCTGAATTTGAGCTGGGAACTTTCCATGTAAAATCTACCATGAAAAAAATATTACTAGAAAAGCACCTATATACACCTCATTGTAACTTTTCCCCAGCCCCCAATAAGTTTGGAACACAAACTAAAATGATTACTTGAATGAAAAATATTCACTCTACTACTGAATGCACAGGCTGCACAGAATGCTATAGGGACTTTAACACAAGCCATGTTTGTGATCACTTCTGGAGCTTTTTATCACATGCAAGTTCTTAGCAGTATGATATCTTAAATACAAAATACCTTCAACCATGCAAGCTGCAAAGTCAGGTGTCAAATGAGAGAAAGGTTTATTCTCCATTTTCCTCCTTTTCACTTCCACTGGAAATATCAAAACAAAATGATGGGAGCAAATTACAAAAATTTCACACTCCCAATACTTCTCCAGAGTCATCTGATTCAGTGGTATTTGATTTCATTATGAGAAACATCAAATAGCTGAAAGCTGAGTTATGGTCCCATGCAGCAATGGGTAAGACGATATGGTTAACAATACCTAAGTGAACAAATGGGAGGAAAAATAACCTTTTAGCATGAAATATTCTGTTCTCAGGCTCTTTTTCATGCTACCCAAAAGGATACATTCGTCTTGAAAGATCTCTGATGGCTCATGTAATATTACATTCTTTTCTTATCCATTAATAGAAGGTAATCAGTCTCTGAAGCCCTCAATATGCCTGTTTTATCACTATATAGCTGTTGCAGTAGGTTCTTCATTTAGGAGTGAAGAGTATGCCAACACGCAGAGAGATAATTTGGGCCTATCTAAGTCTCCAAACAATGATCTGACTCCATAAAACCAGTGTGAACAGCATGAAGTTCTAACTTCTTTAATAAAGAAGGGGAATAATGTCTTGCATAGTCCAAAGGGCTGTCAAACGGTGAACAGTCGAAGCAGAAGTATTTGGTCTACATTATTTTAAACACTGGTGGGAAACACCCTTTCTTTTCTTCCCAACACTTATCCCCTCTCTCACCACACTGGAGTGAATACAACCCTCTTCTCAAACTGGAGCCTTTTATTAGTTTTGGCCCATAACAGCCTCTCTCTTACCAGTTCACTTTGATCTGTGTGGCTCAGACTCATTACCTATTTATTAAAGTAAATAAACCTGAATTCCTCCCATATTCAGAGTGCAAATCTGCAGGATGTTGCTGTAACATTAGGCATAATGATGCAGAATAACTGCTGTAATATTTCAGTACTATGCTACAGAACTGTCACATTCAGGAAAAACCACCCAACAGAAATGCACAACAAAGGAAGCGAGCAGCAGATCCAAAAAGTTCAACTGTAGGTGTTAGAAGGATTTTGTTTTCCTTTTAAAGGAATAAAAGCTGAAAAACTGAAGTTGCAGACTGAAAGAAAATATAAAGTGCCCTCTTTTACCTTTTGAATTAAGCATTTGGAAAGACCATTAACTAAAAATATATAGGAAAAAAATATTTAAATTTAAATTACCAGGTTTTGTATATATTAACAGATATTACACCTTGAATGTGTGTCTATAATTTAGAAAACATGATGCATTCCCGTTTTCTCTTCAGTTTTAGAGCAGAGAAGCAGAGGACCCAATTTTACTATTCTGTTTACTGTTGCAATTTGTAACTGAGCTTGAGAACCTGCATAAGAATTGCAAATCATGTCTATAGTAGTTACATATCCAAGAATGGAAGTTTCACTAAAACTAGAAGGAAAATCCATTCCCTTAAAAAAAAAAAAAAAAAAAAAAAAAAAAAAAAAAAAAAAAAAAAAAAAGTTGTTTATTATATGTGACATAAAAATGTCCAAATTTACCATATCCCTCTGACTCTCTAGATACCCAATGTTTAAATAGATCTAAAAGGGCATAAAAATATTTGTATAAATTGATATAACTCTGACCTAAAAATGGATAACAGTTATATCTCATTTCAAAACTTCTATCCAGAGTTTTTTCAGTCTTATTTTACCAAAACTTTTCCACTACAACTTCTCCTGATCCATCTATACTGTGTTTTGCCTCAGAAATTCTACACGCGATATGCTGTATGACATATTGTCTCAGTGTTTATTTTAAAGCTGGATGTATCATCCTTCTAAGCAAGCCTCCTTATAGACTGCACATCTAATATACACTTAAGAGGTTTGCTTTTCGTTTTCCAAAACCTGCCACAGGAACAGCAATGACAGACTTGGAAGATAAAGCCTCAGACACTGTGTGGGGAGATGCGATTTCCCTGCAAGAGGTTCCTGAGCAGTCCATCCCTTTCACACTTCAGCAGCACTTCTGTATATCTTGTCATGCTAATAAAGTCTCATTGAGTGCAATTGACACAATTGCATATACAAAGCTGTAAAAGGACAGTAGAATAAAAACTTCACTTCCTTAACTTCATAGCCAGCAGTTTAAAAATGCAATTTTTTGAAGCAGTAGGAAACAGCACGCTACCCAGGTAAAGATAGGTGACATTGAGATTCAGAGCAATTTACTGCTAGTCAGAATGCAATTTTTCTTTGTGTGAGAACAAGCTCATAGTCATACCCTCTGGCTCCTTGTAATGTAACTCTAGTAAAATAGTGCAAAGAAACTAGGAGAAATGAACATCCCATCATTCCATACATTGTGTTCCCTTGCCTGTATACATATGCATATGCACACTATTTCCACTAGAGTGATGTAAAACAATGCAAGAAATCCAGGAGAAAGTGATTTTCAAAAAGGTTATGAGAAAACATTTTTAAGGAAAAGAAAGAAAAGTAGGAAAATTATGAGAATTAGAAATTCCATGAAAGGACCAACACCATAGTGGATTGAAAAGTTCACATATAATTGCAAAAATGATTTGGTTCATAGGAAAAGAAAGTAGTATGTGGTGAGATACTAATATTTTTTATTCCAACTTATTCTATGATTGGAAACTAGTTTAGAAAGACTTTATTCTCACTTTAATTCTAAACATGCTTTTCTGAGCCTATAGAAGCTTGAAAAAGTGTGATCTGCTTTGGCAAAAATAGCAAGCAACTTCAAGGGGGTCTTTTACTTCCTTTTTAATACAGTTTGCAAGATATGAATACAATAGCCTCATAAAAAATCAAAAGCCAATATTTTTTCTCTATTCAAGTAGTGTCACTCATACCTTTAAAAATGAAGAAAACCCTAATGATTCGGTTGGAAGTCATAAGTTGATGCAACAATAAAAACCCCATAATAATATTCACATTTTAACCACTAAAATGATGTTAAATAAAGTATCAGGACTTGATTATTCTTGATTATTTTGAAAAAAAATGAGTAGCATGACTGAGACAATTAGGTCTGCACAGGTTTTCAGTTTTGAGAAGCTGAAAAGTTTTTTACTAAAATGTTTGGGAAAAATAGCTGTTTCCAGGCCTATTAGCTTGCTGCAGAGATCAGCTGCAAAATACACTGTGCACTATTGCCAGTACAGGACCTGACCTTAATCTTGCATTTTCATACAGCCAAAAGAAAGCTGGCTAGAAAAAGATTAGAGTACATGTCTGCATTAACTTTTGAGAATTACATTGCGTGCTGCACCTTCACTCTGCCTGTCCTCTGAAAGGGAAAAGTTGTTGTGGCAACTTGCTTTGGTATCTAAGGTGTTGTTGCTCCTACAGTGAGTGGAGTGGTGTGTAGTGGGCTGGTGAGGAGTGAAAGAGGCCTCTGCTGAAGGAAGCAGCTTCAACTGACTGCCTTGACCACATCCACTGGGTGTCTGAACTTGATGCTCCGCCCTACCTTTGTTGAGCTTGTCAAGGAAGCACAGTCAGACGCAAGTGTTTAGACTGGTTTAAATCTTAATTTACTTTAATCCAAGTTTCATCCTGTAATCTGCAGTAATTTAATAGCTATTATAACATCCATGGATTCTCTGACTACTGCATGATGTCCTATCCCCCCTCTAAAAGTTTTTGTCCCAATCCTGTGTTTCACAACAGACTACAAAGGGAACCCTATAAAGTTTAGCCATTCTTTTAGTGTCATTTGAACAGCATCTAGCACAGCAACAATCACTGAACTCAGACTAGAGTCTTCAAGCCCTCGATTATAAAATGACCTAATTTGAAAACAACCCTGTTACACCAGCTTGAATTTCATCATCAGTTAGCTTGATTTCTGAGGTAACTGCCCAATAAGCAGTTGACTGTTTTTGTGTGCTAATTTTTGAAAACATAATTAGTACTTTATCATTGTGGTTCATCAACGCATTATTTTACAAACTGAAGAAAATAAAATAAATAAAATATATTATTAAGAAATATTATAAAATAAAACATTTAAAAATTTTATGTCTTAAAAGAGAATATAAAACATTAACAGAGCTTCAATGTGACAAAATAAGAAATATTGACACCATAGGACACCAATCAAAGAAATGAAGTGTCAACTTCAAATCACAAAATAATGAAAATATCAGTAACTGAGGAAATGCTCTAAAGCCAGGAAATTCAGTATTGACAGAAAAGAATAATAATATAACAAAATACATGCAAGAGAGAAATTCTAATATGTAAGACTGGATTCTCCCAGAGATTAGAGAACATCCACTACAGGCTTAGATATATTGGACAACCCAGATTTAGCTGCACTTGATAAGGAAAAAAATTAAAAATATTTTTACTAAGTTTGGCAAAAAATTTGGAAATTATTTCAAATACTGAAAGTTAAGTCATAAAGAAATTAATACTGCCTTTAGTATTCTGTGATATTACACAACATCAGGAACATGAAGCAATCATGAAATTCACCAGTGTCAGAATTAAATTTTTTCCAATCCCTCAAGTGCCCAAACTGAACAAAACAACTCCATGAGTCTTTTTTTCCTTCACTTCCAAAAAAAAAAAAAAAA
>VXAD01001748.1:1711520-1879887 GCA_013399195.1 Dicrurus megarhynchus | reverse complement strand
AAAAAAAAAAAAAAAAAAAAAGCAAAATCAAAAGCAAGGAAATGCCAATTTTACCTTTTTAGAAGCTTTACTATATGTCATTCAATGTAGTTCTCTCCCTCTCTGACATTGGAGAGGCACATTGCTTACTGTAACTCATTTGTTCCTTTTTCATATCCAGTCAGCTGCCCAGTTTCTTCCTACTTAAACTGGCTTCTCTAAATCCTTTGAGTCAAGATCTGTTTGGAAAGAATAAAGTCCAACATCCTAGTGAGAGTAAAGCCTGTTGTATTTTCCACTTAACAACTATGGCANGGTTTATAGCCACAAGCAGTCTGGCTCTCTCCTTCTCGCCTCTGCCGTTGCTTCGTAACAACTCATGACTTCGCTTGCTGTAAGAAGCCGTTTGCCACACAGCTCCCTGCGGAGCTTCCACTCAGCCCCTGTGGATCCGGGAACTCAAAGCCCCAGAGCCCTCCTGTCAGCTCTGCGGGCATAGGATCACATTTCTGCTGGCCAGGCTCGGGCAAGGAATCGGTCAGCTCGGCAAAAAGCTTCCCTTTGTGTCCCAAGGATCCTGAGTGATCCATACAAAAGTACATTATCTCTTGTCAGTATTTTATCTCCTAGTGTTTCCTTTTAAAAGCCTTTAACTCTGTGCGTTCAGGCTCGATAAGATCATACAGAAAAGTGTAGGTCAAATAGTATTTATAATAGCAATGCAGATCGCAGGAGTTACTTAAATTTCAGTCTATGTATGTCTAAACAGCCTTCTTAACACTCTAAACTTTCTTCTGAAACTGTGGTATGTCTAGAACCTTTGCACCTCATGAGTGAGTCTTTTCTGGGTTATATTACTATGAATCAAGGTTCATTCTTCTAAAATCTCTGGAATTACTCTGACTTAAAGCAGTATAAACTTAGGGTACTGGAAATGCAAATTCCTTCTCTGATGTCTGGCTAACTGTGACCATAACAAAGATAAAAAGTATACAGAAATACATTAATTTGATCTTCCGGGGTAGCTTGCAGAGTTAAAAGAAGTGTAAGTGAAAAACAAGACACTTTTTTTCAAAAAGCTTATACATTCCTTCTCTGAAGCCATCAGCAAGCCTGTCTCACAGCAGAAATTGGACTGGTTTAGATCATGATAATAGAAGATGTATAAAAAGATATTTTGCCCTAATTTCACTGAGCAATTGTATATGTGAATTATACAGCATCTTATTACAGTGGTTGCCTGCCACAGGTCTGCTCAAGACTATTTTCCTTCTTTTAGTAAGCCTCAGATATAAGCAATAAGACATACTGTCTCTTTTTTTTTTCATTTCCTTCATTTGGACAGGCAGCAGAGGCTATAAGACAGGTTTTGCAAGCGTTGTGTTGGTGAAAGAATGAATCACTGCACTATGACTCCTCCTGTGTCACAGAAATATGTAATGTGAGGCCACCCTCTCAATCATTGAGGTATATCAACACTTTATAGTTACTCATGTGACTTTCTAAGAGTTTTTTTAGACATGGCAAAGCCATAAGCTAAATTTGGCTTCATTTGCCATGTCCATGCCAGTGGATTGGATCAGCTAACAGTCCCAGTCAAGACAGAGAAATAAATGAGGGATCGTTGCATATAGCAGCAGAGGTAGGTGTTCTCATAAAAAGCCACCAAGCCAGATTTACAACCCTATTGTGGTAAAATTAATTGGAATTAGAAGCTTAAACATTAAATAGAAAAGTCTCTTTTCACAGTAGACTTCTTAAGCTACGATTTCATTTTAGTTCCTTTGGTTCTTTGTCACAGCTGAAAGCCCTTTGTCAGCATGGATGGGAAGAGGAGGACTGTGGGGATGAGCCCCATCTAGAGCAAGATGGCATCATTCTCATGGGATCCTCACCAGCACTGTGAGAAACAGAAGTCTTCAATGTACTCCAAGGGGAATTAAATTGGAGATGCTATTTCCAGAGCCTGTTTTTTGTGTCACCCACATGCTCTCATTAAAAATAGGTGACTGTCCATTCTGCAGGAGACAGCTTGGCCAGTTCTTCCTAGAAAGCTCAGTGGTATCAAAGTTAATGTCTGGAAGCTTTGAAATGCCAGCCACCTGCATGGCTTCTGATTTTTTGTGTAAACTTCAGATGTAGATATACTCTTGACAAAAACTGCAATGAGCCTATCAAACAAAGATAACAAAGCTAAATTATTTGAAATTTGGATCCCACTGTGGTATTATTACATTAAGCTGTATTTGAAGAGTGCTGAGAGAATGGTAATGTAAGAGAATTAAAATAGAACAGAAAATAATACTATGATTTTTAAATAATTTTTATATATGTTAACGTTATTGGGTTTGGTTACTGAGTCAGTCTTTCAGAAAAAAAAATAGGTTGGATTTTTTTGAGATTTTTGTTTGCTTGGTTGGTTGTGTTGTTTTTTGTTTTGGTTTTTTTTTAGAGTTTCTTTGTCACAGTAATAGAAGAAAAATGGAAAAGGGGATGAAATTACCAGTAGCTTACAGGGCTGTGACATTGGAGCAAGGGAAAAATTGCAGTGTGTCTGTCTGAGGTAAGCACATTAGCTGCTGAATGTGTAAATTGCAAAAATAACTTAGAAGCCAAAAGTGAGAACAAATGAGCAAGCAAGTGATCTAATCTCTGTTGGAACACATCACCCATGTGATTTGCAGGGTCCCTTGGAAACAAAGAAGCAGATGAAGCAGGAGTAGCATTTGTGTTATCAGCAATGGAGAAAAATCAATAACAGATAAGGTCTGAGTGTCAGCAAAATAAAGGAACTTTCCATTCCTCTCTGAAACCCTGACAAAATTGAAGCAGGGAAAGCCGGGGGTCTCATTACTGTGAGAGGTTCCCTGAGCTGTCCATGTTTAATGTTTAGTTACTGTCATATGTAGCTTTAAGGCTGATAAAGCTTAACTTTTTGAAGTAATAGCCTAAAAAAGAGTTTACATTTACATCTCTATTTTGGGGAGAGAGAGAGAGAGATGTAAAGCATTGCCATTTGTGGAGCATATCAGAGATGGGAGACACTCTTGTAGACCCTGAGAAACTATGAAATCCAGAAATAGTCTTATTCAGGACACAAACTGTTCTTCCTCACACCAGAGCAGCCGCCTCTCTAAGTGCTGCTGCAATATGAATTGCAGAGTGTAATTAATTGGATTTCACAGTCTGCTAGAACTGTGGGCAGCTAGTGCTTTGAGCAGCAGGAAACCCTTCTCATGGACATGGAGCTCCTGAGTGGCACCAAGGAATCATATTTTGAGACCCTGAAACTTCCAGTTTCAGTGAAAGAGGAAGTACAAGTCAATCACAAATCAACCAATTTTTAAAAGATTTTGAACTGGAAAGATATCTCAATGTAAGGCAGGTAATGGTCCACACAAGTGTAATTCTTTGAAGGAACATGAAAATGTTGTTTTGGTTGGTGCTGGATAGGCTGGAGGCATTGGCAACTGAATCCTCCATTTTTGTTTGAAGCAGTGGACAACCACTGCATATTTGAATGCTGTACACAGTTGCTTTCTTCCATGTTTTGTTTCTACAAACATAAAAGAAAATAACAGGCAGAGCAATAGGCTTTAAAAGACAATGCTTACCACACATTTATCTTTCAGCGATGTCCAGAGTCACTACACTTTTCCATGTAATTGGAACTGGAGATGTTTGAGGTAACAGATAAGGAAAATATTGACTTTCTAATTGTTTGTTGTTTTGTTTTTTGCTTTTATGTGGAAGACTCGGAGGTTTACAACATATTTCCAATTAATTTTGTCTTGTTAAGACTAACAGACTCAGCTTTAAACCTGTGCATCCAGGAAGGAGTATAACGAAGAAATAGAGTTGGTTTTTTGTACAAGATACTGAAGAAGATTGGAAAGGTGAACTCAAGTAGGTAATAGTGAAACCGAAGCTGAAATTAGCTGAAGGTTATCCAGGGATAAAAAAATCGTAAAACAGAAATGCAGCAAGTACTACATTTGTCTCAGCAAGAGCCAATGAGGTAAAGAGGCTGAGAGATGGAACCACATCTAGTGGTAGGACCCAGGACAGATTACTACCGAGTCTGAAATAAACCCTCTGTGAAGAGCCAGAGAACCTAGTACTGAAGAGGTCAAACAAACTACTATCATATGGAATGACAAAAAAAAAGGGGGTTGCAGTTTTAGAGAGCATATGGTGTTAGAATAATAGCTTACTTAACTTCACCACACTGGAACCTGCCATTTTTTGACCCTGAAAAGGAGCAGTATATTTAACCTCCTTTAGACAGAGTATATTTTTCTATAAAGTCCTTGTTAATTGTATCTTGAAATCTGGCACTGTCTTAACCATTCTATTGTTTGTATTTTCAGAGAAATTGGACACTCTTGCTATCTATGCAATTGCTTTCAGTGTTATATATAAACAGTGGTAAAAGATGATCACTGTAGAGTTTGAGTCTTTTTGCAGAATTTACAGTTTCATATTGCACAGTGCATTAGAACTCAGGAAAAAAAGTGTCATTATGCAGTGGCACCTTCCAGAAATATTAGAGCACTGAACTCCAGAATTACCTTTTACTCAGATGGCCAGAAGAGCCATGATTTTCCAACAGCTATTTTCTTTTGTTTGGGACCAAGCTCAAATCATTTCAGGTGCACTGTAGCTGTTTTAGACCATCTCGTGGTAACTGTCAGCTACAGAAAAGAAGAATAGTGGTTACAATTTTCTCCACTATTAACCAAGCTTAAACAGTGCAGCTGCATTCTCCACCCCTACCCCATGAGTAGATTTGTGTCAGAACTTGTCCCACTGTTTGTGCATTCACATACAACTTGTAATATGGAAACATGAGGTTGGTGCTTATTTTCTAATTAAACCTCTTTTAGCTGGCCCAAAAGTTGCTTTCAGCATCTTTTTGGCAGGAATTTTTAATTACTATCAATCGTAGGCACAAATCCAAAATATAAAGTAAACTGGATTAAGATTTGGGTAGCTAGAGTTAGGGCACACTATTGCTTTCTAGAAACAGGATACAAATGTTAAGCACCACATAGGGAAAAAGAAAAGCAACTAGATCCAATAAAAATATATTCATAAGTATCCCCTTGAATATATCCCTCATCTCTGGTGTAAGGAAGCCAGGTTGCACCACCCATTTGCATAATTTGTGTTGTAGTTTTCTTTTCTTTTCTCTAAGCAGATAGTTTCCAAAGTTGGTTGTCAGCTATGTGTCCTTGTAAGTGTGAAAGTGGTATGAAAAGAAAGCTTGAGAGTAGCACTGAAGAAAATGTGCCCACATTTGTTGCTAATTATGCTTCAATTACGAGGCTTTCACCGTGATTGTTTTTGAGGCCCCAGGAACACCTGCAAACACAAAAGAGAGCTCGAACGTTTTCTAACAGAGCTTACACCTCAAGTTCATTGACTTCAGGATGACTCAGTGGATGTACTCATAAATGGTGCAAATCAGTTAGAAGCACCCAAGACGAAAGACACTTTTTTTTTCCCTTTTTACTTTCCCATCAGTTCATGCCAGTTGCTTAATGTTAGAGCTAGCTTAATGTCTTGTCCTTCATCATAAAATAAGTATTTGATGAAGCTTATCATGGTACAAATAATGTTCTGATGTTTGTTAATAAGAAAATGAAAAGAATGGTACAACGACTTTTACAAATCAAGAAATAGTGTACTGATACAGTTATAAACCAAAACACCTCTTGGCAAGCAAAGGTATAGTGGTGAAGTATTATATGAACAAGTGTTTAATGTATGCATTCAGAATATCTGAGAGGCAAACTGATATGTGTTTTTCTTACAGTTATAGGAAATGAAAGACATTTTTTGAGAAAAGGAAAAAACAAACCACAATGACGTGTGAAGAAATCCTATCCATAAATACAAGAGCAATGGAAGAAAATAAGGCAGGATACTCTGAAATTGTTTTATGCACTAGATTGCATCACTTCTCTCCAGAAATTTATTTATCTAATCCTTTCTTTGTTTTTTGTTGTTGTACTGGATTCATCATCTCTGAACTCATATGCTTCAAAGGCAGTGCAGGCATGAAAGGTTATATAGATAAAATCTTAAAATTTAAATTATCAGTTATGCGACAGAGAAAGAAGACCCAGTGGTTCTGCTGTGGTTGGGTTGAGAAGTGGTTCCCAGTGTTGTAATGTCAGGCTATGTATCCCTGCCCATATCCTCATGTGAGGGGTTACATTTTGCTGACGGAAATCATTGTCAGTATTATAAAATCCTATAAACTCATTTGCTTATATGTATGATATAAATTTAAAGTAAAATGATACGAAAAATCACAGCTGCTTTGACAAACACCTGCCATGAAATAGGTGATAAAATATTTCTTTTTTATTTTTAAAGAGAAGCATGCTGCTGAAACTCTGTAGAAGAGCTTTTTTAATAGGTCATCGACTGTACATTAGATCATATGGAAATGTGTCTTACTCATGGTAATTTGAATCCCAAGTATGAATCTCATACATAACTACTTTTTAGCTACTTTTAGGACTTAATTATCACACATTTCTGAAACATTTGTCCACGAATAGAAAAAAGACAAAATAAGTACAAAATTATTTGATATAATTTACAGCTGTATTAGACAAACATGAATGGAAGAAGAATGCAAAATAGTAATATTATCAATACTGTTCATACACATAAATACCCATATTTCAGAAATAAATCTGTGACCAAACTGAAAATATTGATACAGTACAAACTCTCACTAAGGCAAGCCATGTATTCTATCTTCCAAAGAATGCAATTTGCATTCATGAACACTAGTAGGGGCTTGAGGAAGCAAGAGAAAGAACACAGTGAGAACACAGTGATCTCCTCCTGGGTACATCCCACTGGTTAAACAGTTGCTTGCTTCACTACTTTCTGGACAAAATAATCACATGTGTTTCTATGTGGGATTTACTGAGGCTGAGAAAGGAAGTTTCTAATTGTTATTATAAGCTTAAGTAGCTTTCCCTTCTTCCCTTTCTGGCCACAGGGCAGCTGTAGGTATTGTTTATGTAGAAATATATCTGGGGTCACAATGCTGGAGGATAAACTGGGTTAAGGAACAGCTAAAGATCTAGGACTAGGTATCTTGTAATAATTTGATTAAATAAAGCCCTCATGTATTAAAAAAAAAGGTCTAACCACACATTTTTGACAGTATTTTGCTAAAACCTGATGGTGGCAAAAAGCTACTTGAGAGCGTTTCTTTCACTGATACCAGCATTGGAAATAGATATCATATATATTTTCTGGCAGATATATGGTGGTTAATTATTTGCACTCCCTGACATAGAAGGAATGGTTTCAGTTCATTGTCAGTAAGTTTTTATAACATTGGGGTAGCATAAAAAGAAAAATGCAGATTCTGTTGTATAAGAAATTTGTTCTTCCCCAGAAAGAGACATTCTGCATTCAGAAGGAAGCTGAATTCAAGGATACTTGAGAAAGAAAATATTAAAATATAATTTTTTATCCCAAACTAGGTTGCAGTTGTGAGAAAAAGAAAAAGAAGAAAATAAAAAGTCTAAACAATATCAGTTCAATTACTTGTACTGTTCTGTTAGGATATAACAAAACCTGGAGAAGTGTCTTGGAAGTTATTCTTCTGCAGAGAGTGAAATATGATCATCCTCCTCTGTTGTATATCAAATTTACAAGCTGCTGGAAAGCGAATACCAAGACAAGTTTGTCCAAAGCTATCATTCAATAGAGAGATTCTGAAAATGAGTAAAGAGAATTAGGAGAATGCCACATATATAAAGAAAGAAATTGAAATGAAAGTGTTTAGACAGCTTCTCGAGAGCATGAATTTTTAAAGCAGGCACTTCTCTTGATACAATCTGATTTCAGAGTCAGCACACTTCTAAGTGGCTTAAAATATTTTGCCCTTTCCATAAGCCTAAGAAGTCCCTGTAGGATTATGAAAATCTAAATTCTATTTCTTCTGACCAAATGTTTGAGGAACAGGAGGTGGGCAAAAGTCGAAATCCTAGATGTGACATTTATCTCTTGACACTTGTTTTGTGAACAGCTTTGGGAGCTAAATCCAATTCTGAATGTCTTATATCTCCATTTTAGGATGAGTCAAACCAACACATTTAAATTTGGAATATAAATAGTCTTAGATGAATAAAAATTCCCTATAGTCATTAATAGCTGACCAACATAAGTTAGAGTGTTATTTACCAGTTAAAAATTCAGACTGGAGACCAAGATTCTATAGGAAAGATTCCCCTGTATGTATAAGGTCAGGATTTATGCCAGGGATGTGAAGAGAATTTTAATTATAGAAACCAAAAGCAAATAAAAAGTTTTTAAAAAATCAATCTAATTTCAGATGCTACAGAAGCAAATTCCATGAATCTAGGCTCCCTCTGAAGTGTAAAGTATTGTATCTGAAAGTCTTAAACCCAATTACAAATATTCCATTTGAAAGAGTAGTAGGAAATGTTTGGATTTTTTTATAGCTTCATTAATATTCAGTCTGTTAGAAACCAGTATGAGTTTGCTGTTACCTTCCGTAGGAACACATATTTCAATCCCATATCACAAATCCTTGCCTTACCCTGCTGCTGTCTGATTGGCTGTTTTGTTCCTGCCTTTGCACCAGCTTTCAGGGGTTAACTCAGGTAAGCACTGTGCACAGCCATACGAAATAATTCAAATCATGTATGATTTTCTTCCACAGGTGTTAAATTACTATATTCACTCTTATTCAATTAAACATGGAAACTAAAACATTCACTCTAACACATGCTGCTTATTGCCAATTTAGAATTATAGATGATAAAAGGCTTCCAGGGAGTTTTCCTACATCCTTTCTCTGAGATTTTCTGATCTAAAGCTCTTGTGATAGATTGATTCTATGTACATCTGCCAGATGTGTGAATTTGACATAATTTTATAATCTCTGTTTGTATTATATATGAAGTGATCTTTGATAGCCTTGTGTATCAAACTGACTTTACCCCCAGTGTGTCCCTGGGATGTCCACAATCTTGAGAGAAACCTACTTTGGCCTAGGAAATTCTCTCAAGCTGTGGTGGCCATTGTATGAGCTGCCCAAAACAGGAGAACCTCCACAACACCTTCATCAGGGATAACTTTCTTTGTACTGGCTGTGGTGCAAGTGGAAAATGCAGTTATTTGGGTCACCTTGGGATGCAATTACAATGCAAAGTCTGGCTGTAAAGTTGTCTAAAGGTGAGGAGGAAATGCAGCATTTGTCTTCCTTGTGTCATTTGGAAGTGATCATTTTTTTCACGATTATCTGATGCAAGCCTCACAGAGAATACCCTCAGTGATCTGGGGACAAACTCATAAAAGGTTTTTGCTTTGTGCTGAATTTTATTCCCTGAGTTCTCACCAAGCTTGTGTGAGATATATTGCTAATTTGAGAATGAGTATTCAAGGAATACGTCAGGGGAGACTAAAAGTAGTTGATGGGATCATGAACAGCAGTGGTAACTTTGAAATGACATATGAGCAGGAGACAGAGATGCTTTCTGTATGGCTACAGTCTATCCATATAGTCACTTGGAGAGTATGTTTTCCCTTTTAAACTTTCCTTAAAGTTTAGGAAAGATTTGGGAAAGAAAAGAAAAATCAAATCTTCATCCATATGTTTCTTTATTCCAACAATTTCCAAAGGACTTGCCCTTTTGATCCTGCCTGATTCATCTGTCGATTCCTTCAGAGACATTTGGTTCCTAAAAATGACTTTTACAAAACTTAGCCAACATAAGCAAAGAAAGCATAAATGGTAAAAGGGAGCTAAGGATAAATTTTCCCCTCTGTTCCTTCCCTCATGCTGGAATGAGCTGCTAGATTCTAAAGTTCTTTGATGATATTTAAATTTGTACCAAGGATTGGCCTCTCACCTATACATCTAAGGAGCTTTTCTGAAATCTAACCACAGCTTCTACATTTCAACAAATGCTTGTCCCCAGGAAATACCTGAAGTGTAAAAGATGCAAGACTGCTGTCTGCTTTGATTCTGACTTTGCTCTGTTATGAGTTCCAAGTGTTTCTCTTTGAGTGTTTTGTTTCCTTTGCTTTTAAATGTGAAATGTGAGAAGTATTTGGGATTCTTTTTTCTGTTTTAGAATGTAAACTCTCAGTCCAAACTTTGAAAGAATTCTTGTCAGCTAAGTTACGCTCCACAGTGATGAAACAATCAATTCCATGTCCACAGCTGACATTTGTATAGACATGAGACCTACCCTGTTTTGTGCAACAGAGAACTTTCTTTGCCTACGATACTCTGGCTCTAGGGAAAGGATTCTCTTCCTGTATTTCCTGTGTGTCCTATGTGGCCTTGATTATATGACATCCTTACCTTTATTGTTTGTTTTATATACCAAGAGTAATAGAATAAGACTTGTGTTTTAATATATATATATTATTAGAGTATGCAGTTATAAGAAAAAAAAGCACTACTATTACGCAAATCACAAATACAGTAATAATATTCCCATTAGAGTTCATAAAAGACAAGTCATTGACTGTTTAAATGTATTAAAAACCTGACAATAAACATATAATCCAGTTTACTGAACATCTTTTATTATTAGGCCATCAGAGACTGGAAGCAAACATAAGACACCATGAAAAAATCTTCTTCTAGACAAAACATCTTTTTCAGTGAGTTTCCTAATCAGTCCCTTTATTGTTGTCACCAGAAAATTCCAGTGACAGCACAATAATTGTCCCCAGAACAACAGATTAGAACCTTTATTTGAAAATTAGGAATAGTGTGAGGATTACATGGGCAACTAAAGCATATGTATCTATAAAAAGAATCCTTTTATGGAAGAACATTATAAAATAACATTGGCAAAAATACATTAACTTATTCGGCTTCTGTTAAAAAAGAAGTTAAACTAGGCATGAAAGCCCTATTAAAAAATTTACAAAGTCCTACTTTGAGTCCTATTATTAGCTATTAAAGCCAGGCTAATAATTTATACAACTTCCATGTCATTTTATATCCAAGATGTTTACTTTTCTTCCCAGTTCTAAGCTTCTGAGAAATTAAAATTATTTATTTATATGATTGCTTCAGCACTTTATGTCAGGATTATGGCTAATACTTTAAAAATATGTTAGGTTTATTTTTTTCTTTTTGGTACAGAATGTTGTATTTGCTTAATCCCAAAATAAAAATTGTCATACAGGCAAGAAAATGTCATATACAGTAAATGTTTGCCCATCTTCCTTGAAATAAGTTAAATGTTGTGGCAGATTGGCTGGCAGTATCATGGGACTATTAACACAAAAATGTCTGCAGGACAGAACAAATCCATTCATCCAGGTTAGATTCTCTGCGTAATCCTAGTGACGTTTTTACAGACAAAGAAAAAAGGGATAATACGTATTGACGGTGATAGCTGTTATCTGTGCCCACATCCTTATCTGAGACAGTCTTTTCTATCAAGTTTTCCTTCAGAAGAGGAACCTTGTTCAGCAGCTGCAGTCTTCAGGTTGTGAGAAGGTTGCCTGTGCCCTCAATGTTTCTTTATCGATATCTGATTAAATTAAAATATCCAATTCAATACCAGATTAAAATAATTAGTTATCTGCAGTTTGAAGATACATAAATAGAAGGTTCCTTTTTTGTTTGAACATTTTACAAGCTGTTTAGTTTTGTTGTCAATATGGATAGACACATACTGGTAGAATAGACAGGGCCAGGCCACTGGTGCAAGCAGTGGCAGGTTTTCATCATATAGGTAAAGCATTAGAAAAAAATCCCCTGAGAAAGTTTTGGTCAATACCAGCCAGTTTACTCAAACACAGTGCCCAAGTATGAACTGGAAGTTCCTTAACCAGTTTATTAAGAAATGCTATTTTGGCTAATAATTCTTTTTAGTGATAACAATTTTTGCCACCACCTCCTTGATCTTTACCCAAAATTCATGAGTAAGGAATTACAGCTAGCACATCTTTCTGTTCTAAATCCAACTGATGCCTGAAAAAAAAAGTTTAATATCACTCAGGATGCTAAAACTTGTGCCAGAAGACCTGTTTAGAAAAAAGTTGTCTACTGGTCATCTTCAGATTTTTCTTCAGTCTACTCTGAATTTCAACAATAATCTTATTTCATATTTAAAAATCTCTTCTAGTTACTTTTTGATATATAGATACTATTTCAAATTAATGTTTGGTCTCTGCTTCTGTTTAATATCTAAAAATATATTTCAATAAATTCTTTTTAATGAAAATCATTACTTGATATATGCCTAGGAAAAAGGAATATGTATTGAAAATATTTTCTGACACAGGATTATTTTTATTTTATTTCTTTATAGTGGCACCTCAGCTTACTAATGTATATTTGTAAAGCAGATCAGTCAAATTCATTGAGGTCTTGTCTTTCATAGCAGGCTGAACCTGTTCCTCACTCTGAATGCTCCCAGATATTAATGTGGATTCTGAATGAAAGTCCAGCCTTTTAGGTTTTTTTTGTGGTTGTTTAATTTGAGGACATGTGAGGATATATGAGAATTTGAGGATATATGAGAATTCATATATAGCTAGCTTTAAATTCATATGTAAAAATGATTTAATTTAGTATTGTTTCAGGGATTTTCCACTCTCTTGGTATACATTAGTATAAAAAAGTCCAAAGCTAATGCTTTTTTTTAGAAAGATGCAAATGAGATCTCTGCTATTTCAGTTCTGCAATGTTCACTTCACCTGAATTTCACTCAAAAATCTAAAACTCAAAACAAAATCAGAAAATCCAAAATGGAAATGTAACATGAAATCTGATGGACTAAGTAGTCTGACAAAGACAGGGTTCTTAATATGATAACGTCATCTGTGCAATACTAAGCAATAACTCTAATATACAGAGACTTCAGTCTGCCTCGCCCATGAAACACAACGAACATGGGAATTTTTAAACAACTTGTGAGGAATGCAACAAAAAAATGGTTAAATGTGTTTACACAGTGATGTAAAGAATTAAGCAGAGATTTCACTCCATTCCTTTTTTCCATTCACTGATATACTTTTCTAAAAAAACCCTTACCCTGTTTGACAGTCTTATAGATGGTATGCGTGTCTGTAATTATTATCCCTTCTTGGAAAGAAAGGGAAATTTATTGTGAAGGGCTTGAGCTGTTCTTATTGGAATTCGGTTCTGTTTCCTAAAAACAAACAAAGAAACCAATGACAAAAGAGAAGGGTGGGTGAAAAAAAGGAGTGGGGGGAGGAGGGGAAGGATAAACAGTTTAGGGTCTGGATTCTTACCTGCATGATTGCTGCAGGAAAAAAAAAAAAAAGAAAAGACATAGCATGTGGTTTTATCATCTGCTTCAAGATCTGGCAAAAATGTGTCAATGTCAAAGCATTTAAGGTACTGCTTTCAAATTCTTTTCTGGTCACAGGCTTACAGCAGTACTGCCAAAAATCTGTCTTGGCTGGCAAAGTCAGGCTGTTTTCAAACAGAAAGAAGGATTTAGATAAGAAAGAAACAACTGAATGCAGAAGAGAAAAATTATTTCTGTAAATTAGAAAAATTATAAAAATAGGTTGAAGTCATAATTCCAGTCAGAATGTCCAGGATAGTACCTACAGCTTAACCAAGGCAAGTAGAGATTTCATAATCCTTTGGTTCCCTTTCAACCTATTTCTATATATCAGGATGGTGGAGGCTACTCATGTTTGGGGAGAACTGTTGCCATGCCAGGGGGGGTTGACAGGAAGTTACTGGCATGTAGCTGGCATAGTGGCACAGCCCACATCTTCCTATACATTAATTGTCTGCAAATTGGTCAAATTGTGGTTTATCAAAGATTTTACAGAATAGCCCAATCTCCTACGTTGCTTTGTTTTTGATAAAGTCTAATCTCTAGACAGTCCGGTTTTGTCAACTTCATTTTCTAATATTGGACAATATAAATTATCCATGGAACTGTGGGCTATCAGATTAATTCAGTGTTTTATGGACATCAAAAAAATTGTCTTTCAAAAAAGGAAACCACAATGAGAAAGAATGCATTTGAATTTTTTTACCTTGAGCAATTCAGAATATATACCTAAGACAGCTGAAATTAGGACAAACTCTTTGCTTTCAAAGTATTTTACACTGAATAAGACACAGCATTTTCTTTGGTCCTAGAAACTGAAAATTGGACAATTTCTCCTGCATATTATGTTTTATAAATAGGTTTTGTACATCTGTAGTCACTGCTTTCAAAAAGGAGATGACTGTTCTCTGCAGTAAGGGAATAAATCAAGGATGCATCATTAACTATGACAATAGAGCCACTAACATAAATACCTATTGCAATATATTTTGTCTTGCTGGTGGAATCTTGTATATGTCTAGTGCAGATAAAAAACAATCCCCTCAAAACTCAGAGGAGCATTTTCAGGACCTAAAGGTAAAGTCATTATAGGGGGCAGGTCACCTGACATTTTTCCCTTTGTTCAGATAACCCTTTATTACTAGATAATGGCCATTAAAAACCTACACTGCCTTGTGGCAGGCACTATGCTTTAAATTATTTTCTATCAATGAAATCACAGAAGCCTAACATGGAGGCATTGTTCTTCAGAGAACCTAAGGATAAGTATCAATATTGTAGGGAAGCCAGTGAAAAAGCAAGAAATTTAATATGGTCATTTCTTAACTCATGCCACCCATACAAGGAGGAAGTTACTGGTAACAGGATACTTACAGTTAAAAAAAAAATATTAATTGTAGCATTATGCAATATCAAAGCTGCCAATAAAACCTGGGAGTAAACTGTAAGGTCACGTCTACCTCCTGAAATGGTCCATGATCTGAATAAAAACTTGCTTTATAAACACAACTGGAAAGTGCCAGAAAGGTAAAAGTTGCCTGCTAGAGTACTGCTGATTTGGTGGAAAACTGCTTCAAAGAATGAGCTAAAATGTTCAAAGTAATCTAAGATGCAAATGTAATGCATTGCTCCAGGAGCCTTATAATTGTTTCTCAGTTTGGCAGTTCACTGAACTGTACTGAGTATTAGTCAGAAAATGAACAGATCTATTTTAACTTCAAGCAGATCTCAATGGCTGCAACTGGCAGAGAGATGATTCCTAGCAGTTGGAGATGACATCCTCCTTCTCTGCTTCAGTAAAGCAGAAAGGATTTGTAAAATAAAAGTAGACCTTAATCTAGGTATCAGATGTGTAAATAGAAATGATGGGGAAAGTTTTAAGCTAGATGAAATGTTAAAAACAATGACTTGCAATAAAACCTTGCTAGTTAATACTAAAAAAACCTCTACATTTTTAAATGCGGAAGTTATGATTTTAAAGTGCAGAATTTCACTATTTTTCCCTTCAAACAACAACAACAACAACAAAAGAAATGAAATGCAGACATTTTCCAATTAACAGAACAATAATGAAATAATCACATCGCGTTTGTATTTTAACATAGATTCTGATACCTTTACTTATTTTCATCTGTACTTATGAAACTGATGGAAACAGTAACTGAATATAATACTAATTAATGTATATAAAGACATCATCATGAATCTCACAAATCATCCATCTTAGTGAAAATATACCACTTTCAACAGCTACTACATATGACTCCAATTACATTGGAAATACAATTAATTTCATTGACACCATTAGCACATACTATCACAGGGTTTCTTAAAAATCTCTATTTGGCATATTATCAAATATAGATCTTTTCATTTTACAGTAGCTTGTAACCAAGTAACTGACTGCCAGGTCAGTTTTCTTCACAGTAGGAGACACAGAATAACAAAGGACTGTATTTACAATT
This sequence comes from Dicrurus megarhynchus, assembly GCA_013399195.1. NCBI lineage: Eukaryota > Metazoa > Chordata > Aves > Passeriformes > Dicruridae > Dicrurus > Dicrurus megarhynchus. Next base: position 1,864,094 of record VXAD01001748.1, on the reverse strand, counting down.
ATGAAGGGGAAAATCAGCATCAAAGATGGAATCATTAGAAAACATGACAAAGATGGAATCATTAGAAAAAATTAGAATACACAATATTAGAATTCCAACATTGAGTTTGATAAGGGGTACTTATAATGAAAAGATACTATTTTCAGCTTTAAAAAAATGGATCTGATACTCTGTAGAGAAACTAAAATGGCAAGATTATGTAGAAAATGTTTCATGCAAAGATCACATTTTATATAATTTTCCAAATATTTTAATATTTACTCTGACTTCTAAAGAGTATTCTAGTTTTCATATCCCCTAGACTGCTATGAATCCAGTTTTATAGCAAAGAAGAGTTTCTGAGCTTCATCAGCCTTTCTGGTCAGAAAAAATCTGAAAAATTACTTAACAATGTCCATACTTAAAATTTGTCAGCTGATTTTCCTAATTTTATAAAACCCTGCTAAAAAAGATTGAAAAGACGTTGTAGGCTTTCATGTATATGGAAATGAACTAAACATTTGTCTTGCCTGGACTTGTGGTGTAGTTGGCTAACATCCTAAAAGAGATATTTAAAGTAGGTGCAATAGAAGAGTGAAGTCTTGCAACGAGACTGCGGTAAAATATATATAAAAGATAAGATCAGCTGCTTCACCTGGAACATTTTGCCTCCTTTTATTACACTTGATTTTGAAGCACGATGATGTCACTGGACCTTCCTTTTCCGATTGTACATTCCAGGTGGCAAGAGGCACTTCATTGTGTATGCTGGCAACACCACCTAGCCCAAACACTAAGTTGTGATATATGTCTTTATAGGTACAGCAGGCATTATATATGGTGTTTCAATTTCAAGTTACTGCTATGTTTCTCAAATCCATTTTTAAAACTTGTGCTAACTTGAGAGAAAGGAATACAATCATCTCTTACACACCACTTTTTCTGAATAACTTTTTTATCTTGAAAATATTCTGGCAAGAGATGTTTTATACTAGCTATATGAAATACTTTTTTCTATAGCAGGGTGGGGGAACTTATTCCACAGAGACAATTAAATGAGCCAGACAAGGATCTGGCTGTCATTTTTACAGATAGGACAACATATAAACTCTCACATTTAATTGGTGTGAATGTGACAAGAGAAAACTGAACATAAGGTCTCTAGACAGCCAATAAATCTGGCTTGTGTCTTTCTCCCTCAATCAAAGACAGAAACTGGCTATTTTTATATCTTGGGTTTGTGTACAATTCCCTGTGTATGTGTGTGCAAAAGAGGGAAGGAAAGCAAGCTTTTAATGGGACAAAAATGCCATAAGCTTGCTTGTTTTCGTCTAATGTCTAAAATATTCTTCAATCTAATGTCCTTCTGAATGGGTAAAATTTTGTTTGTTTGATTTTTAAAGTCTTCTCCTGTTCTAGGTCAGAAAAGTCAGAAACTTATCATCCCACAGACACTTCATTATTCAATTTTCTCTTATGTTAAGCAGTGTACATTTCTAAGACAGTATATGGTCTGTATAGGAGCATATCACACACAGAACAGAACTGGAAATGAAGGCACATACCCAAAGAACAAGTCGCCCAAGGTCAAAGAGTGATATTTACTGACAGAGGAAGAAGTAAAACCCAGATGTCCCACATTGCAGGACAGTACCAGAATGTATCACTTTTTCTGATAAGGCCATGATAAAATGTAAGGAAGATTGGGAGCAGAGGAAATGCTGAATTTTTGTTTGTTTTCTTTGCCTTTTCTCTCAAACTTCTAACAGCAGCTCATATAAATCATTTTCGTGACTGAAAAAATGCCCACTAGGTCAATTCCTGTTGATTCATGGTCTGTCCACTCCAAAAATACCCCACGAGAATGTGTCATATTTCCTGTGTGTAGAGTAGCCTATATGGGGTATATTCTGCAAACACCACAAGATCTGCTTTATTCCGCAAGGATGACCCCTCCAGCAACCAATGTAGAGCAGGGTAAGGGATAGAAAATCTCAGGATCACCAATACAATCATGGGGAATAAAATCTGCAAAAGTAATACTGTTATTAATATGTCATATAGTACTCTACATAGCTCTAAAGGAAAAGTGTCTTCCATAATTTTGCATTTTATCTCAGCTTAATACACACCAGCTGAATCATGTAGGCTAAGACTCTTGGAAGTTTATCATTAATGTGGAAACGAAGTAAACCATTTTCAATTTTTTCTTTGAACTTGCTCTCTAAGGTTTCAATTTCAATGTCCTTCCATTCAAATTTCTCATTTCTTCCTGTGGAATGAAATGCCAATGAAAGGAATTGGAAATTGAGGCAAGAGGAAAAGGAGATTACTCTGGAGATCAGAGAAGTTTCTGTTCAGGATCACAGAGGGAATAGTACAAGATACCCTGTACATAAATTTTGCAGACAAAACGACCTTTGAATATTCCTAGATTTCTGGATAGCTATATTTTACATATTTCAAAATAAATAAACATCAATAATTCATAAGGAATTGAAGCAATTTATGCTCATTTTCTATTAATTATTTAGGTATGCAATCTTCATTTAAAGTATTTCTGACTATCCTTTCTGTGAGCTAAACAGTACTTTTGAAAAATGAGCCTTGAACAAACACAATAATTTTCATAATATTCTTTTATTCTACATGAGCTCCTAATTCACGTGATGAATGGGAAGTTTTGTAGTGTTAAAAATTATTATGTGAGGTAACAACTGTGAATACATACTAATATGTTCCTATTCAATATTAATATCTGCAGCAACCATTTCATAAACTACAAAAACTACAAGGCAGAACTTAGTTCAAATTATTAATTGAGCAAAACAAGAAATAATGCTTTTCAGAAATCTTTGACTTAACTTTTTCAGCACTGAAAAGGATTTCAATCTAAATACGAGTGATATAATGTAGTAAGGATGGCTAAATCTATTTTTTCTTCACTATCATGAAGCATGGAGGTAACTTGACAGTGACTTTTGTAGTTTTGCAATCCCACTTTGCTCAGCTTGTAGATAACCATGCAATAACAGATGGAGAAAATTCATCTTGCTATGGCTGGAACAAAAACTTTAATCTTTGTATTCTCCTTAGAAGGATGGGTGCTCTTGTGAATTAGGCAGGTGTTCTTCTCTTTGATAATCTTCTCATACATTAAGTAGCAAATTTAACTCTCCTGCCAGAGGGAGAATATTAAGAACAGGGGTTGCAACGATACGATTTTATGATACAGTCACCGTCATGTCTGGGTGCTATAGAACAAAATTCTTATGGAATACTGGCATATATTTGGTTACCCTTGGAAATGGTAAAAAAACAATTATTGTCACTTTTACTCACACTCTCATGCTTTTAAATCAGCATGCTCTTATCATATCTGCAGTCTCCTGAAGATGGGAAACTGTAAAAAATAAACACAGGATGTTCACAATAAATGCCAAAAAATAAACAAAAATGCTCAGATATTTCTCAGCAGGAGTCTGTGAAACTAGGCATTTGGTTTAATTTTCCAAGAATAGAAGAAATGATAAAAAAAAAAGGAAGAAAATGAGATAGAAAGTGGAGCAAGCAAACAAAAAGAAGTGCTTCAATCTGTTGCTGTCCAGCAGCCGCAGAGACAGAAAGGAATAGGCCAATATGATTTATACATTTAATATTTTTTCCATTGATAAGGTATTCTGTGGCAGCATATGCAATATCAATAAGCAGAAAAGTATTTAAAATCCATATTATCTCCACAGAGAATTAATTTACGAGGTTCCACACTATAAAGGTATTTTGTTTTCCAAGGACTTGGGTAGCATTTACTTTTAGTCTTTAGCTTGCTGCCTTCTTGTTTTCAAGTGCACTTGATAATGTGATCACTCTCCAAATAAAAATTAATAAAGTTTTACTGTATTTTGCTGCTTTTTCTTCCACACCAATTTCATATCATACCTGTGATCACATAATGAGAAAATTAGAATGTATCTGGGTTTAGTTATTTTATTAATTATTATTATTTATTATTTTTTGTTGGCACCTCAGAACACTTTATTAAACACAAAAGATTAAAATAAACTATGAGCAGATGAAAAATTCTAACAGATGATTTGGCCTTGATAGTCTACAGAATTCATCCTCTAAACTGCAAGTTTTGCACTAAAAGCAGTGAAGAAAACTTTGCAGCCCAAGGACTGAGATTGTAAAGTAAGAAGATATCTCATTGCTGAGCTACTCTTTCTGCATGACAAAATAGTATCGTGCAAAATTTAAGCAAAATTATTCCAGAGGGAAAATTTTAAATTAGTCTATCTTTTCATCAAAGAGTAGGATTGACATGTATTTAACAATTTCATTTTAAAAAGCTAAATTTACATCAATAGAAGCAATGTCTAAAAAAACACTCATTAGAAACAACAAATGCATTCTTTATTGTCATAGTTTTATTTTATCACTGCATAATTTGATATTTTCAATACAGACTGTTACAAAAAGAAGACTGAGGAATGAAAAGGTAATAATGTATCCTTGCAAGATGGTAGGCCCTCCTAAAAGATAACCTCCCTGCACACTATTTCCATTTCAGGTCACTTTTTTTAGTTTTGCCAGGTGCATCTTCATGAAACATAAATTTCATGTTGAGTGGGACTCAAATACAGTCATGGAGGATGGTTTTGAAGAGAGATTAAATCTCAGAACTAGGATTTTCAAAACCCCGAGGAACCAGATACTCCAGATGTTAGGTGAGGGGTAGATTACAGCTCCTGAATTTACATGCAGATTTCAGGGTATTTCTGGTGTCCAAAACACACTCCAATGCTCTGGAATGTCTCAAATCATGACAGAACTGTACTCAAAGCAACTCAGAAACTTCTGGTCTCACTCAATATACAGGTGTGGCAGTAAAGTGAATTAGAGAGTAATATGGACATTTCTTCTGCAATGCCAATGCTCTACGTGCAAGTACAAGACATCAGGAAAAAAAGTCCAGTTTGTACTCAAAAGTTATGAATGTTAATAGTTGTCAAATATCAAGATGTATGAGTCATTACATGATATTATTTATGCTGGCCCACAGAGCTGGAGTTGCTTTATGAAGACAGAGGAAGGTAGTTAGAAGATCTGATAATTTTTTGGTTCCTAATTTACCTGCAGATGTATCTCTCACCTCTTAAGAATATAAACCTAAGAATCTGCAATCTGTTTTGAAACTGATTTGACATGTTTCAAGAAGAATACCCATAATCAGTGACTTTAAAATACTAGAAATTCAGACTAGCTTTCTACAATACCAATACTTTTTGAAAATCTTATCCCTGAATTATCTGCTTGTTTAGAATTGTCCTGGGTTACAATGTAAGATGTAACCAGAGGCATGTATTCTATCACCATCTTCACAAGCTGTTACAGCAGGTGGGGCAGTGTTCGTTATCTCCTGCCATGACTCATCCCTGATAACTCCCTCCAGGATCTATCTCTGTTTAATGGGCAATCAAGGACCCAGGGCAGGACTCATAGATTACATCAACCCGTTGTGAGATGCTCCACCCAGGGGGAGGAGACAAGTATTCCCACCTGGGTAGAATCTGGGATTTGAAACAGCATAAGCAGCCTTTACCTGTGGGGTTCCCAGAGGATGAGAGCTACACCACTGGACCTTCAGGTGAAGACCAGACTCTTTTCTACAGGATCACTGCTTCAACAGGCCCACTTCATCTGGACTGCTGCCACCACCCTGACTAACAGGGTGCTAGGTTGTATTCTGACTCTGTCAGTGTTCTTGTGTTATTGCATTTATTTTAATTTTCCTGTTAAATTATAATTCTGACTTGGTTTGTTGTCAAACTAGCACAAGAATATATGAAGAGATAAGTGGTTTTCAGCTCTGTTTTTTACAGAAGACTAAATAATTATATTCCCATAATACTGCAATTGTTATTTTCTGTTTATTCAACCTAAAGGATGCTCTAAAGCTTCCCACTTAAGTAACATGGAAGAATTCAGTGACTGAATGCAAAACAAAATGGTGGGAAGCAAAGATCAGAAGAGTGTCATGGTTACTTTTTTTCTTAAAAAAATATCAATTTCTTTTAATGTTTTGAAAGACTGTCAAGCTGGTATTTTAGTAGCTGATTCATCCACTGAATCCTGGCTTTAACACTTCTGCCACAAAAGCCTGAAAAATCCTCATTAACACTACTGCTACAGATCATCATACCAGGTGGTACTACTAAACAATTTAGTTCTCATTCAAAGGCCCTTATTTATAATTTACTTCATTAAAATAAAATTTTCCTTTCCAATTATGCAAATGATAGCCATTTCCACTGATGTTCTATTTTGGAAACTAAAAAATATGTGCAACCATTACACAACTGAGAACATTTACAAATATGCAGAAATATAACTATAAAGAGGCATTAACAGTAGAAAACACAATGTATAATAAATAGAACATGTAAGTATTTAATGAGTAAAGTCTTTCTGTGATTTAGTGACTAAGTGTATTACTGAATAAAAGGGATATTTCTTCTGCAGCACAAATATTTTATGTGCAAACAAAAGGCATCAGAGACCAGAAAACTAATCTTCATTCAAATCAAGCTGAAACCTGATCTTACACTTAAGTTCAAATATTTTACCAAAGCTATCGGTTTTCTGCCATTTATTTTATATCTGCATTTTACCTATAGCTGACAAATAATTTCTACTCAACATAAGGTCTACATGCAGGGTGAGAAGGGACTATGTCTTTATTTCAGTATCCCATATCTCCTCGAACACAACTTTTAAAGGCATCTGTGAAATCAGTGTTTATAAAGCAAGATTGCTAATGTATTCTTACTACTTGGGTAGTGTTTATGGAGACTGGGAAGTACAAAAAGCAGGATATTTGGAAATATCCAAGTTTTCTAGTTCAATTAGAATTTAGGGTTATAGTGGAATGGATTTTTCTGGAAATTTAGATTTGTCTATGGCGGAGACATCTTTGCTAAAGCACAATGTCCAAACATGCTTATAATCAACAGAGAGAAAGCTCTTGTAAGCATGACACATCTAACCTATTCTAGACATCAGCCTTTAGATAAAAGCATTTCTCTCTAGAAATGTCTGCTTTTTACCCCAGCTACCATGAGAGGCTGAATAGAGAGTTCAAATGTAGTCATACAGATGGACAAATCCCCACAAAGCTTTGGGTATGAGGAAAGAGGGAATTTTTAGTATGGGAAGAGGGAACATAGAAACATTTGTGTCTCCAAGGGCAATGAAGTTGGTGAAGGGACTGGAACACAAGGCTTACGAGGAGCAGCTGAGGGAGCTGGGGTTGTTTAGCCTGGAGAAAAGGCTATGAGAGACCTCATAGCTCTCTACAGCTGCCTGAAAGGAGGTTGTAACATGGTAAGGGCTGGTCTCCTCTTCCAAGTAGCAAGTGATAAGACAAGAGGAAACAGCCTCCAATTGCACCAGGGGATGTTTTGATTGGATGCCAATGGCATCGGGGCTTGTATCAGATATAGTGTGGCCAGTAGGACTAAGGAAGTTTTTCCCTTTCTACTGGGCACTGATGAGGCTGCACCTCAAGTCCTCTGTCCAGTTCTGGATCCCTCACGTCACGAAAGACATTGAGGCGCTGGAGCGTGTCCAGCAAAAAGCAAGGAAACTGGTGAAAGGTCTAGAGATCAGGAAGAATTTATTGGTTGATAAACATTGGAATAGACTGCCCAAGGAGTTGGTGGAGTCACCACTCCTGGAATTGGTCAAGAAATGACTGGATGTTAGTGTTATGGTCTAGCTGACAAGGTGGTGATGGGTCAAAGGTTGGACTTGACCTTGGAGGTCTTTTCCAATCTAAATGATTCTGTGATATTAGGGGAAATGTCTTCACCAAAAAGGTTGTCAAGCACTGGAATAGGCTTCCAGGAAAGTGGTGGAGTCACCACACCTGGAGGTATTTAAAATATCTGGAGATGCTATGCCTAGGGACATGGTGGACTTGGCAGTGTTGGCTTAACATTTAGACTTGAACATCTCGAAGGTCTTTTCCAACATAAATGAGTCTCTGATTCCATGATTCCATGTCAAAAGCAAAAAGGCAGAAGAGAGCAGTTATTTTTGCTGTTACGTAGCAGATGTGTGGCACAAACCTATGTCAGCAACATGCCTGGTTTTCGTGTCTCGCTGCCAGTAGCCCTACTGCTCTTGGGCCCAAGTAACAACCTTCACATGGTGCTGTCATCTCCTGTGTAGGCACCACAACTCCCTCAAGGATCTCTGTGGTGGTAAATCACAGAGGGATACCGTGAGGTTTCACAATGGGAACCAATGAGCATTTGACATCAGTGCCAAAGGATATTTGCTGTGTTAGGGTGTCTGCTATGAGCATGGGTCTTTGGCTGTGCTTGCTGTTGAGCCAATAGCAGGTGTTTAGCAGAAGGTAGAACAATCTGCCTGGAGTATAGATATTTTTCTTGGAGGAAAAAAATCCTGGAAGACAGACCGCAAAGTTAGCATGGGTGGGTATTTCTACTTGTTATTAGAAAAAATGTGCCTGTATACAACGAAGGCTAATATCTGCATCAACTAAAAATATGTCAATATGAGCATATACTAGAAATTTATATGAAATCATCCTGCAAATTTAAAAAATTCCTGTATTAGGACTGTGTGGCAGAGGACTCAGGAAGAACATGATATTCCACCCAGATTTCATATTTCTGGAAAGGTGCAATCTGTTAAAAATTTCTGGGATGCCACATAGAGTGAAGTTTCAATGAACCATTCGGTTTGTACCTCACATATGCAGATGGTTTCTGGCAATAACCTTTGGATGAGGTAAAGGAAGATCTGGAAAAAGATCCTTGCCAAGTAAAAACTGAGTATTTATCTTTTTGCAGGTTAAACCCCCTTGCAACCTGTGCACAATCCACCTTTCTCCTAGTATTAGTTAAGCAAGTACAGGTTGTACCAGTGAGCCAGTGTTAGAATGGATTTATCACCACAGAATTATTGGAGGATTGGAGCAGCAGGGGGAAAAAAATCCCGTGATGACATTCAGTTTACTAGAGAATCAGAGAGAAAAATCCAGCTCTTGAGAAATACCTCTTCTGAGAAAGTCAGCTAGAGGCAAAACTCTTCTGGGAAATATGTCTCCAGATATCCTTGTAAAAACAGTGTTTGGGGAGAAAGACATGCAAAGTAAAAATATATTTTTTTTACATAAATCTAAGAACAACAGATATATTGAAAAATACTTTAAAGCGAATAGCCCTAAGAAGGCCAATTTTTATTAAGCAGAAAAGGTGGGCAAAGCTGATAAAACATTGAGTGATATTATGCATCAAAACTCAATCTGTTAGAAGTGGCCAACTCAGTTATGTGAGCTTCAATTTTCTGTTTTCATTTTCATCTCTTATGTGCAAATTTCCCAGTTGAAATTTGCTTTCTGGAAACACCAGTTACGTTTTTCTCTCTTCACAATAATGTGCTAATGTCTATGCTTGATACAATATCTTTAGAAATGTAACACTAAGTGAAACAAATCCTTTATTTTTATATAAATGCAGACTTTGAAAAGAATTGCATTTGTGTCTGATTATATGTAAGCAATGGTCATACAGAAAACAGAGTATGCTAGGAGTTCTTTTAAAAATCAGAAAATTTTATTCAGAAAAAATAATTTTTAAGTTCTAGGTAAAATATTAAGACTACAGTTTCACTTTTGGAAAGAACTGTTGATATTCAACAACAGCTTCTTGTATCTCATTTATTTTGAATACCTGATCATATAATCCTACCTTAAGAAAAAAGAAAAGCCATAAACCTAAACCCCTACCAATTGTGTATGAAGTTATTAACAAAATGCTGGCAGAATGCCTGATCTACATGACAACCCCGCAGACACCAGTGTCAATAATTGTATTTGAGTTTTAATGGCAGGTACTCACTGATCAAATAGCTATGTCTATGCATGATATAAAACATTTATATACAGTTGCATTTGCAATCCATATAGTCTGTTGTATCTCATTCTATATTACTGCTTCAAAACAACGATCTTTAAATATCACTGAAATAAAATCTCTTGGTAATTTGATATTGTAAATAACTTTATTGTACGTTTAGGGTGTTTACCAGGCATATAGAATTTACTATAGACTTACAGTGGTATTGAACTTTTATTTAGGAAGAAAAAAAATGAAATAAAATTGTATGTATAAATTTTCTTGTATTTCAATGGGACAGCAGGCAATGAGAAGTATTATTTCCCTCTACTATTGTGTCTAGAAGACTTAGACAAATAGCCTGTTGTGCTTCCTACTGTATAAAGATACAACAAAATACAACCTCCCTCCCAAGGAACTGGTAACATCAGTAATATATAATACTGAAAGTTTAAATGGGAAGCAGAAAGAAGAAATACATGGGATTCATAAAAAGCATATTGAAACAGGCCACCACATAATTATAGGTATGATTCCTGTTTTTTTTTCATGCAGGCAAGTTTTCATAGGTTACATTGCCATTATGCTTTCAAGCAGTAACAGTGGGTTATGGAGACAACAGCAACTGAATAGACAAATAAAATGTTCTAATGGTCAAATTGCTCATTAAAAATATATTATGAAGGAATTGCACTACACTTGTTTTCAAAAGCCTGCAGAAGAGCAATAACATTGACTTTTATACGACTCTTTTTCACTGTAAGTTAAATTGAATAATTTCTAGAGTGTAGGTGATGCTGGATATTAATTCCTGTACATAGTTTAAAACTTTCATCTCTAGGTTTTTTCCCATAAATTAATTTGAGAAGTAGTGATAATTTTATCCTCTTAATCACCTTCTTTTTTTCCTACCAAAGGGATTGTAATTATTTTTTTTTTTTAATGTAACAGCCTTCTCTGCTGAAAAATGTCTCTATATCTTTGCCAAAACCACCTGGAAAACCAAACAATAGTGGAACTGATCCAAAAAGTGAAAGTTCAGTTATAATAAATAATTTTAAATGTTGTATTTTGTTCAATTGACTTGCAATGTATACATTTTCACTCCATAAAATAATTTAATACTCTTTTCCAGTGTGTGTCACACTGTTTTATAGAGAAACAAAAAAAGTCACTTACTGAAAACCAGAAAGTTTACAGGAAAAAAATAATATTCAGTGATTGTTTGATAACTTTTAATTAAGTAGTTTTTAATAAAGAAATGAAAAAAAAAATCACCAAAGCTGTTATTTTATAAGCACTAAAACATAAAAAAAATTATCTTTTTTCTCAGAAAACAGAAGTTAATAAACCAGAACCTTGACAACAGTTTCAAAAATCTTTAGTATGTTTACGCTGACATAAATACTTTAAGTAAAGAAAAAAAAAAAGAAAAGAAGAAAATGAGGTTTAACATTTTTCTGCCTTAATGGATGTACTTGCATGTCCTACTACATGCAAGTAGCAGCACAAGAAGACTGGCCAACATGTACCTAAAAACTTGCATTCTGGTCACCTCACAGGAATGTAGGCTTGAGGTGACTCCAGGAACTCAGGGTGTAGGTGGGGGTAGAAGACATGGAAAGCAATGACTGATGCAAGCCTAAACTCCATCACAATGGATGACTCACAGCATCTACACCATTCTGTCACTGCCTGTTTTACACAGTTTTTAGATGCTACAAGGAGGAAAAGATCAACTGCTAGGCTGGTGTAGAATACTTCTACAATGTCTGTGCATGTGTTTAATCATGCTAAATTCAGCTAAGCCTTGAGGTTTGCTGATTATCCCAAAATTCAAGTGACCTTCATTTGACAATATAGAAATTGACAGATAAGATAAAGACAAAAGGATCTATTACTTTTCTTGTCACTTCCTCCTTTGGATGGGACAAACCAATGCTGCCTTACAGGTAGGATATTCCAGGTCAGATAACTAGCCTCATGTCTTCATTTCCTGATTCTTACATTACAGATGGAAAAATAGACACTACCATTCGTTAGGCTATTTGAGGCTTATTACTGAATAACTTGCATAGTGCAAAGACCAGTAGATTGAATATCAGCCCTGCTATGCCTGGCCTTGTTTTATCCTTGCTCTCAGGATTTATGAGGAGCTGGTGATCAAGTGGCATCACAAAAGCTCTGCATCAGTGGTAGATTGCTAGGGCCCAAACATCTCCCAGTTATCCTTCTGTTATTTGCTTAAAAAAACCCATGTCAATGTATGGCAAACAATAAGAGTTTCTATTACAATTTTATTTTGTGATAGGATATTTTATACTTAAAAGGAATTTTCATAGCATCCTGATGATGTTTTTACTCAAACAAAGAATAGACAAAAAGGAAAATAATAAGTTGTAGGCAGAAAAGCAATAAATACTTCAGATTATTTCTACATTGGTTACTTCCTGTCTTTAATTGTTTTTTCTACTTACTGTGTGTTTTTCCAATGTTTGAAAAAAAGTTTATAGAAAGTTGTAGGCTAGTCCCCTGAAAAAATACTTTGTAGCCAGGAAAGAGTAGTACATTTGAATATGTGCATACACACATAAATAAGCACATACATAAATTTAGATAATTTTACAGGATGTTACACATTTCATCCAGTGCAAGTCCTGCGTAAACTAGAAATTTCATCTGCAATTCTAGTCAAATTCTTACAAAAGAATGTCTAACACACACAAGATCTGCCCCAACAACTGCAAAGAGTGCTTCTCAGAGAAAAATGGTTATGGATTTAGGAATGGGAAAAAAAAGAGCAGAAATTATTGCAATTTGCATTTATGTCACAACTGTCTTCAGTACAGGATAAAATCAGAACCTCTACTAACAATCACTTTCAAAAAGCAGCTTGTGGTATCAGGAAAATCTCTTCTTATCCTTACCTGTTGAAAGAATACACAGAATACACAGAGCCTGGGATTCAGTGTCAATTAGAGAGCAACTCTCTACAGTTTTCCCTGTAGTAGATGTCAGGCAGTGAAAGGTTACCGGCTGGCTTTGGAAGAAAAGAAAATAATATGCTAATAGGAAAATGTGTTTAGTCTTATTCTATATTTAATGAGATTATTGTAATGCGGTTGCTTTCCCAGGCTCATAAGATCACAGAATAGCCAAGGAATATCTTCTTCCCAGAAGCTTTTCTCTTCATGGAGGAGGAAATGCTGACTCTCCATAAAACACCACGTAACTTCTTTATTAGTAACACAACTGCCTTAGATTTTCAGAGCCCTCCTAATAAAATCTCTTAGAAACCAATATTCTTCAGTGGTGCCATGCCACCTCTATATTGTGCTGAGAAAATACCAGCCTGAAATAAGAGAGAAAAGGACCCCAAGTGAAAAAACTTTGAAGTTTTATGACTTCAAAGGAATGACTAAAAATGTGAAACATGACAAAATTTTTTTTGTTTTTTTTTTTTTTTAATGTGTAGAAGCTAGACATTACTTCTCTAAATCACATAATTTTTATTTAGTTCATTCTTGAATCTGTTCTCTGACTTACTTCAGTTATTTAATGATCCCTAATGTGCTTATGAGGAACACATGACCATGATAAATCCTAGTTAAAAGCTAAAAGCTGAAGCACATTAGATGAATATCCTTGGAATTCAAATGCTGCTACATGAAAAATCAGAAATTAAATTCCATTCAAAACAACCACAAGTGGATGATCTTGCATTTTTAAAACGGCAAAATCCAAAGTCTCATCTTGCTGTTAGTCTCTTTACTGAAATCATTATCTTGTCTAATGGCCTGAAATTGCTTTTAATATACTCAGTCCACTTCCAGCAGTTATAAAATCCCAACTCTGCTAACACTGCACAAAATCGAAAAAGACTGGCCCATAAAGAAAAAAATTTCAATAAAATCCCAAGAGTCAAGCCAAAGTATATTTGGTAAGTTAGAAGGCCACCATGGGTAAGTATATACTGGCTTGCAAGAATGAAACTTAGTCAATAATCTGTTTTCAAATTGTTATGTCATGAACAAGAAAGGGAAATAGCTCTTACATTAGATAATAAATAATAACTCTCCTAATACTTACCCTAATAAAAAATAACTCTTAAAAGACATTGCTGAAAGTTCTGAATATCCCATCTACCAGAATAAGTCATCCCTTTTTCTTGTTCATCTGTATAGTTGCATAAAACTTGTTTTGCAATAATTGCTTTTCTTGGGTGTGGATCACAATTTACTATAACTGATTTTGCTAACAGAAGTTACCGTATGAAGGTAAATCAAGGATTGTTTATTTTGAAGCGTAAAATGATGCTTTGCTTGAGCACAGAATCAGAATAAAGCATCAAGTAACCTGATTTTGTATTACATGTCATCTGCTGATATTTGGAAAATTATGAAAACAATAATGTAATCTTCACTGTTCTTTTTTTCTGAAGTTCCAGAAATAGTAAGAAGTAAGAACCTTTGTTTCTCAAAGAAATTTATGCACCCTCACACATCACATTTGCAAAATCAAAAAGTCAGCAAATGTTCCTACTGCCAGCAGTGTGTCAACACTGCACAATTGAACAGTCGCTGAGTAGATACTTTTCATAACTTGAAGGTAGATTGAAGTGGTCGCTCTGTGAAATTACTCACTCATAAATGATTGGAATTACTCGTGGCCTCAAAACGTAGTGAAAGAAGTTGGCTGGAATCATGAAAGGACATCATCAGATGCTTTGTGTGTTTTATCTTCTTTGTAAGTAGTGTGTTGCTACTTCACATTTTATTTAATGGAAAGCATTACAACAATTTATTTATCTTTTGTCTGTTTTCCCTGCAATATGTTGGGATATTAATTTTTCAGGTTTTCTTGTTCAAGTGGCTAATAATGAAGAATTTTTTTAAGTTTAATCTAAGATAATAAATATGTTAATTTTGATTTTATTTGGAAAACTTCTGAAAGAGCTGCAGTTTAGTTATGTAACGACCTGTGAACAAGTCTCTACAGCTGAATTTCGATTTCTGTGATGCAAATCAGTCAGTAGTTTTTATGCGCCATCACTTCTTTTTCAAAGCACAAGTTTTGACACATCATGGGAGGCAAAGTGCACCTGCTGTCACTAGCCTTGAGTCCATCAGCTTTGACATTGGTAAAGAAAAAGTAACAGATTTTAGTTTAGCAAATTTATCTGAGTGTGTTTGCTTGTATTCATCAAGTTGAAAGGTTTTGCAAGAAGAAGAAATTAACAGGTATCCAGATTATTTTCAGTCTTAAGTTCAGTGGTGATCAGAATTTGTAGTCATGTGGTATTACATCTTAGAATCATAGAATCATGGAATAACTTGAGTTGAAAGAGACCTTAAAGATCATCTAGCTCCAACCCCCCTGCCACGGACAGGGAATCTTCCACTAGACCAGGCTACTCAGAGTCTCATCCAGCCTGATTTTGAACACCTTCAGGGATGTGGAGGTGTTCACAACCTCTGTGGGCAACCTATTTCAGTGACTCACTATCCTTATAGTAAAGAACTGTTCCTAAGAAGTAATCTTTGTATGTTTCAGTTCCTGAAAAAGTACCAGCATGGTCAATTTGCTAATCTTGCAACATGTGGTTTGCTCAACACTTTGAAATTTTGCTGAGTTCATCTGTCCAATTGCTTGATGCATCTTCTGCATTTAGTTTGTTGCAGCATGAGTTTCTATGAAACAGTCCTAGTGTGAGTCACATTTTATTGGTGGTTTATAAATGTAATAGATATCCCTCTTTTAATATAGGCATCTAAAATACACCCAAAATGTATTAGCATAATTTTATTGAAGTTTCCTAGATTTTCTGAAATCAGTGGAGAGGTATTAATTCACTCTGTCTCTAGTTCCAGTCTTATAGCTTGCACCTACTAGTCCCTACCAGTTATGGCCTCTGACCTATAAAAGCAAATGTTCATCTTTCTCCTCAAACCCTACTAATACTTTGTAATAACAGCATAACCTTTTATTTGGACTAGAAATGCCAGGGATTTTTTTCCCAGATAAGAAATGCAGCTACTTACATTTGTATCTAGTGAATGAATACAACAGCATTTCTCAAAATCAGAGCTCCTCCTGGGCTGTAGGATCATTGTATATTTTTGTATGTAAGCTGTTCTGACTTGTTTCCCTTTTGAAATGGAACCCTTGAAAGCTACAGCTGCAACTATGAAAATGCATGAGGAGTTTAGAGTCTTTGTGAGATTTTATTCATCTCCCTTTGACAAGGCAGCAAGTTGTTTGTGAAAGACGTACATCCGATGCTTATGTTTGTGCTATGCACTCCCATGGTAAAAGGTTTCTCATTTTATTTCAAGGTTTATAAGTTTCTTTCCTTTTACAGACATCCTGAAATTTCTGTACAAGGAAAGATTCCTGTGACTATTCTACTCACTGAAATTTGAAATAAAATTACGGGCTTCTGGGAACAACTTGCCTTTTTTTTCCCTAGGCATGGAATGGCAGGACAATTGCCAGCAGTGAATTGTGGTTTCAGTGGTAGAAGTGAGGCACAGTTGACATGAGAAGGAGGGTCATTCCCTAGAGTCTTCCCCCAGAATCTCACAGTAGGATCCAGGAAAGAAGAGAAATTGCAATTCCTATAGAGAGAGAAAGTATTAGGTAAATATGCACTGTTCTATCTTACAGTCTAGAGATCCCAGAAGCCTGAAATCCTTTGAAGACTTATGAAAGTGATACAAGTTAAAAGTTATTTTCACGCTTGCTTCTTCATACCCAAAAGCCTCGAAAACCTCCCTGTTTGAGCCACATGATGATCTACAAGACCTATCACAAAAGAGCACAGTTGAAAACAACTGATCATAACAGAACACAGAAGACAAGAAAACCTAGGCAATCACAAATATCAGGTAATTATGAAATCAATAAGCAATTCAGTAAGTCTGAGAAAATACTTAACCTTTCAGAATAAAAGCCAGAGTCTATACAATAAGAGATACTGTGTCAGATCAAATTGGTCAAGCTGATAGTCATCAGCTTCATTGTACATGAAAATATTGACCGGCACCACTGAGTTTAAAAAAAAAAAAAAAGCAAGGAGACAAAAGACATAGACACAATAATGACACTTGCTGTAGTTAGAAAAAATAGGAATATAATCCTGACATTAAAGAGCAGCTAAATTTTCGGTTAACTTCAAATCTTTTTTCAGCCTTGCTTGTTTTTATCTTCTTAAATGTGCCTCTGATTTCTCCGTTCTTCCTCTGTAACCCACAGCCAAGAGGTTCTAGAGTTGCCTATATACTGTGGCTGCATTTAAAGGGTAAGCTGAGGAAGCCTTTTGGCTTAAAGATGTGTGATAAAATGCCCTCACAAGTTAGTTCTGCATCTTGAACAGAATATCTGGCTATTGCCTTTGTTTCCTTATTCCAAAAATATAAGAAATGTGAATCCATTCTCCAGAAACACTTAATTTTTCTTGTGAAAATGTCATCAACTGCTCACAGACATGTTTTGTTTTTGTTTTGCATCCTTCATACAACTGTTTCCTCTATTAGGGATCTTGGCCTTGTCATATTAAAGTATGACAGGCTACAAGCCATCCAGATGAGATGAAGCCTATGGAAGCTTTCTTTCTTTTTTTTTTTTTTTTTGAGCACACTGTGAAAGTGCCGTGAAATTTTCTATTTGAGCCAGCTCTGAAGCTTCCAGAGGTTTCCTCTACAGCAAGTACTGGGTTAAGATTAAACTTGGCAAAATGCCTGAAGAGATACTGAATAGATTTGATACAAATTACACTGTCCTGCTGGTTTGAAAGTACATATTACTAGAATCATTAACCATAATCATCCTCAATTACAAGCACTGTAAGCACACATACAGCAGACCAATAAATGAAGCCATTGTTTCCATACAATGCCCATAATTTAGAAAACATGGCCACCTCATCCACAGTTTGACACAAAGTTGTAATCTCCAATAGAATATTCTGAATTATTTTTGTGGTCTGAAATTGATGCCTCTTTCATGCCTCTTTTTTTTCCCATTCCTACTAAGAGAGTCAGTCTTGCTATGTCTCATTATCCTAGCTCATACTGAAAAACCATTTTCAGTTTGGAGAGGACTCAGAGAGTTTTTATGAACTCCTGGAAGCAGCCAGCAGGACTCACCACTCCAAAAGCTTTCTCTGGGAGAATCTTTCATGAAGTAACACTGTTGACACATTTCCACCATGAAAACAGCAACTAGGAAAGGTACAGACCATGATAACAATGAAAGAGCTTATTAATAGACTTGCTATCCTTTTTTGGGTCACCTCCTACTGTATTAGAGCTTTCCCTGCCAGTCCTGAATGAGAGCAATGCTTGCAGCACATACAGCTCACATCCAGATGGAGAATAGAGTTAAAGTACATTTTAATAATGTATAATCTACTGTATGGTACCAGTAAGTAATATTATGGGGGGTGCTATTACAGTAATCTTTAAATTGTTTCCTACTAATTTCTCTAATGAAATGACACTTTTGAGAAAACAATTTGCTATGGTAATGGGAGGTATTGAAAATCCCTCCTGGTTTCACTGGGGAAAGTAAATATATCTTTTCTACTTGCACATAACATACATTACTGCAGGTAGAGCGGATAACACTACCTATTATTAGAGCTGCCAGGTATTTTATAATAGGAGGGTTTACTTTCAGTTGCTCATAGACTTAGAAATTTTATATGTGTGAGTTAATAATTCTTACACTTTTTTGTGTCACAAAATCAGAGCATTTTTACCTGGTGAAAATTTTTCTTAAATGCTTTATTATCTCTTAGAGAGGAATTAAGGATGTTAATTCAGTCTTCTGCCTATCTTAAAATATAAGTACTTTCATGTTCCCTCCTGGGTTTTAGAAAACAAGATTTGAAGGTGTTTTGGGGTCAAGTGTACACATTTTGTTGTCCCTGTGGAAAATGATCAAAGGTTAGAATTTTTAAAGTTTTTAAAATTGCAATTTGAACTGAGTTGGAGACAATTTAAAACTTCAGCAGGTAGCATACTCTGAGGAACCTACACTGGCTATGCCAATTGATGACATTTTCCCAAAATGAGGTTACAAACTCCTACAGGGCTGGCTCTGACCTTTCCCAAGCTCACAGTGTGCTAGTGAGCAGTGCTTTCGATTCTATCCCAGCTGTACTGAGTTTGGAGAGCACTGACCCAGACTCTGATGTGGATGGTTGCTTAGCTATTGATGTTTGCTCAGTTAGAAAGAAGTGGAGGAAGGTGAAGCAGAAACATTGTGTTGCCTCTGAAAGCCAAAGATGTGTAGTGTTGCTGTTTGGAGAGGAGGTCAGCTCTGTTCTCTCTTTGGCTACATATATAATTCTCCCCCAGTGAAAATCTTCCATGGATACAAACAGACATCCTACCTACCATGGCCAGCTCAGTATTGAGGCCTCAGCGTCCCGAGGCCATTCTGATGGGACACATAAGATGTGAGAACAGAGGAGCTCCAGAGCACGGAGCAAAGTGTCATGGTGAATCATGTGCTGATCTGTAGGAAGCAGCTTTTGGATCACACCTTCATTACTACCAAACTGCCAAAGCAGGTGCACAGGAGAGGCCCAGCACAGTTCACCACTCCTGAAATTTCCTCTCAGAGAGTCATTTGCTAAGCTTTGCTGCAAGCCACTCTCACAAAAAGAAAAGAAAAACTTTCTGTGTTCAATCTGAACTTGATATTTTTACATGAGGATTCTCCAGCAGAAATTTCAGTTCAAGATTCCTCTGTCTTATGGCACAATTGGGAACTCTCTGAGTTATTTTTTTTTGTCTTTAGGAGGAAGTTATGACAACAAGCTGAAACTAGCTCAGCACAATTATATACAGTTGGGAGCCTTTTAAATAACTCTTTCCAACAAGCTTTCAGAACACATTAAAAGGCCTTTGGCCATCAGCAGAGCTGTTTCTGAGTATAGCAACTAGTTTCTGTAAATGGGAAATTTAAAGTCCACATTCTTTTCAGATTTACATCATCACTGAAAACATTTGAACACAAAAATCATGTTATTTATTGTTAATATCTGCCGGCCAGGCTGTTCCCAGCCTGGCTCGCAGGTTAACGGGGTCGGATGCCCGCGTGAACCAGCGACTGAATTGATGGTAACTGAGGTTTGTGTGCCTCAGTTTACCAGTGCAGCCCAACGCCTCCTCACAGCATGTAGGCATGCTGTAGCCAGCAGTGGAAGGTACGGAGAAAAGAGTGGAAACTCTGTCAGCTGCATTCCAAGTTTATTTTCTCCTGCCCTCGAGAGGGCAGGGGCCAGTTAGCTTGAAGGGAAGCTAAAACAGAGAGACCCCGGTTTGCTCTCTGGCAGTCAGTTTTAAGGGATTACATCATGAGGTAGAGATAACAGAATTGACCAATCATGAAAGAAGGTACATGATAGTAAACCAATAAAGACCTCTCAGGGGAGGAACAATATCAAACTAACAAGTAACAAGACAGCTAGAGGGTATTTCAAATCACGCTGGCCTGTTACAGGACTTGAAACTTCTGTGAGTGACATGCAAGGGGTATGTTGCTATGCTATAGGATAGCAACAATTTATTGCTTGGTTGGAGTGAGGATTAGTTTGGCACCACAAAAGGGATAGCTGAGAGTATGAGATGTGGTTACAAATTACTTCCAGGGGCTTTTTGAAAGTTAGTAGTATTTAAATTGAAACAGGAATACATCGTTTGATATTGGGTTATGAGTAGAGGGATAGTACATGAGAGGATTTATTTTCAGAAAACATTTGGAACTGTTCTTGACTTTGGTGGCTAGTTACTGAATCATTTCTGATTTCACTCTAAACTGTAGAATATTACATCCTGGAAGTTCAGGATATTCTCTAAGTCAGCAAAAATCTTGCCTCAGAGCTGAAGTCTTGATCTTTATTCAAATATAGACTATTTTTAGCTAAACTAAAAATATAAGTCTTTCCCTTAAAGTGTATAAACTTTCCTGTAACTTAACATTGGTAGCTTATGTTATCTTGAAAATAATATATTAATTCTACTGGGAATTAAAGAAGAAGAAGGAAAGACTGTCAGTAACACAATGTCTGTCTAGGTAATATCTTTCAGTTATTCCTGAAATAAATCTTATGTTGTCATAATCTGGTTAGATCAGCTCTGTAGTTCTCTTAAGAAAGATCTTTTAAAATTTATGGTCTGCACTAAAAATAGTCAAAATGGTGAGACAAAATTATTCTATTATTTTCAAAGTTCTCAGAGTAATTCAGGGAGCCTGCAGAAGCAAATATTTTGAGATTCAAAAGAACAGCAAAAATCAATCTGCCAATGCAACAATTGTACTAACGTGTAAGCAACAGGTGTCTAGAATAAATTGTCTGTTCCTGGGTAATGTTAGTAGGTGTGTGGAGTGAACGCTGAACTCTTATCTGTCAGGTCCCCTAAAAGTCTCCCTTAAGTGTGGTAGTGTCATTCCTACCTTTCAAAAAGCAGTATTATTTGGCACCCATGTAGAATATGCAGGGGGGCGTGTTACAGAGGCCTTGAGAAACTGCAAAGACACCAACACAAATGAAGTCGTATTTTGAACAGTATTGACAGGATAAGTATGAATTCACAGCTAACGATTATATTTGTTTTTTAATTAACTGTTTAATGTGATATAGGGAAATCTGTGTTTGTTTTACTAGGCCCTGCATTACAAGGCTGGTAATAAGCTTGTTTAAGTTCAATTGACAGATAAAACTTCTCTCCTAACACAGTTGAGAGTAGCGTACAAATAAAGTGATATCATTTTCTGCAAATATTTGCCAAGGACATACAAAAGGACTTCTGTTAAGCTTGCATGTTTTTTTCTTAATGGCTATCATGCCCCTACCACAGATTTCAGGAGCTAAAATCTTTCCATCACAGCTGCAGGTAAGGGCCAGGAGACAAAGTCACATTCAAAAGGGAGTGGGTGTTTTAGTCAACAACTGAGCCTTAGTTGAACAAACTGAAAAGCAAAATTCTTACCTGTGCTAAGGGAAAAGAATCTATTAAGGAAACAGATGCTAGACTCTGCAGATCATGATATCCTTGTGAAATGAAACCTGTAATTGTGAAGAATGAATTTCAAAAGACTAAATATGTTAAAATACTTTTCTGAAATGATGTTCTGTTAACATATTAACTTTGCAAAACTCAACAGAAAATATTACCTGGAGACACCTTACCCCAATTTTCAAATATTTCCTTTTTTAAAAAGCAATGCAAGTATCATGAGTGCATGAGTATTTTTGCTATAGGGTCAGAATGTAGAACTATGGAGGTATTTGAAGTAAATTTATTTCAATTTTAGACAGTATTTCAATCTCAAAGTTAGATCCAAGTTTCTTATGATTGTCTACTTTTTTTGTACTTAGTCTACTGCTTAGAATCCAGAAAAACTAATCAGAAGGTATAGCTTCTATTTCCCAATAATTTTTTTTTTCTAAGTGGCTTTTAAGAAAGAGTAATTAAGAGGAAAAGGGTTTTCTTTGTTGGATTTCTGTTTGTTTGGTTTTGGGTTTTTTTTTAGTTGGGGATTGTTTAGGTTTGTTTTTTGGGGGGGTGTTTGTGTAGGAAACGCAGGAGCAAAAGCTTCCACAGAGAATGGAGGGTTTGATTTACAGCCCTGGAAGAAATTAGATCTAGCCTAATTAACAGAGATTTATGGACCTTAAACAAGAGGATTTCAAGCCTGAGTTTCTGTAGAAGTAAAAATATATATCGAGTGTTATAGTTAAAAAAGTTTTTAATATAGTAATGTAATTTTATAGCAATAAGTTAAGAATTTAAATGTAACAGTAGAAAAATATAGGTGTACGTGACAAGATATATTACTGGTTGAGAATTCTCTGCAATGCAGCAAAAACTATTAGAGGTGATAGGTCAGGAAGTCAAAACAAAGTTTCGTTTTAAGTGTCTATTGGATTAGAAGGCTATAAATTGTCTAGTAACTCTAAATCTTGTGACTATTCCTGATCATGGCGGCTTGTAGCTAAATCTCACGCCTCAGAGACTGTTGCCTTGTTTGTTATTTTAAGCAATAAACCGTGGATGATTACGAGAGTCCCCTCTCTTATTAATAACGCCGACGGCTGAAAAGCGGGGGTGGCGGAGCCGGGAGAAAACAGCATAGGGACGGTAACAAGTGGTACCAGCCCCCGCCCCAATAGTTTGTTTGTTTTGGAGGGGTTAGGTTGGTTTTTTAAGAAAGTTTAAACCTAAAACTCTGTTAATTAAATTAAGTCTTCATTTGGAAAATATTGAAATGAGATTTCAATCATAGTCAAAGGTCACAAAGCTTTCCAGTGTCTTGTTCCTCACTAGTGAACAGATCTGTTATACAGCTCTAGGAGTCTGTGGGCTATGATTCCCATCCATGTCTTAAATTCCAGATGACTCAGTGAAAGGGAGATTCCCAGAGCATCTGGGGGTTTTGTTTTGGAAAAATTGTTCTCATGATTTCTTACCTTCCTGGAAATTCTTGGGCCATAAACACTGAGAATCAGCATTATGGGAGTATTTGTGGTTTCCCATTCTGCAGCTACCAGATAGTTAAAATAATGGTTGTGTTTTGTTCCAAGTTCATTACACTCAAAAACAAACATTCCTTTCCTGAGAGTTTATCTTTTTCTGAGAAAACATTTAGCATGGGAAAAAAATGTAGTTACCAATCAAAAATATATTTTTTATTTCTTCTGGAAATATAATAGAGAGTAGCCACTTCTAATACAGAGATAGAAATTAAGTCTCTTCATTTCTGTTTTCTTACAAACTGTGCAGAAAGGATCTCATCATCTCATAAAAAGCAGGTTCAGAATTCTTCCTAAAAACCTTGGGCAGTTTTAGTTATATTAAATTCACGAAGGACTAATTTGTATCAGAACAGGAGAAAAGAAGTGTCTCAGTATGCTTTAGAATGTAATCATTTAGACCATGTGATGCTTTCTCCAAGGAAATTCTGGAGGTCCTATCATTCAAGTTCTTTGCAAATAAAATTAGGAAACAGTAGAATACCTTGTAGGGATAAAGTCTGTAAAAGGCAGCTGAGAATAATGAAGGCTGCTCCTCTAATTCTAATTCTATTACTGGAAAGATAATGCAACAGGAAGAGCAAGTCTTCATTTAAAGAGAAGCTTTTAATGAGGTTGAACATCTGAAAGACATATCCAGATGTACAGACTAAACTGATCACATAGCTATCAAAAGAAAAATATGTGTGGGTAGTACAAATTTCCTCCTACTCACAGGAGTGTAATTCCACTCAGTCTCCGTGCACTGTCTTTGCCAAATATTCCCCATTATTTTTAATCCTTTTGCTTTTTAGCCTAAATTCCTTTGGATAAGCAGTATATATGATTATAACCAGCTATTCATGTGTCACATGTCTATTCTCTCAATTCTGATAAAATTGGAACAAGTAGAATTTGCTGTAAAGATAATTAATGGTACTAGAAAATGTACGAAAATAGACCAAAAAAAAAGAGAAACTCTGTTAGTGTCCTATAAAACCAAAGCACACTTACAAGCACCAGAATCACAACGAAACCTTCTTAGGTACCTCAAAGAGACATAATTCTATAGGAAACCATGTTCATTAGGCTCCAAAAATTGTTTGTATTATTTTGTCTTGCATGCAATTGTCCCCACAATTAACATCCTGCATTCCCAGAAATAGATTATAAAGGAGGAATTTTTTTTCCCAATATGGCTATGATCTGGGATTAGAAAAGAAGGGATCAGGAATTAGAAACTTCACTGATTCCTTTTGAAATAAACCAATGAATAACCATGCCAAGGGATTTTTTTTCTCCTCTGAGATACTGTAAAAATGCACAATTTATCTGATATCTATTTATTGTCCAAGCCTAAAGTGCCCAGTGCCATCTGATGGTAATGGTATCCTCAGTATCTGAAATCTAGATAATTATATCATTCTTATCATTGGCTGCTATTAAGCAAACATTTTGGGAGATCAGGCCACATTCATCAAGTTTTTCTGGAGCAAACTGTAAAGCATTCAAACATAATTAGATATTTCTACAAGCAGCTCCATAATTATGACCAGCAGTGAAGAAGAAATCAATCAGCCCACAGTCATACAGAATTAAAAGACACAAACAAGGAGAAAAGAGGAGATGATTTGACAAAATTCTGTATTTCCGCCTACCAAGAAATATTTCATACTCTGGTGATATCTTTCATGAAAATATCCCTAAATTAATTGGTGACCAACATAGAGAAATCAGCTGGAATTTTTTATCAACTTGGAGAATGCAGGGGAGAGGATAAAAGGAGATTTTAAGTCTGCCATTTAATAACTGGGTTTATTAAATATTCAGCACATCAAACAAAGGTGGACCAGAGTTCAAACTGGCAGCATTGAAGTAGGAAAGGATCTGAAAAACAAGCTGCACATCCATAATGGGGCTGGAGCAACCATGCTAGTTTTTATTTGCTATCCCTTATAAAGATTATATACTGGAATTGTTTTTCTAGCCCTGTACCACACTACGGGATGAAATCTGGGTAATACCTGGGCCTATGCTATCACTCCACATTAGAGAGATGGCTACGAACTGCAGCGAGTGTTGAACACCTCTGACATTATTGTTCCATCAACATCTTCTGCATCTTATTTGTTTCAGTCATAGTAAACTTTTAAGTGGTCTAAATAGTTTCACACAGACTTTCTCTCCTGGCTTCATCCCCTTATGTGTGTGTTTGATATGTGATAGGTAATACCAGAGAGTCTGAGAAACACTTTTTTTCTCTGTAGAATTGTGGCTTCCAACCCTTATTTAAGGCTCTAAAAATCTTAACCTCATTTTTCCCCAAAGAGATATTGACCGTAATCTTATGTCCAAACTATCTTTGGGTGTAGTAATGTTTCTGTAAATATCTGGATCCTCACTTTTTTTAAAGTCACATTTGCCACCTGGTACCATGTATTCATTAAGGAGACTGTTGTCACCTTAGACTTTTCATATTCATTCAGTCATTTTTTCCTGGCAGTAAGACATTCTGTCATTTTGAAAGGATTAGTATGCATTATAATTCAGTGTCAGCATATCCAAAGCTATAAAACCTTCTAAGTGATGGATCTCTGCAAATCTTCTCTTTTTCTTTTCCATTCTATATTGTCATGTCAATCAAGACAGTCCAGACTCTTTTGGTACATAGGAACCTTCTTGCAAAAAAACAGAGTTGTGGAAAGGTATACACTGGTCGTATGATGGAATATTTTAGGAAATTCCCCATGGCACTGACTATATGGCTAATTTGGGTTCATAATTTGCTGCTTGAAAAAGTGATAGTAGAGAGATTAGTTAGAGTCCATGCTTCTCAAAAACTATGGTTTATAAGTCAGGGATCACGGTTATTTTGCTATCTTTGAAGAACAAAATAGCTACAAGATCAAAATACGTAACAATGCCAATGACACTGAAAGTACAAAAAAGGTGATGATCAGGGCTTGCATTTGCGTCTGAATGAGTTAGATCTTGGGATGTATTGTTCCAGTAGAAGAGGATTATGTCTGAGAAGTTTCCCCTGTATACCTCAAGCTTTTTAAATCGCGGATAGTTTTACCTTTCTGTGACAGTGAGATTTATGGGGACCCTGTAAATCACAGCAGACTGAGCTTCTGCATGCTGTGGCTTGCAGGTGTCAGCCATTCGCCTCACTGATTTGGCAAATCCCAGTGGAGTGCTCTGCTGCAAAATAAGCAACTGGTAGCTGGGTAGTATGTGTCCCATGAGACCAACCACCACATAACGTATATTTGACCGTTGCACACTGTTTTGATGTTATGACCTTTCCCTCAGTGGATTACGCCTCTTTCAGAGCTTCCTGCACATGACAGAGGAGAATTATGATCAGAAAGTGACCCTCTTTCCCTTTCTATAAATGTAAAGCTCTCTCTGTTCTCAAATAAGAGGAGGACTTTACCTGTCCATCTTTTGAGGATATTTTGTGTTATTTGAATTGGGGGCAGGGGGTGGAAGGGGCAGAAATGGGGACTGAGGGAGGAAAAAAAAAAAGTAAAAAAGAATTTATTCAATGCATTTGAGTAATACCAAGATCAGAATTAGTTCCTGAGTATTTGATCTAGAGTTCATTTTTTCCCCAAACATAAGAGTTTACATAACACACAAGTAGCCAACAAGACAGAATATTTCTATATTGCACTAAATCATTCCTATACTTATTTTTCAGTATTCATTTCTTAACTGGAGGAACTTTTCATGTTTTTTTTGTTAAACTATTCCCTTTTAGTTATTTGTGTACATAGGCAAGACATTAACGCATTTATAATTTTGGAGAAACACTTTGTTTTGTTTGTTTTATTTGCATGAGTTGCAGAAAATTTATTTCTGCTTCTGTAATTAATTATTGTTAATTTTAAACAAAAGTATTATTTATTATTTAATATAGATTTAAAAGTGAAGAAAAAAACCCCATCTCATTAATATTTATTTTCTGTGCTGTAAAAAAGTCTAACAAGAATAACATTACTTTTCTTATTCTGATACTTCTGACATTGAAGACAATTTTATATGAGAAGAACTTACTTGAAGTTTTTGTTGCTGCTGTTGTTGGGTTTTTCTGAGCTGTTGTTAGGTTCTCATACAATTTTAAGGGAAATATCTGGCCTTTTTTTGTCAGATTTTATTAAAAAGTTTTGATTCTGTGCATGCCATATCAGATTAAGGTGATTCTCTTATTAAGATAATTAGCTTGGTTAATTCTAATGAGAGTGTTAGCAAATAACTTTGAAGTTTCAGATAAATTTTTCGACAAGGTAGAAAAAATTTTCAGTCCATTTGAGCTCCTTGCATTAAAAAAAAAAAAAAAAGGGGGGGTTTTTTACCACCATCTTTCTAGAAACAAAAATATGCTCCCTTCTCTGACTTCCAGAGAAAAAAAAGGACCCAAACTGCATAATCCTTTCATTTAACATGGCAGAGTAAAAAAAAGATTCAGATGAGGAAAGCTTAGAAATGAAGAAATAATAAGGCATGGCATGGCATGATGTGCTCTGTTTTTCCCATAATAACTGGCTGTATACATCACCTTCCTGGGGCAATGCTAATTATAAAACAGGTTCTGTAGTCAGAGTCCTGTACTTTGGTCACCGTGCTAAGCTTGATTTCAAATTCCTTGGCAAGGCTTAGCATTTAAGCCATTTAAGCCTGCATTTTTTAGATACAACTTTGATATTTCATGTCTTTGCTTTGCAAGTTGTGAAAACAGCACTTCCTCATCTCCAAGTATCTATATATAGAATAATGTTTTACAAACATAAGGTCCTCCTATAATTTCCAGTTCAGATTCTGACAGCCATTTGCATAATGTCTAACACTGATGCTGCAGGGTCAGGCTACACATGCCCCCCACGTACATGTGCAGGGACAGACAGACAAACATATATTTCACAGGGAAATCTCATTGCATGGGAGACACTAATTCACTCGCCTGCTTTCTTTTGCCTCTAAACAACTCTGTTGTCCTACATGTTAGTCCACATGTAGGAAGCCTGTATGGCTTGAGAGACTGGGTATTTTTGGCTGTTAAATCCCATTATTATTAGATTTAGAAGCAGGGCTTATGCTAGGGCTCTTGCTGGCTTTTGTTCTGGGTTTTATTCATTCTTCATCAGAAGATTATGTTCTTTGTTTCCCGTATATTGCCACTTTGATTAATGTCCCCTGATACTCTATATGGTTTAAGAGTAAAGCATCTTGCTACCGTCTGGGCCTGTAGCTATAGAAACACAGAGCCAAACATGCAAATTTTTTCATCTGCTTGTACAATGTCTATAAACACCATCTCACCAAATATGTTTTCTAAAATTTAGTCTCTTCATCCTCCATGTGAGTGCCAAACAGAGAGCTATGCTTTACTGCTGCACTGTGGATAGAGGACCACGCTGAAATGCAACGCTATCAAGGAATGATTTAGTATATTAAAAAGTCAAATGTTCATTCGTATTGGATTTTTGTCTTTGCTAATATATTCTTGAGGTGATAAATACTTGCTTAATGTGAGTAATTCTATGCCTCCTTCAGATCATTTTGAAGTTGTATCACTGTTGAGCAGATTTCCATTAGCTATTACTCTTTGTGAAAGTCTCAATTATATTTCAGCAGGTTCATTTCTTGAATACACTACATTTCCTTTAGATAGGTTAAATTTTTTATAGAAATTTCAGATATCATAAAACTGAAATTATTGATTCCATCAGACAGATTTCACAGTCTTTGTAAAAATTGATTGCTCCAGGATTTTACTTGTGTTTTTAAATGCAGGATCTGATGTGAATTTCACTTCTATAGACATCAGCCGTTTCTCTGATCTTGTTTTGTGGATACTAACATCTGTTGCAGTGCTATTTTTTGAATACTAACTACCAAGATTAAAATTAGTCACTTCTAAAAAAAATTACTTGAAAATGTGCTAACTATATCTGTAGCTGACTATTTTTTTTCCTGGAAAATAATTTGAAAATAGCAGATTGCAATTGTTTACTAATTCTTCTAAAACCAGATTTACTAAATATGACATAATTGTATACACTGTTTAGCCATTATGTGGCTGAACAAAACACTCAATGCATCACACCGTGATCCCAAGGTCTGGATATTTCAAATAAATATGTTTTTTCTTATGGAGTATTTTATCTTTTGAGAGATGTACGCACTAAAAAAATTATTTAAAAGAGTAAATTTGCAACACATTGAAAATGTAAAATACATTTAATTAGGCAGAAAGGAACAGTACTCTTGAGAAAAAGACCCGCTCTTGGGAGTTGACCTCCCAAGTCAAACTCATCCTCAAGCCTTCTAGAATTTAATTTTTAGTCATTTTGAAGAACCATCTGACTGAAATGGTGTGCCTGTTTTCAAGGGTAGTCAGATCTAGGGTCTGGTGAGCAACTTCTGAAAATAAACTCCACAGCTTCTTTGTATATGAAGAATTCTTATGCCATGCTAGACAGAAAATGTGATTTCTGAGCTGTATTCAATTCTTTTACCACTATGAGTGTAATTGAATATATAAATTAGCCTTGTATGATTTAATACTCGTGAAAAGTTGTAGAGGTATTTTGCATCAATTACAAATGAAATGACTCTTTGATTCATGTTATTAAATGAAATACAACAAGTTATTATTATTCATAGGTTGAAAAAGAGGCCTTGGCTTGGTGTGTGCAAACTGAAACTTCAGTAGAAGTCCAGAGGGGTCTTATTAATTTCCCTAAGCCTGATTAGGTATTCAGTATGGAGAAAAGAAAGTCTGAGAAGAGATATTGCTACTTCATACAGACCAGGAAGCATTTTAAATCCTTCAAACAGAATGTATTCATCTTGCATTTCAGGTATAAAAGAGAGTAGAGAGGAAACTAATCTTAGAAAACAACCTCTTCACAATTTTTATTTCTATCTATTAGATTACAGAGTGTAATATTGACCTTTGCTGATTAGGAGAAGCTCTTGTAGGCATCATAATGGAAATGCCTGCCCAAGAAGCACTAATGACAAAAATTTTGCATCCCAAACTGAGATTTGTTTCTGAGAAACTGTGCCAAGTGAGATGGTTATTGACACTCAGTTTCTTCCTACCACCAATTCCTGCCCAGCTCTATGAAAGGCCTGGAGAGAGTACTACTTCAAACAGATCTCTTGAGAAGGGTTAGCTCAAATTACCTGTAATTTGTAACTCCTGTAAAAATCCCCCAAAGAATTAGACATTTATAAAGATAAGGAAGTACACATAAGTACATCAGGTATAAATGGAAAACACCTGGAATAGCCATGAAATATCTTGCAGAAGTTGGTTTCTAAAGTCATTTAGGAAAAACCCTTACTCAATTCCATGTCTTGGTTGCAATCCTTGCAAATTTCCGGTTTTTACATAGCTTCCTGAAGAGAAGAAAAACGATAGATCTATTTAAAAAATCCTCCATAAATTCCACTTTTTCTGTTGGGAAAATTCCACTGCTACAAACATGACATCATCGTCTCAGTTTACCCTGAAAATGTACAAATAATTAGTAACCTGTGGTGAGAAAAATAGGTGAAACCCTGCCTAGTAGTGTTTCCTGGTACCAAAAAATTTTGTACTGTAGGTTTTATGTTTCTGTTCCTCAAGTTGTGAATGTGGAAGCAGGGAATTTTTCTTTTCTGCAGTAGCATTTTTTCCTGTGGGTTTCCCCAGGGTGCTTTATGACTCTGCATGAATCCTACTTATGGTTCAATTGATTCCAGAGGAGGTAATGTAACAACAAATGCTCTGAAATAAAAAGAAGTGTGCATTTCACATTTAATGCCACAGAGTAATATATTCAGGACTTAATATCAAATGGTGCCCATTTCACTCTCACAGAGTTTCGATTAAATCTCTTTTTGAGTCTATGCTAATGCAAGGTTGGTGGTAGCTGAATAGTGTCGAATTTATTTTCATCGTGCTTTGTCTGTGAAGGTGTGATAGGAGTAATTGAAACTTTGACCAACTTTTCATTATAGGAAGAATAAGCTCATCCATCAGTGCCAGGATCAGGAAGTTGGTGTCATACATCAAGCGTCATTTAGCACATGCACATCATTCCCAGAGATCAATTATTATGATATTTATTTTAAATGGGACAGGTTGGAACCAGAAAATGAGACATCAATCTTTATCAGTTACATACCTTTAATTCCTAACAGTGTTAACTGCAAATTTGGTGGTACAGCCAGGCACACTCTAAATTTTGTACAAGTAATAATTTTCAATTTCATTTAGACACATCCCAATTTATCTTCATCGTTCATCTCTTAGAATTCAATAAATTCTTGCTTTCAAGAATTTTTGAAATCAGTCATGAAACTCTTTTCTGAATAACCCATAATAACAGCCAGCTGTTGTTAAATAAGAGGTGACTGTATTAGCTCACTGTAACAGCTAAGGCACAAGTTGAAAAAGGAGGGTTAAAAAGGTATTAATTTTCCTAGCCCCTCTGCACATCTGCATAGGCTAGGCTTTCGGTCTTCCCCCCTCTCTGTGTTCCTTGCTGAAATGCCAATTTGTGTAATGGAAACATGACAGAAAACAGAAAAAGCATGCCTAATACAAGCTGAAATTTTCTTATCGACTAATTTTCATTTTTTAATCATAGTTCCCCCAAAACAGCCCTACTCCACACATTTCCCTCCACCCACTCTTTCCTCCCATGACTTGTCCTTCTTTGCTAGTGGAAGTCTTGAAATTTAATGTCAAGAAGCGTGCTGCTAGCTTTGATGTTAATAATTTGCCCAAACTGACAACAGATATAATCACTTTTTAAGTGTTATCAAGAACAGCTGCTGTGAAAATAATTCAGTGTGTGAGATGGGGGTGTGGATAAGGGGTGGCTGGTAGAAAAAGAGCATTGGATTATTATACATGCACAATATCCACAGCCATATCCCAGGATAAAGTAGATGATTCTCTGTCCTGCATTCCTGCACTAAAAGATATCTAGAAAAGAAGTAGCTGTCATGATACTGAGAAAACAGATAACACAAAAATTTAAGAAATGAAAGCTCAAAATTCCCCAACAGTCATAAAAAAATAGACTGGACAAAAAAAAACATGACAGCAGGTCCCACTGAACCCAGAATTTAAACTATCTAAAGAAGAGGGCAATTAATTAAAACAATTCAAATGAAAGTTGAAAATTTTTATAGAGTATGCTCTTGTGATTTTTTTCTTATATAGTGGGAGAGGACAGATGTGTGGGTATGTGCATGTATGCAAATGTATGTCTGGTGAGCATAACCGATATTCAGCAGAGCAATTGTGGAGCCTCATATCCACATGCTGTGTGTGTAAAAGGTGTTCCTCACTACAGGGAAGCTGAGGGAAGCTTTTCCAATTACCACCTTTGGAAGCAAGAGAAATGAGAATTGGCAGAAAAACAACAGCCGCCTCCCAGAGTTGTCTTACCCTGCAGTGCGCGATGGAGTCAGAGCCAAAACCAAAAAAAAAGGAAATATCCATCACCAGGCTTAGAAGCCTTCATCTCCCTCAGTGCTGTCTCTTTTAAGGAGCTGATGTTTGACAGATGGAGGGGACAAAATCCAGTCTCTGTTTACTCACAGCACTTCATTCCTATTTACCTTATTATGATGACATCTCCCAGGAAGACGGGACTGCGAGTTCTTTTCTGAACCCAAATCATCCCTTTTGGTTGTGTGAAAGGGTAACAAGTCCACTGGAAAGAGGGAAGCAGACAAATGAGTGTGAGGGAGTTTCCCTTCCTGCTCCTTCCCCTGGGGGAGGATGAAGAAGCCAGGAAAAGCCCAAGAGCATTGTATAGCCCCACACTACTCCTCACTTGAGCAGTACATGAAGATTTAGGCAAGGCTTCAAAGATTGCATAACAGCATTTGGCAGAGGATATCTATTAGAGGTCCCAGAAAAAACTGTTAGCAGGGGAATTTGCAGACAAATCTAACATGAAGCAATAGTTGCGCTGGATTCAGCAGACCTTTCTTAAAAGCCTGAAAAATACGGAGAACTGACTTTGCCTGCATGTTGAAGTCAGGGTTACGATCCCACAGTGCAGTACATCCTTATATTTCTGGCAGTAATTTGGAAAGTTGTGTTTGACATTTTAACCTACATTCAAATGCAAAAGTTCAGTTTTCTGGGGTTTTACAAGCGCTAAGGAACATAATTCTCTTGGGAGCCATCAAATTCTGTCCTGGATTTTAATATCTATTAAGTGATTACTGCAGAGAGTAGGATACTTTGAGAAGCTGGGGCAGAATTCACCTGTGAACTGGGCCTTTTCCAACTCTAGCAAGAAGCAGGTTAGACCAGAAAAGGAGATCTTAGAAGAATGATGTAATAATAATGAAAGAAAAAAAACTATACAGAAAAGAAAACCATAAACTGGCAGCAGTTCTGATCTGCTGGTGTTCTAGAAATTTTTTTACCTTTTGCCCTTTTAATTTAAAACAACCAAGAAAAGCATAAGTACTAAATACTTTAATGTGATAATTTAATTCTACCCGCAGTTAGCTGAAAAGGCTTGAGAAAAAAAAAATTACAAATAATGAAGAATATTTCTATATTTATTGAGTTTTAGTAAAATAAGTTGCAAAGAGGTGCAAAGAGGTTCAAGTAACAGTGCAGGGCTGTTGCCCATGTTTCATTAGCAGGTCATCTATTGCTGCTCTTTTAAATAATTTGACTCACCTTTCCCAGGCTACCAACTGTTACTGTGTCATCTTCCATCCGAGAGGAAGGTCATATCTGTGACATTATGTCTTCAATTGACATTAAAATTATATCATAAAGAAGATGCAAATTAATTTTCAAAAGTGATGTGCGTGCATTTGTAAAGTCCATACCAAAACACTTCTCCTCCAGCGGATGAAGGGAACAAATATGTGATAGATGCTACTCGCCTTTACCAAAGCAGCACTGAGAGCTTTCTGATATTACAGTTGTTGGCATGCTCTAACAATGTAGAAAGGGTAAATAAAAATGCTTTTTATGAAAGAGGAAAGAGCACCTTTACATCTCAAGAAACAGCTTGAAACAGCAGAGCCTTCTTGCAGCAAAATAGCGAGCTAGCAAATTAGATAACAATTAAGCATGTATTTTATTCCCTCCTTGATTAAATAGCAAAAGGTTTTTTCTAGTATTCAGGTGAGGAGTTTGCTGTTCAGCTGGTCATGTGTCTGTTAGAAATAAATAATTAATCATTTGCTGGCAAAAAACAATGGATAGTACATTTTAACATTACATAATGCAGTTGATTGCCTATAGAACAAAATCAAGAGAGTGACATTGTATCTGTATAGGATGTGCTCAACAGAGATGAGAAAATTAGGTTGACCTTTTCAATTTTCCCTAGTCAAAGTGTTACTACTTTTCAAAACCATTCAAAATTGTTCTTCCAGACTGATACAGATTTATCAATTCTCTTTTTTTTGCCTTGATTAGATCAGAAATGCTATAAAAGTTGATCTTAAATAATAATATTGTGCTAGTTTTTTGGACATGTTGGTTGGATACCAACCAAAAAAAGTTCCAAATGACCATTACTGGGTCATAGAGTAATGAAACCATTCTGAATAGGCCCTATATGACAAAGTGAGATCGAATTGTAATTACAGCTGGAACAGCTGCAATGAACCTTATGCATGAACAAACACGAACAAATATGTATAAGTGATCTTTTCTGAATACAAACTAGTAATTGCTGTCACGTGCAAATAGACATTAACACAATATCGTGTTAAGCATCTTAATATCATAAAATGATTTTTTTTGTTGGCATCTGAATTATGTCCACTTCAAAATCAATTTTGTAGGTAATAAATTATTATTTCATTTGGAGTTTTTTTTGCAAGTAAATTATTAATTAATTAATTAATTAAGTAGGCTGAAGTAAAAATGTCCTTATTGCATCTTTACAGATAAATAAAGTTTGGAGGAATTAATGAGTTTGAATGCATGGATGCAATTTTTTTCAAATTTCTTGTTGTAACCAAATTTTTACATTTTACATTTTACTTTATTTTCATTAAAACCTTCTTACATTGCTCAACTTCACATCTTTTTGACATTACATGGCTTAAAATTAAAAAGTAAGAGTCCATGAGGTAGAACATTCCCCACTGCTATGAAAATAGCTCTTGTATAAACCTCTTTGCACACACTGAAAGAGATCCAATAGGAACTGGCTGGGGATAGAGTTACTCAGGAGGTCAGATGTATTGTGCCAGCCACTTGCATCCGTCACTGGCTCATGCCTCTCTCCAAGTGTTGTTTCTGTACTTTCTCCAGGATTTTTTTTTTGCTGAAAGACAAAATACATTGCACTTCTCTAAATATATTCAAAATAACCTTCAAGCTAGCAGTGCTGAAATCAGCTCCATGCTTAATATCTTCTCTTTGTAGGAAAGTAAAGGAAAGATCAAGAGGAGAATTGGCTGCCCTCTATGAATCCTGTCCTTCTTGGACAAGACACTCTGACAGTGCAAGATAGATGTCAAGGCATTTTAAGGTGTTTTATAAGTCTTCTCCATGCACTTAGAAGGGCAGATAACTAATGCAAGAAGCAACTATTTCACATCTGTTAACTTTTTTCCTGTGAAAGCCTTTGACAGACTCCACTCAGAGAGAAAAAGAACACATTTACCTCTTATGACAAAGGACATTAACACAGAGAGCTCCGCTTTCCACAGAAAGTATCGAGTTAAATTTGTCAGATTTGTTAAAATCAAAATGATTTGTTCTTTTACACAAAATAAATTATTTATATGTTTCTAAAAAAATTGTTTTCTTAAATTAGAAAGTCATCCACCATGTGACAGTCAATTGAATTGCGAGATCTTCGTATTCCATACCTGAAATAATGGATCAGATCTATCCCAGCATTTTAAATTTACATTAGAATACCTAATGAAGTGTTGTAGGGTGTTTTTCAGACCAGGCTCTCCCCAATGGCATTCTAATAACTTGCAATCTTAATAAAGATACCATACTAGAATTTATTAATACTGATAGATAAGTTATTTTCCACTCAAGCTTTTGTTTGCACGGTAGCTTTTGCTCTCTAGAGGCGTAAAGTGCATAACATTATCAAATAGACATATGACCCAATAACTTTAGGTAGCATTTTATGAAACAAAAGGTGGCTCACTTGAAGCTTAAAACAAGTCATTTTGATAGAGATAGGTTTTAGACTTTAATTCCTGCTTCCCAAAAGATGGATGTTTCTTTTTTTAAGTTAGAAAAAGCTTTAAACAGATGTTGGGGACATGTAGAAACCTGACACTATCCAAACAGCCATTTGAGGAGGGCTATTGAAGCTTTTCTGGCTACTGCATCAGCTGTTGAGAAGCGAACATGTACACGAGGTGTGTTAGGAAGTGGCGTTCTTTTGCTTCTGCAACAGAGTGAATTCCCTCAGTGCCTTTCAGCCTGGCATCAACAAGCTGGCAGTTTGCCATCTGGAAAACTGACATTTCTCTCCCCTGGGTCTGCTGAACAGCTCTGCTGCAAAACAGCATTCGTACCTAAAGAAAATATGAAAGGGAGTGGAAAGCTTGCTGAGTACAAATAATAGACATACTGATGTTTTCCTTTTAAATAGCAGGAACTGTTGGCCTTTCAGAGTGTTTTTATTCAGCATCCTTTATTGTAAATGTGCTTTTGCATGAAAAGAACAGTGAAAGTATGTATTACATACTGGCCATCTCCTGTTCCATCAGTCAAGCAACAGTTATTTTAAGGACTAGTCTGGGTTTTGTAAAACTTATTACCTGAATCATTCAGTGTTATTTTTTTCCTGAGAGTTAGCAATAAGGAGCACATTAGAGCTTAAATCTGATTATCTACATTTCAAAAGGAGTAATTTCAGAAGAATTTCTCTTGTGATAAAACTGAATTATAATAGGATACTTGTAGAGCCAAGCGTCATGACTTAGGCCAAAGTTTCTCCCAGTGAAAATTGCTCCCCTGCAGAACATTGAGAGTTCTATTACCTCTTCAGGTCCCAAAATAGAATTAGAAGACATGGGTTGACATAATGAGTTAAGTGCTGGAAATAAAGCTGTCATGATAAAAAAGCTTATGATGCAAACACTGTTTAACTCCATCTCAACAGTGACAAATTTAGCTTTGGATTAATCAGGCTATTTTCTCGTGCTTTCAAATGTACAACCTGTTCATCATTGCACAGATGCCAAAACTTCTTATACTTTATATTTTCCAATCATCTAAATGAGAGGTAAGTAGTTCATAAGATCTGTTCTAGTTACAGTAAGAGAGTAAATTTGTTTCTAAATATACTTTCATATTTCAAATTCTTTGTTAAATTGAACTGGTAAAGCTTCACCTCATGGTTTACATGTTTTTAAGGAGATAATATCAAACAACATAATTTTTGAGTAAAAAGGGGCAAGATTTAAAGTAAGATGTTTTATATGTTTATTAAATCAAAATGCAAAACATTTTGAATTATGAAGCTTCTGAGTCTTTCATGGGCAAACTACTCAATACTTTTCCTTTCAAAGATTTCTCTCCTAGTCACAGGAAAAAAAAACCAAATAAAAACGACTGTCTTCTATTTCATAAATGTGTTATATATGCACAGAGGTCCAGTCAAACCATTATAACACACTCAGCTAGCTGCCAAAATGATTGCATAATAGTGTGGTGTTTTTCCTTAGGATGAGACTGAAATGCCTTTTAGCAAACAAATAATTTAAAAAATATTTATTTTAACACAGATTCAGGTCATTGCAGGCCATCCCAATCTTAGTGTAAACAATACTGCTTGGCTGTTTTCTCTTGTATTGGTAGTCTGGTGATCCTTTTTATCTTGATTCTTTAGATACAAAGTCTTGTCTGATACTCATTTTTTTATACATGCAGAGCAATGGAGTCAAAATATTTGACAGCCTTTTTTTTTAAGGAGTTTCACTTTTTATTCTGAATCACCAAGCTTGTCCCTAAATTTCATGTCGAGCGTTCATCCATCCATTGATACTTTAAAGTGGATCTCTCTAATGTCCTATGCTTGGAGCTCCCCTGCTTTCTTGGTTCAACACCAACCAACAGCCAAGAGCCCATAGACCCTTGCTCACTCCCCCCTGGGTGGGATGGGGGAGAGAATTGGGAGAGTAGAAGTGAGAGACAAGAAAGGCCTTGGATCTGTGTAAGCACTGCTCAACAATAAGGAAAACATCCCTGTGCTACCAATCCTCTGTACAGGACAAGTACAAAGCATAGCACCTCACTTGCTGTGAAAAAATTTACCACAGTGAAAACCAACACACATGCCAAGCCTCCTCAGAAACATCAGAATTCAAGCTGGGTTAGGGACTAAGAACAAAGGTATTTTTAACTGGATATCACACAGAACACTGGAGCTTTCACCACATTTATCAAGCAGGCGTTATTAGCCATGTTTCATATCATTGGTCTGACAGACTTTTAGTACATGAAAAATTAACTTGTCTAAAGACAGAATATTTTAGAGTTGCCTTCTTGAAAGGCTTTGAGGTTTGGTTGAGTTTGATTTGGATTAACTAATTTGAAAGGTGAAACTGTAAAGACTATTCTACTTATTATTAGGTGGGAAAAAGGGAAAAAACTAAGAGTCTAGGAAGATAATTTTTAAATAAATGTAGAAATTGGAGGCCCTGAAAGGGTTCTTAAGCCTTGGGGTTTTTTACTGACAATAAAGTCACTTACAAAAATCTAGCTTCTGCTCTCAGAAACTGTGATCTAAAAATCAGATAATGTCATTGAAATGAAAGAAGGAATAATTTTTGTAGCAACAATTTTTGTAAAAATTGTTCAATTTCAAATGTAGATCTATGAGGTAACACTAGGGGTAGCCATCCATAATCTGGCTCTGATTACATCCCAAAATGGCTTAACTGGTCAATAATAGACTGACTATTTCTATGAAGACAGCATTGTTGGTTAGTCAATGACAAACTTT
The DNA here is from genome assembly GCA_013399195.1 of Dicrurus megarhynchus. NCBI lineage: Eukaryota > Metazoa > Chordata > Aves > Passeriformes > Dicruridae > Dicrurus > Dicrurus megarhynchus. Next base: position 1,824,681 of record VXAD01001748.1, on the reverse strand, counting down.
GAGTAAAAGAATAGATAAAATGATAGTAAACAGAGGTCAAAAATACAAACGACTCAAAAGTTTATGAAGAAGACACTGTCAGCAACCTTTTGTCTGGCAACTTTAATGGTGTAATTTAGTGTGTATTTGTTTTGTAGATTAAGTTTGCAGTGTGCTGTTTGAATGTATGCCACTCTTTGTGTTTCCTAAGAGTTACCACACAGTATACTTAGGTCCTGATATTATAAAAGAATAGAATTAAACAGATATATCTCCCCTCCACATCTCTCCTCCCCTTTTCTTAAAAAAAAAAAAAAATAAATTCAGACCAAGAGCAGGCATTTAAGAAATCCCAAAATATAACTTTAACACAGTAAAGAAAAGATTAGAAAGAAAACTGAAAATAGCTATTTAATACCATACCCAAGAGTGAATATCATGCCTTTAGAAACTTCATAAAACATTCAAACTTGCAAGAAGCATAACTGCATGACATGGGAACACCAGAAACTGGACAACTTTGGTTAAGAGATCAACGATATCAGCCTGTTCATTTGGGTGTTCATTTTGTCGGTATAAATATTTTCCTTGGAGTCCTCTGACTACCGCTCCGGTCGACTTTGTGTTACTTTACCAGATCGAAGGCAGGAGAGCAGCACCCCTGCAGAGGACACTGATGCTGCTCAGTGGATAGTCAGGCAGGGTGTACTGATGAACAGTGCATCTGGCACTCTCTCCGCTGAAGCATGACCACGTCAGTGTTGTGAGACAGTCTGTGCCTCATTATACCCTCTGTGCATGTGCACACACAAGCTCTCAACCCTGCTCTCTCGATTTCAGCTTTTCAGATCTCGGGTGTACTAATCAGATTCCAAATATCGGCCTTTGCTTCAGCAATCACTGCCTCAAAAGAAGGAAAGTGACGAGGCGGAATGATCCTTACCATAGGGATGGAGCATGCTATGGCATCTATAAATGGCACAGCCAGGATGAATGGTATCATTGTACTGGATTTTGCAGGCAGTGCCAGTTACTGCAGTCAAAAGGACATTGGAGTAAAGCAGTTAATAAAAAGAGAAAGGAGGAGGGGAAAGAGGTAGTGTTGAAAATCATGGAACTGAGAACATTGAGGATTAAATGCTTTTTTTCCTCAGACAATGAACTGTCTGCATCAAAGTTAGTCCAATAGCATTTAGCTTTGTGCCTGCTTCCAATGTACCTGGACACTGGATAAATAATGAACAGTGAGTGCAGACAGAGCTTACAAGGGCTCTATTATTCCCACAGCTTAAACTCTTAATTTAATAGAGTACACAGGAGAGGAAGAAAAAAATTTCCAAAGGAGATAAGAAATAAAGACACATTGCCAGGACAGAATGGTAAAAATATCCTACAGAAAAAAAAGTGTTTCTGTTCTCAGTTGGTCTATTACCAAAATAATTAGTACAAAAGCATGTTATAGCATGTTTTCATCTGAGAAGCTGCAAGCAACTTATAAACTATTAATTGAAGGTGAAAGTTCCTCAAATATGATATGTGATTCCATTAGAACTTTTCAAAACTTTGTTTCTTAAAGGACACTGCTGAGCCTGAAATTTTTAACCCAAATGGCAGACTTCTATAGGGTGATACCACAGATAAGACATTATTTCTAACCTGACATCATAGCTGCACATAAGCATCCTGTGTACATTAAAGGGGAGGAAAGAGCCCTCTGATTTTAAAGGCTTTGGCTTAAGGGTACTTCCATGTATCATTATTTTAGCTTAAGAATTTTTTCCAAAACCACTCAAAAACAGCATTAGACAAAAAGACTGAAGTAATAACTCCTAATTATGAGCTGTATTCAGTTCGGATTCCCTACCTTTTCAGCATTTAGTATTCTCTTTCTTTTCTTCTATGAATAAACAGTACCTGTATATAACATGTCTTTGTGCACAAGGAAGGAAAAGTAACATTCTATGAGATATCTGACAACGTGGCTTGTACCAAATCAAAGTAACACCTCAGGACTTCATGAGGATGACCATATGCTGAAATTAAGCTAAATATGTTGTATTCTTGGGCTGTGGTACTTTCTCATGCCATCATTTCTGCTTTGCCAGTTTTTTCTCTTTGTCACATGTCCAGCCTACATACTGCTTTAGGATAGGACAGTGACTGCCTGTATTTTAAATTTTGTGTGCTTAAAATCCTTCTAAAAGCTGCAAAAATTAATACTGACCGTGTGACTTTGGAGCTCAGCTTTCAATGAAAATCAAGACAGAACATTCAGTAGCAGACATTTAACTTCCTCTCATCACTGTGAGAATGAGGAGTGGGAGAATTATTTATGTCTCTTAGTGTCTTTCAGTATCTTTGGAAACCTCCCCAAACTGACTTATCCCTGTATTTGTTTTGGAAGGAAAGCCCACTCCCTCCCCTTTCCACTCTTTGTTAGTATTTTTTTTTTTTTTTTTGTTATGGAAAGGTCTACTGGATAAAACCAAGAGCAATACTGAAGCAGAAAACCATTTTTACCTTTAAAGTTCAAAGTTACATTGACAAGGAAATTTCACTATTAAAAAAGACCCAACCAAACAAAAAAACCCAGACAGAACTGGAAAAAAAATGTTGTAAAAAAGTTTTACAGAGCCTGTAAAGGAAGCAGACAGCTTCTCTTGAAAACAAGCTGCACAATGGTTATCATGCATGAACTGTGCTGGTGCACACCTAACAGTGTGCAAGTTCTGTGGGCAGATCCCTCCCTTGCCCTTTGAACAAATGTTATCATTTCCCAGGGAGCACTATCTTTGCTGCAATCTGCACCTGCTCCACACGGACAGCTCTCCTCTCCCCACCGAGCATGTGCAGTGCCATTTCAGATACTGTCCCTTGTCCTTCCCTCTGCATCTATTGACAGATCTGAACTTTTCTGTTATCTCAAGTAGCCAACAGCAGGACCTGTCATTGAGGCAAAGAGGCTCTGTGTATCTGAGCCACTACCACGCAGCCCCTTTGTTTGTCCAATGACAGTGTCTAGTGATAAATGTTTCAGAAATGACATTTGAGATGACAGCGGAGGAAAACTCTTAAGTAAGAGACTACAGCTCCCACTGTCTCCTGAGACACAATGCTGTCAGTAAAGGAGAAATATTTACAAAGAGACTAGAACGCAGGTGGGCCAAAATGAATATATTACAGGTGAAAAAACCCTTCCAATTAAATTTATTTTAAGAAGTCATAGCAATAAAAAAAACTGTGGAGTTACACAAGATGAGATATGATTTACCTTGTCAAGATGATTTAAGGAGCTTCTAACCTTCTAAATTTAATGGTAAATTTTGGATTGGGAGGAAGGTCTGTGATACAACTTTAAAGGGAAAAAAGAAAGAAGCCCCTAAAAAAATTAAAGAAGGGAGAGGTAGAAGAATAAAGTAATTTATCAAAGATGTATTGGAGTACAGAAGGTAGCTAATAGCATAGGCACACAGAATGTAAGATTTGGCCATGCTCTCCTGGCATGGACAGAATATGAAGTATAGCTGTGTTGTCCCATCAGGTCAACCCTAATCTTAGCTGTTGCTTTAAAATTTAATTTGGCTTTTCATAAAATAAATACATGAAAAATTCCAATCTGAAATGGCTGTTACGTGTGCAAATAGGAAGATAGTCTAGACAGATAACAACACATACACTGATGTTCATTTCTGTTTATTTTCTGTTTCTTTTTTCCATCAGGTTTATACACGATGCTGCAATTAGCTGATCATTCTGGCATTAATAACCTGTTTGTACACTACCTTATTTTTAGCACACAGGAACTGTACATTCCAACCACATTTTTGAAAAATTGCATAAGCAGGAGAAGTTAACCTCAGGTAGAAAGAACACTTTAATTAAGAATTGCAATAGTAATGGAAATCAGGGAAAAAGGGAGAGGAGGTAAGGGAAATTGAGCTACCAAAAATTGCAGAATGTTGCAATTGTATTTGCATATGATACCTCAAATTCATTGGCAGAGGTTAATAGGAGAAAGAAAAGCCATGATAATTGATGTCAGTCATGGACAAGGTTTCTAAGCAAGAAAAATAAGGAAAAAAGTTCTCCTGAAGGGCAGATTAAAAAAAAAAAAACATTACAACTTGGACAAAGAATAAAGAGCTCCTCACAATCCCTGTGGAGAATGAGCACAGAAAAAGAGAACAGCTATACTAAGGAAAGGAACAAAAGAAACTCCCTAGAGCAGCTCAGACCAAAGTTAAGAAAGACCAAGTTAACTGAGACATTGTGGTGGTTAATGAGAAACCTGATTGTTTAATATGCTTAGTATACTTGCTTCTTTTTTGTTATTGTTATTTTATTTTTATTCTGTTCCCAAATGTTCAGCCAAATAGTCAGTTTGTACTTGTAACAACTCACACTTTTTCTATCAGCTTCTCTGATAATAAGACTGAGCAACCAATGAAACCTTTAATGACTGCCTGCTATATCAACTGATGTGGCCTACTGAGGCAGCACCTACCACTTCCAATGAACTGCAGGGTGAGCAAGAATGGGCTACACTTATGTCCAAAGGGGCTGCAGTTTAGGGTCTGAGGACTGCACACATCTGGCTGTAGGTAAAGACTTTATTGTCTGAGAATATGCACATAGGCTGGAATATCAGCCAGGTTCTCACTGTCTTAATTTTTTGTCAAAGCACACTTCTTCAAATTGAATTTTATTTTGATTAGAAGACATGGAGAGATGAAGAATTATCCATATACAAGTGCTCTCCAAACACCTGTGCCTTATTTCCCAATCTATTTAAGACTTTTTCTTATCCTTGTTTTTATTCCGGTAAAATTGCATTTCTATTAAAAGACGTCTCAGTATTGCTTTCCACAAGACATGGTCCAAATCACTGTATCTCTGCATTGTGAATCCCAGAGCTTTCACAATGCATTTCTTTACAATTCCCCCCTGAACTTATGTTTTTCCAGTGGTCTTTATAGAAAGTGCTGTGGAAACATGGTAGCCCCTGGGCTAAAGCAGACTCCCACAGGAGGCAGTTGGGCCATCAAACCAGCCATCTCAGAGAGTAGAAAAAGGAAGATAAGAAGGTGTTAAAGAAATGTCCTTCTTCCCTCCCTGCCACTTTTGAAGCGGCTTGATGTGCAAAATAAAGTGATTTATGTCCCAGTCTGTTCAACTGGTGTGTACCCTGAGCTTGAAAGTCACCTCCAGTGGAGCTATTCCTTGTTGTTGATGAAGCCTACTTGCTCTGGAGAAACAATAGATCTTTACCTAGTGTCATTATGGAAAATGTCATGCACAGTAGTGGCCACGGAAGGGAGCAGATTTAAGATCAAGGTCATCTAGAAATGACAGCCAGACCAACAGTCCATTCAGGTTTATATGCTAACTATATTTATTCCAACAGGGTGGACATTTGTATGGGCATCCTGTACTGCTTTGCTCTTAATGAATATTCTGCATGCAGAGTCACTACAGGATCAGCCACTTATATCAGTCTGAAAAATAATGTTCTTTATGTCCTTTATTCCTCATTTTCCTTTTTGTTTGTATGTAACACAGCCAAGCACAACTTGTGTTCTGGGAAAACAGTATGTTTTCTGTTCTGTCAAAAGCCAAATAATTTCTGAACTATCAACAATGAAAAAAAGGAGAGAGAGAGAGAGAAAAAGAGCGCACTTGAGGAGGAAAGACTGAAATATGTGAACACCATGAAGAAATATCTGTCTTTTTACAAACAATAAAAGAGAATATTGCCAAACATTCCTTACACTAAATAGTCTACATATTTTGGATGCAGGGACAGCCTGATGAATTTCACTCCATAAGGCAACAGTCTGCAAATGGATAAGAGCCTGAAAATTAGATGAAAAAGTTTCCTCCACCATATTAGAGCTCCTACAAAAAAGGCTTTACTGTCATGGCTCATCTCATTAATCTAGTATATACATTGCATTAATATTTTTTCTTTTACTGTGCAAGACTGGTGTGATTCTTTCTTTTCTAGTGATTTAGAAGTGCAATTGTGAAATTATTTTGCAACCATGAAATGGTTCAATTTCAGTTTCCTGTTGTACTAGGAAGGCAATGTCTAGTTATTACACTGACTTTCAGAAAGGGGAAAAATGGAATGAGGTGCAGTACTAATTTATTGTTTTGTGAATACTAGATTTTTTCCCCCTATTCCATATCAGAGTAAACTAAGCAATGTTTTCATGACAGATTGGGGGTAGGGAAGGATGGGGGAATGGCAACTTAAGCAGGCACATGGCATTTGGAAGATTGCTCTCTATACAATTAATTAATGTCCTTTAAGAAACTGTGACTTCCCATTAAAAATATAATTCTAAAAATTGACTGCTCTCTCTCTATATATATTTATATAATTTTATATTTGTGACTCAAATTATTCGTATTTTAGTCCTAATGATTTAGCTTGACCCCAACAGGATCAAAGCATTTCTGTGAGACTTATTATATGGAACTTTTTGAATATTGCCAACAGCTGGATTTTGGAATGCATGTACAGCTCGTTAAGGAGTACCAGCTTCTTCCATTTTACGACATGCAACTTATATTGTTGTCTGTTCAAAATTCAAAGTTTCTAATCATTGAACCTTTTATTTCAAGAAAACAAAATTTGGTCTTCCAGTACCAGTAGGAAACAGCTAGTTTGACTTGAAACTCCTGTTTTGCCTGCAACATGGAAAGTAGAGCAGAGCAATGTCAGCGCTTATGCACAGCAAGACTTGAGAGGCAACAAAGAGCTTTTCAAACTCATTTATTCAGTTGACAATTCTTTTAGCAAATGATGCAGCTGCACAGATTTTTCAGGGGGGGGAAGATGGTGCAGCAAAAAAAGGTCAATGAGGACTGTAACCAACTGCTGAGCTTTATCCAGCGATAAACAAGGAGATATTGATTCTCAGGAGGGGAAACAGCATTCTCATTTGATTACAGTGTTGCAAAAAACTTTCCTCATAAGGTTTACTGAGATCCAGGATCAAAAACTCATTATTTTCCATAGTTTATTTTTGTTTGAGGATTTTTCAAATGTCTTCTAAAGAGGACCCCCTCTAGGTAAAGCTTTCTTCATGTCTGAAGCTAGCTTAGTGATAAAAAATGAAAAATAATGTTTTCTTCAAGGGAACATGATACAAATATTTCCATAATGAATATAAACTCTGCTAGGCTTTATTACATTCAGGTTTCTCTTCCTGACCTTAGGGAAAAGTACATGACAGCTGACCCAAAGCTCTCTCTGGGAATTGGGGCGTTATTTGTATAGCAATAAGTGCATTGACACAGGATTTTTGAAGCCAGTACCAGTTAGAAATCACACAGGATTTGCCAATTTCCTTCCTTCCTCCACTGGCTGAAATTCCAGCAGGTGGACTTAATGCTGGTTTACCCTGTCAAGTCTGTGGCATCTGACAGAATTTGGTTGTCTCACAGGATATGTACAATGTAAAGTTATGCATTAATAAATGCTCTAGCCATACTAACACAGTACCCATACAACTTATTTGGCAGTTCTAAGGACTAGATCTTGCTAATGAGGGTCTCCTCGTCCTACTACTTTGAGATCTATCTTGGGAATTCAAGTGTGTTTTGCCATGTCTATTGTGATTATTCTCATCTCAGTGGAGACCAACTGTCATTCAGCAGGTAAAATACATTTTTGAATCTGGAGTATGTTTTTCTGAGGTGGAGGACAGATAGGATTTCATACAGAAGTAAGCCCATTTGAAGATTTCTATTTCACCAATAAAATACAAAATATGTGGGATTAAAGCAAAAAAACCAGGATACAGCTCATCCATAATCTTTCTTAGTTGTTGGAAAAACTTTAGTCCTCTCACAATACTCCCAGTCTTCTGCCTTTAAAATAAACTATCATCATGTGAGTCCACAAGAAACCAACTTCAATGGAAAAGGCACAGGGTACCTTTCCTCCAGCTGTGATTTGTTCCTCTTTACCTGATCTGCTAGAGCTATTTCCAGGGTCACCCTGTAAGCCAGTCCATTTTACAAGAAATGATAGGATGAAAGTAATCCCATTGTTTCTAGAATAGTTTTTAATCTGCTTCATTCCAATGATCCCCATGACAGCATCGCCAAAGAAGCAGCTAGCATGTGGGAGGCAGTGAATGAGGATGCAAAGGCAGAGACTGATTAAGGTGGTCTAGTCCCCATACACTGTACTCTGTGCAGCAGTGGGGGAAGCTGCTGCAGGACTTCCATGGAAGGGAATAGGAGCTGTGACACTACCCAGAACCTCCCTTAATCCTTTATTCAACACATCCTTCAAGACCCCTTGGATATCTTCCATGATGGAATGTGCCACTTGTAAAAATCTACTGAAACTTTTCACCTAATAATTCCTAAATAAGAGTCTTTGGAATTATTTTCTTGAAGAAAGGAAGAACTGCTGAGATACATTCAAGGTGAAGAAATTAATGCATTCCACTCATTGCTCTGCTTGGAATCAGAATATCTTCTTGCCTTGGCTTCCCTGGTGATTATTATAACTGGCAATATATTAAAAACTTAGCCTGAGTACTTCTATACTCCCATGCATCTTGACCGTCAATCAGAATTTCAGACAAAATTAAATGCTTCAGAAAAACAATTCAAGTATTATCTCTAGCCTCAACTTGGGGCCCTACCAGTTATTTTGGCAGTCCCATAAGGGAAGAATTGCTTTCTGAAAGTGACTTTACCAGGGTGAATTTAAAAGTGGCCAAAATAGGGAAACAGAACTGTTCATGCAGAGGTAGAACATACAGCAGAAAGAAAAAAGTCACTGCCGTCAAATCCCTCATAATATTACCACTAGACATTAGCTGGTGTACAACCTCTGTATGCTGTTTTGTAAAACATAAGCATAAAAAAAACTAGCCATGGATATTCCACCATATTTACAGTAATTTTTTATTCAATTTTCACAATACTAAATTTTTTGAGCAGTCAGAATTTATTCAAAAATAAAAGGTTCTGAGGTCATGAACCAGAGGAAGCAGTACATTAAGAAATGTTCAGACATACAACATTATAACTGGTCTTCAGGTATTTTTCTGAAACTCTGCTTTATCCACTGGAAATCTGATTTGAAACATGTTGTGCTTTGTGTGTCTGCCTTCCTCAAATATCACATAGAAGTCAATATAAAGAGCGAATCAACATGTGTCTTATCTGTCAGTTCTGTCAAGTCCTTCATTCAGTTTTATTACTGAAGCTGTTGAGTCAGTGGGTAAAATCAGGAAGAGCATGAGTTCATTCATGTATGGGCTAGATAGTTATGTTGCTACAATGCTTTGTTCAGCTTCAAGCCAACTATTCCTCAAAAATTCTTTCCTTTGTTCCTACAGGTAGTGAGCTTCTTCCATACTTGGTGTCTGCTGTTGTCTTTGTTGCCAAAAATGAACACATTTGTATAAAAAAATATAAATATTCATCACGTCCACTAAGCTCCCTGAAGTGTAAGACTGTGATTTAACTACTTTTTTAAACCTATGTTATAGCCAAGATTCTGCCCAATTTCCTAGCTTGGTTAGCCTTTCCCAGGAAAGGGAAAGACAGATGTTTTCAGAGACTCAACAACTCTGTACTAAACAGTGAACATTTTTAAACTAATAAGTGTCTTCAGTAAGATGCAAACCCCAGACAAAATGTCTGTCTATAAAAAGATATATTTACATATATTTTAATGGCATTTAAAATAATTAAAACAAGAGCACTCATTTGTTCAATCAGTCTCTAATTTGAGTACATGCATGTTTTGTGAAAATAGTTTTAATTTTTTACATTTTTACCAATAGATGGTGCTAGCAATTTCTGCATTAACTTAAATATCTGCACCCGTTTTACTCAGCTCAGACCCATAACAATCGTCTGAAACTACTAGAGAGAAACAGTCTATCCATGTGCCAATTAAAGCAGGAAATACCAGTTCACCCGTATTCAACATTTTGCATATTGAAAAGGCTAGTAGAGCAGCAAAAAGCCATTGGTAGCTACCCACTGAAGAAAATATACAGTATGCAAATGAGAAATCTGCTGTTCTCACTCCTCCAATGTATTTTCAAGATTTCTGGAATAGTCACATCATGTTTTGCAGCCATTAGGGTGCATGCTTTTAGCAAAAATGATGCTGGCATCAGTCAAATTAGCTCCTCCATCAGTCTTCTACAGAGCACAATGGAAAATGAATGCCTTAAGCAAAAATCCTGCCAAGCTTTTGCGCACATGCCTCACTTTATGCACTGGGAATAGTTCTGCAAAGTCAATCAAGATGTTCACAGTATGTAAAGTTAAGAAAATCTGAGATTGTCTGTGGCTTATATGGAGTGTTTGGAGTGTTTGAAATTGAATGTAGTAGCTCTTTATGGAAGTGGTCAGATGTCTTCTGCAGCCATTAGGAGGATGCATCCAGAATGGAGCATATTTTTATAATACCCCACCTGCCCATGATATCCGGAAATTTCACATTCAAAATTAGTTGTTTAAATATTTCAGTTCTGTGGATCAGATTGCATTGTATGTGTTCAGAGAAAGTATGTTCAAGGTCACTAGAAGTGCATTAAAAAAAAAAAGAACAAATAAGAATAGGTAAAAACAATCTTGTTCTCTGCATTTCCAATTTCCTCTAGAACTTTGGTATCTGTAAAAAAAACCCCTAAAGAATGTTTCCAATATCTCATTGTCATCGACTTTATTTTTCTTATTACTTAGAGACATTCTCAAAATATTTTGAGATAATTGAAACCCTGTTTCTCTTCAGAGGGAAGTTGTAGCCCTGTGCTCTCCAGTTCATTTCCACATGCAGTACACTCTTCAGCATCAACTGGCTTTACACAGCATGGAAGTAAGCTCCCTGGAATAACAGATTTTCACAAAGAGGTTGCAGCTTACAGACCTTGAGCTCATGGGGATTATAGTTACCTGCAATTTCCTTTTATGACCTCCGCTGGCTTTGGGGATCATAAAAACCAATTGCAGACTTCCAATAGCTATACATATATATATGTGTGTGTGTGCTTGCGTGTGTGTTATATATGTATAAAGTATTTTATATACTGTTATATATTTCTATTACATATATTTTGTTATATATTGGATTGTAATATAAATTATATTATTTGCAATATGTTGTTATAATACATTATTTTATATTGTTATATAGGTACATACATATGTATATGAGTATGTAATATATATCTGTATAAAACATGAAGAAGCATATATGCATATATTGTCTATGTTTTTAAATATGAATATGTCTATTATAAATATTACATGTATTGCATTATAAAGCAAAGAATATTATGTTCCTTCCTCTCTATATTTAAGAGAATACCATCCTCTGGAAACATGTAGTCAGCAGTTCATGTAATTTTCTGCTGTTATAGCTACATGCCTACTTGTTGTCTAATTTATCAAGAAATTATTAGGTTTATATTAAGTATAAGAGAAACCTGTACAAGGTTTTTTTACAGATCCATTAAAAGTATTACAAATCAGAAAAGCTCACTCTAGAAATTTCTATCACTTCCATTATACACTGACATAATGGAAAATGCTGTGGGAGAGGGAAATGTGTTCTTGCAAACTCCAAAAATAATTAATATAGCCAAAAAGCCTACAATAATTCATGTTTTATTCTCTTTTCCTTCTGTCCCTTTCTTTTAGCAAACCAGGCTTTAGCATATTAACCTTGTTCAGAAACTTCTGTGCCTGTAAATGAATCGGTATGTTCTGAATCTCCCGGGACAAGCTGATTTATCTTTTTGGATTATGTCAAAGACCCATGCATTCTTCAGATAGTCTGGGAGGCCCATTTCCATGGTCATAATTGTTTCCTCATGCAGAGGACCAGTGCTCATAGCAATACCTCGATATTTTCAGCTGTACTTCTGTAAGGCAGAATTTTTATTAAAAAAGCCAAGCCAGCAGCCCACTCCTTCTGTCTCATAAGCTCCCTTACAGAAAATCCCTGAGAGAGTGTCAGTCGCTTCTACTCACCATGGAAAGCGAACGAGACTCCTCAACTACTTGTGAGAGAACGTGGAGTTGTGAAAAAAGTTGGTTCCCTGTTCTTTACACGTTTAAGAAGATCTTAATCTTCTTTTAATGAAGTTATGATTCATTAATAGTATACAAATATTTATCCCTCAAATGGAACCTTGCTCTCCGATGAAGTAGGGTTGCTTTCAATTCGTAGAGAGACAGAGCATGTAACGAGTGACTTCAATTATTGTAGGTTGCATGGTGATTCAACACTGATCAAAATAACTTCTTAAACACAAAAAAATTAAAATCAGGTGTCTAAGCAGTATCTATATTCAGGTCCTTCATTATGGAACAAACTCTATCAATGGCGTATAAACTCTGTAACTCATCTGTGCTGGGGGAGGTTTAGATTTAGATATTAGGAGACGATTCTTCACCCCTGAGGAGCACTGGAACGGGCTCCCCAGGGAAGTGGTCACAGCACCAAGTCTGCCAGAGTTCCAGAAGTGTTTGGACAATGCTCTCAGTCACACGGTGTAATTCTTGGGGCTGTCCTGTGCAGGGCCAAATGGTCCTTGTGGATCCTTCTAACTCAGGATATTCTACAATTCTATGAAAACTAAATAGATGTTAACCAAATACTGGGTTCTGTCTCTTTAACGATAGATTACACTAAATACATTATTATAAACATTCTTTACACATAAATGCAAATCACTTGGTTTCATTTTTTTTAACATTGAATTATTTTTTTTATAAATAATCCAAGTTTAGCATGTCTATGATGATGAGTGTATGTTTACATTCTTCCAGTGTTAGCTTGAGACACTTGGAAAGCTTTAGGTCAGATGTCTGAGCCAACATTTCAGAAGTGACTGAAGCTGTGTGGTTAAAAGCCACTCCTATAATATCTGGTTAAAAACTTAGTTGACCTCAAATAAAGGATAATTTCACCAAACAAAAAGACCCCAGAGCCTCAAAGAAATATAGCACCAATCACCACACTTGTTTCACTGCTAGATTTTAGACGTCAAAATATCTTCCAAATAATTTAGTAATTATAGACTCATTTGGATTACAGGCCACCTAGTCCTACCCCCTGCTCAGAGTATTCTGAATGAAATCAGGTTGCCCAGTCATATCTTGAACATCTCCAAGGACAGAGATGTTGAGTCTCTTGAACATCAGCCTGAACAAGAAAAATAAACGCTTGCTAGCCAAACCAAGGGTGTGATCTGCTCATTGAAGTTTTGAATGCAATAGCTGGCACAGTACACTATTTTTTTTGTGTAAAAGGTCATCTCAGAGGTGAGTTGAAGAATTTCTATTCCAAGATTCTTATTGTAGGTGTGGTGTCTGAGGAAATGAGAAGAATCAAAATCTAAACCATTTCACTTACTGATAGTCATACTGAGAGGGTTAGATGGGATTGAAGCATGTGTTTTTCTAGCAACAGTGCAAGTACAGTAGGTGTCTAAATTCTAGATCAAAGTTAAACCATAATATCTGATTTTCATGCATGTAATTAAAAATCAAGAGGAGTAAGAAAAAGCTTCTGTCTGACAGACTGAAGCATTCTATTTAAGGATCTATGACTTTCATGTGAAATATTTCAAGGGTTGTCAAGGCAAAATTCAATTAACTTTAAACCACTAGTAGTATAAAAGTGTGAATAGGAGGGACGCAAGCACCCAAACTGCTTCGCTATTGATCAGATTTAAAAACTGTGAACATTATTAGAAATCAAAAGATAGCTAGTCAAAAGACACAGGGAGGTTGGCAGGTTTTTGTCTAGCTTGTTCAAGTGTGGTGTTGTTCTTTTTTCAGCAGATAAAATGCATTCAGACATTTCCACAAAGGAAATTATATTGTACGCCATTTTTTTTAATAAGATTAAAAGAGCTACTATTGCCACCAGTGACTGCCATTAATTGGTATGCTGCAAGGGAGCTGACACATCCCTGGATGGCACATCTATTAAGTGTAGACTGCAATCAGTAAAATAGGTTTTCCAACAAATGACTTGTCAAAGCCTTGACACAAGAATTACTTATGCTTGTAGTCAGTCACTTACTTTTTCCCAGTTCAAATGCTCATCTTCTGCCCCCACATTGGAATCTGAAACACAGTGAAATGTGTTTCTCCATTTTTGCTTGATTAAAGTGCTAATCCATGGACAGAAACAAATTGGTGAGTGTGCTAAGGATAGCCCAACAGCTCGGGGTAGAAAAGCAGAGGTGCAGGAATGTAACTTTCCAATTTTCTTTTCAAGAAGCTGCAATCCAAGACAGTCGCAGCTTTTCTGTGGTAATAGATACGAACAGAAAATGTCTTTCAACTGACAGCTCCACCACCAAGCTCACTAGACCAACCTGGCTTCCTTTGATCTTCAGTCTTTCTGGAAATAAAATTCATTATCATGCTACCTAGCAGCAAGTGCACTTGTTTTACCTGGATAAAATCTGGAAACACTCAGTGACACGGCTGCTATTCATTGTAGATGCAAAATGTTCACTCGGGAAACTTTTTTTCCTTTCTTTCCTATTTTTTTATTTTTATATTTAATTCTATGCATGCTTTGGCTTAAGTACTGAATTAAAACTCTACTTCTGCATCTGGACACCTGAGTGGATAGGAATGATCTTCTCACTAAATTGCACAAATTCAACTAAGATATATTTGTCTCTATTTATAGGGTCACTATTTACTTCGCCTTGTCACCTGTCTTAGGACTGACAGCTATTTTTCAGAAGTATTTTAACATAATTTGAAACAATAATACACAATCTGCTTTTAGGAATCTCTCTGGAGCACTTTAGGAGCAGTTGTAGCAATGAATACTAAGGAATAGGGGTTACCTTTACAGACTTTAACATTTAATCACTTATGTGCCTCTTGTAAATTGAAGAGAGAGATTCAGAAGTTGATTCATTTTAAGATTTCTCTTTAGCTGGTACCTGAAAGTCTAGCCAGATACCTAATTGTCGCACCACAAAGGCTAGAGAAAGTGAACAGTAATCCCAGTTTGCTATCTTTAATGCCAATAGACTCTCACCACTGGGGGGAAAAAGCAGTCAAACCAGAAAACCCCAATGAAGTAGATTTACAAAGCTGACTTCACTGGAAGATCAAATTTTCCTAGTAAAGTCTCTTACAGTTTGCATGATCTAGGTTTGTTAGATTCATTTCCAATGTCTTGATTTCATTTTTTTTCATACTTTTATTTTCAGTCATAACTAAAACATGTAGGGAAGACTTATGATGATTTTTAACTGGCAGACCCTTTTTTCAGCCTGAGAAGATTTATAAAACTGAAGGAAGAAAATTATAATGGCATCACAGTCATGCCTTGTGAAATTCTGTCACAAATATTACTGAAAACGGGGTTCAACAAACCTATGCTGTCCATGGATGCTTATTTACACAATTTACTCTAAGTAGAGATTATCATTCCTATTGAAGCTGTCACTCTGGGGAATTCTGTTTTCCAAAGAATTGGAGTTCTATGAGTTTACTGGTGTTTTCCTGCTTGATGCATGGATATAACACATTTAAGACTTCTGTAAAGAATTTGTCTTTTTTTCAGGGAATTTCCAATGCATAAATGAACTCTCCATAATATCAATAAAGCTAGTATTAAATGGATTAAACATTGGCTAACTAACTGTTCTCAAAGTAGATAGTGAAGTGGAACCACCCCTGAACAAGGATGTTACTAGCAATGTTTTGTGGTCATTAGTATTAGACCTGACCTTGTTCAATGTTCCTATCAGTGGTCTAGAAATAAATATCAAATCACTGCCTTTTCAAATGACATATGGATTTGTACTGTATCAAATAATGGTGGATAGGTATTCATTCCAAGCGATTGAAACTGTTGACTGCATCAGACTTTGTCATTAAATGAGTCCTAATATAGTCAAAGAAACAATTTCACAGAGATGCTGAAAGGGAATCTATATCTCCAAAATTTACAACTCCATCCTACAAAACTAGAATTGTACAAAAAAAACCCTCTTGACTTCCTAGTAGAATAAGGCCAGGCGGGATGGGGTTTTGAGCAACTGGTCCAGTGGAAGGTGTCCCTGCCAGGGTTGGAAGTAGATGATCTTTAAGGTCCATTCCAACCCGAGCCATTCTATGATTCTATGATTCTATAGCTAAAATAATTCAACACGAGCTGTCTGTGGGAGGCTGAGAAAAATCAGGCCAATGATATCCTTGGGGTTGACTGTCAAGTGAGGCATGGGCAGTTATACACCTGTTCTTTTTATAAGCTTGTCCATACCAGTAGTTAGTTGACATTTGAAGTTATTTCTGGGGTGTTGAACATTTGTACAGCAGAAAACTAGACAAGATGTGAATTAACTGTCGCATACTGCAAAAGTCTGGAGAAGTTCTTTCATTAGGACAAAACCTAGCAGTAATTTCTTTCACATGTTCATGGTTTGGCAGAAACATAAGTGACAGATATAATAGATCTTGTCTTATAGAAAAAGCTCCAGAGAAACACAGCTCAAAATGCTGTTTTTTAAATAATCTATTAATGTATTCACACAAAAGCCACGGTCATGTACTTTCCCTTATTTTGGGGGTAACCTAACCACTCACATTACATCAGCACTGACAACATTACCATGGTTGTCATGTTTTTGTAAGTTAATCAGACAAGTATCAAAACACCTAGTGTCACAACATTAGTGTGTTACCTACACACATTGCAGATTAGCAGGACAATATTTATTAGTCCTGGAGACACAAGCTAAGTGCTCTTTTCTAGGTCAAGTATTACCTCTTATAATTCATTTCACTTACAGCAACTAACAAACTCCCTATTTATTGCAGATTGAATTAATTTTCATTTGCATAGTAAGGGAGCAAAAGGCTTAATAGATAATCACTGGATTTTAATAGAGGATCATTTCCCAGTACAGAGGCATATCACTAGATGTGACATTGTCAAGACTGATACTAGAAGGATTTCTTTAATTTTGCTGCCTACAGTTTGAAAAAAGAAGAAAGCTTAGAAGAGCAGCAAGTGTTGCAGAAACTGGACAAAGAGATACCTCTGAGTGACAAGATGATCTTTCTCTTACCAAAAGAAAGAGCACGTTACTCACATTGTATATATACTGTATGTTCTTCATAGCAATAAAAATTCTAAAATGGAAGCCAGTGATCTCATAGAGAAAGCCATTTCATCTGATAATTAAAACTAGACTACTTTAAACTTCAATGAAACACTTTTTGTTTTTAAACAATCAGTGATAGAGTAATGAAATTACATTACCTAAATACACTGTCTAGGAAAGGTGCCAAGTGCCACCACTTGATCTCTTCTAAAACGTAGTAGATAGCCATATGCTAGTGAAATATGAGTAGTTTGCATAGAAAGGAATAAATGGATGAAGTTCTATGGCAATGGCCATGTGGAACTTTCTAGTAGATGTGGTGTGTCCTTCTGCACTTGAAAGCCATTATGCTCCTGCAAACTCACGAATTTTAAACCCCATGAGTAAGAGTCATGGGCAGAATATGATAGCCAAGATTTAGGAAACAGAAATCCAGCTGAGTGTCAAAGGTATAAATGAGTTTAGTTCCTTTCAGATATACTTAAAAATCCCAACAATAGGGTTTCAACTACTTTTATTTATGTTCATTAAATGTTGATGGAATGTTTCTGAAGATTTAAATTTTGGAAGTTCCTGAACTCAGTTGCACATGCCACTCAAAACCGCTAACCTCAAAACCAGGGTCCAGTCAGTTTAGATCATGATGTCAGGTGAGTTTACTGATAAAAAGTTGGTTCTCACCAAGTGTTTGTGCACAGTACACTGGCAGCATGCACCAAAGCACCAGCAGAAAGATTATGAGAGAAAGCATGACTGGATTTTGCAGATGTACTGTAGATCACTGTTATTTACTTCTGGGAATATTTATTTAGACTAAGATTGTCAGTGTTTAGAAAGGATAAAACCATTCAAAACACCTTTTTACCGTTTAACATACACAAGACCTGCAATTCACTAGAAACTGACCTCATGTAGTAATAAACATTACCCTCTCTACAAAAAAAATATTTATATTAAGATTTCTAAGGAAAAAATTAGAATATGGAAAATTTCAGTCTTGGCATAATGCAAAATCAGAAAGTAAGTTCCTTTCTAAACTAAAAAGAAAATATATATAATACATCATGAATTCTTTCAAGTGTTTCCTTGAGTGATCAATGTAACCTTGGAACTTTTTTTCTTGTTTTTAGTTAGAATAGGGTTTTGTTGTAGTTGTTGTAGGTTTTTTTAATTTCACTTTCGTTGTGAAAGACTATGCATTCCAAGAACATATATCACAGCTAGTGATCTTTTTCTTTTTAGTCAGGCTAGTATACGCCAAATAATTGTGACCACAGGAACTGACCCTGGAATATTCCCTAAACAGTTAGCTGAGAAGAATGGGATTGTTCTTCCAGCTCCTTTCTGCTTCTTAGCTGGAAAATTTTCTGTAGTTATTAAAAACAAGATAAATTAGACCATTTTAAGCTCCAAATTGCTGCAGTTAGATTAGAAGTAGGAAACTGACCTTCCACTTTGTTCACCTGCTACACTGCTTTGTGCAATGGAAACACATTCATAGCAACAGTTCTGGACAGACTGTGCCTCTTGGATGAACCCCGTGCATCTTGGTCCCAATCCTGTCCCTCCCTTTGCAGCTCTGTCCTTGCAGAAAGTGCTGCTCTGTCCATTTTACATGCTTTTGGAGTGAGCAATGCTGAACCCCCAATATAATGACTTGACTGTGTGCAGATGTGTGTATATGCACCCCAGAAGGAGACACAGGACCACTAGTGACTTATTGCTTTATCTTGCTTTCACCTATTTCTGTCAAACATTTATATTCTGCATATAATTTATCCCTAGAATCTGAAACAGTATCTGGAGTTTGTTGAACCACAAGCTTCTTTTTTAAATCCTCTTTTTTCATGGCAAAAAAAATTTGGGATGCAGGTGGTACCACAGTGGCATACTCAGCAATACAAACTGCATAAAAAAATGATCAAAGAGCACTGGGAACCTAAAATAGATATCATACTTCTTCTGGTTAAAAACCTAAACTTATAGGCATGCACAACATTATGGAATTACAGGTCATGCCCTAAAAGGAAAATCAAGAAATAATTCAATTCAAACCCAGGGCTTTTATCTATTCCAATTCACATTGCACTTCCATATAAAAAGAAAGTACTTTCAAGGAAAAAGGCAAGCGAGAGGGAAATATTGTTCTTTTCAATACCAACAAATAGCAACTCTAAAATAAATTCTTGCTTGTATAGATACTTCTTTTCTACATGTGATATTAGTGGTAATCACACTGGCAATTGTTTTTAACTGACAGATTCAGGGTGACTTCATTGTTTTACAGAGGCATTTTTCCACTTGACTGGTAATGCCACTATATAAATTCTTGATTGCATTTCCTTACTTTTTGACACTGTATTCTGCATTTGTCATTTGTATACATACATATGTAAACAGCTTCA
The DNA here is from genome assembly GCA_013399195.1 of Dicrurus megarhynchus. Taxonomy (NCBI): domain Eukaryota; kingdom Metazoa; phylum Chordata; class Aves; order Passeriformes; family Dicruridae; genus Dicrurus; species Dicrurus megarhynchus. The sequence goes on along the minus strand of VXAD01001748.1, from coordinate 1,805,156 downwards.
TGGCAAATTGTATTTGCTTACTCACCTTGAGTGACCCATAATGTATGTGATTGCAGGATATAGTAAAAGGCATATGAATTTAATATGGCCACTTGTCCCAGAAATTATTACAGTCTTTACAGCAAAAATGGCAGGATAGAATATAAGAGTTTGGAGTTGATATGAAAATATGGGAAGAAGGCATCAAAAGGATGAATAATAAGACACATCACGCCAACTCTGAAAAAAGCACAATGTTATTCTAATAGAACGAGCAAATATTTTCCCTTTTCCTGTAGATAAATGAACTCTTATATTATGTGCTTACATCCATGGACAGCTTTGAATTCTCAAAGGACAAGAAGCTGTGGAGCATCAGAATGTTCTTTCCATGAAAGGCTGTGGTCCACCACATGCTTATGCGGTCATTTGCACTTGTGCAAAAGCAGAGTAAAAAGCTGTAATCACGGGTCAGCAGAGGTCCAGGTGCCACAAGCCAGTGATGAGAGGAAAAACAGGGTATTGAGAAGGTTCCTGTTTGAAATGTGGTCTGGAAGGGACGTGTCTCGGTTTACAGTCTCAGACACAGATGTTTCCTTGATTGTTCCCAAATTCCTCTTCCAGCTGCTGACTACAGAGGTGATGACTTCTTAGGCAAATTATACCTTGAAATACTCAGAGAATACCAGACTGTCATATATGACATATATAAAACTAACTTTTGCGTCTTTTTGTCCATCCAGGCTCTAACCCAAGTACCTAAAGTTGCCTAGTTAAGTTGGATTATTATGGTTAAAGTTGTTGTGTTGTTTAAGGTTGGTTAAAAGTTAAACGGTCACTCCACACTGCCACAAGCTGACCCCGAGCATCCCCTTGGAGTGACCGGTTCTTCTCCCAGGCCACTCCATACTGCCCTGAGCTGACCCCGAGCACCCCTTTGGAGTGGCCATTCTTCCCATTCATAAGATGTTTTGTATTTTAAAGAGTTGCAGATGGTTCATGCAGTTTTAAATGTTTATAAATGTTAGAAGGTGTATGTTCTTGCATGTGTGTGATGAAAAAGTCATATTTAAATTGTTCAATATATGCTTTATTTGATGATTTAAGTTCTCAATACCAAACTCTAAAGCTGCCCCCACTTGGCTTCTTAACTGCTACTTGCCAAAAATAGCTCCACTCTGCCAGCCCTGTAACTTGGCTCCATGCCAACTAGAATTTTAATGAGGTACTTTCCCGCCTTCGAGCCACAGATTACATCATCCCCTAGACAAGCTACATGATAGGCTGGGGAAGATTACCTCACGGGACAGTACCACCAATCCCGCAGTGGCATGGAGGCAGGACAGGGGCGGGCAGGGGAGGAGCTATCACACTATAAAAGCACCTGCAGTGGGAGGTGCCTTGCTTTTTGCCCCTTGCTCCCGAGCAAGTTAGTGGTTGAGAAGCCCAGTGCCGAGCAGCTGGCCTTTTTACTCTCTTATAGAGAGCACTTATAAGTTGCTTCTGCGAGCCTTGTTTGTACTAGGCTCTCCTCGGTGCTGTGCGGACCCCCGCTCTGGGCGGTCGTGCGGCCGCCTTGGGAGTCAATTCCCGCGCCCGGACTTTGTTTTCTTTCAAACTTTTATTTTTGTGGATTTTTGATTTTCTGGCTTTTTGTTGCCAATAAATTCAACTTTGCTTTTCACCAACAAAAAGCGATTTGTCCTTCTTCTTTAGGACAAGACTGTTGTCTGTCCTTTGTGGCATTTGTCACAGCATTTACTGTGACTGTAACAACCACTTATACTTTGGATTGAGAATTTTCTGTTTTAAAAATACACTGCTTTTCGTGTGCTTCTAGAAAATGCAACAACTTCATTAGAAACAGTTTTCTTCTTTTTTGCCCTTGAAGTTATCAAAAAGCCAACAAGGAATGAGCTATGTCTTTCTGTGCCCAGCACCACACATTATAAGTGCCCTCCTCACTAAGTTTTTTATCTGGCTGCTTCCATGTAATTCATTTTACGACCCTGTGATTTATTAATTTGTTTCCATTTGAAGATGCATCTGCAAGGGCGTGTCCACTTGGCAAGATGGGAGGCTTTCCTTTTGAAAACAGTAGGATTAAAATCAGCAAAGTTAGCAAGATCAGAACTTGATTTTAGAAGGCAAATCTTTGTTCATGAGATATGTCTGAGATTTTTAGAGGTCTAACTGTGACACTTGGAAATTAACGATGTATGAAGTTTATCCTATTTTGCAGACTAGCTCTATCCAGTATTGAATCTTCTCTAAAATAGATTGAAATGAGAAAAAGAACAGTGTAGTATGCTCATTTTTTGTTTTTCTTGTGTAAAATTCAGAATTTTAAATTATACATTCCAGAAAAATATTGAGATCCAATTTTGGGGGAAATCTCACTGTATTATTTCTGTTTTTTTTTACCAGAGCAAGGGTGAAAAAACCCAAGGAAAAACAAAAAAGAAAAAAACCACAAACAAATATACAAGGGCCCCTGAAAAGGTTCCCACCCTCACCACCCCCTCAAAAAACAATCCCACCACCAATTTATGCCGTCCATGGCAAGATCTGGATGGCACATCCTGGGTAGTACATCCGGACAAAAAATTCCCACTGTGGCAAACTGGATAAAGAAGCAACTGCTCATACACATATCACCAGTCAGACAAAGATCACCCCAAGTTATGGGACGGATAGCATCTGCTACCACCAAACCCCTTCCTGAATATGCCTTCACAGATACCTGGAATTTAGACTGTGAGTTAAGCCACCACAGCTGGAACTTGAGATAACATAAAGGTGATACAGTTGTCTGAGACTTTGGGGGAGATTAACAAAGTTGGGGAGAAGAATGTATGATAGCAGACATAAAAAATGATGGGTCACAAAAAAAGCCTACTCAGCAACCGTGCTGAAATCAGATTGGACTGGGTAAAAGGTCATTCCAGCAAGGGGAGATCACAACCCACCAACTCAAAAAACACACTGACTCAAAAGAAGAGAAAGAATGATCATGTGACTAATTAGCATTAGAGGCAAGGGAATCATTTAACCAATAGCATAAAAGAACTGTGTAGGCAATGAGCATTCCTTTGTTTGCCAAAATATATAAATACTGAAAAGAATGACTTCTGGAACCCCACCACTGAGAAGAGCAGGGTCAAGAACAACCAGTGGACAACCCTCCCTCTCCCTTTCCCTCTCCTCTCTGTCCCTCTCTCTCCCCTTCCCTTCTTGCTCCTCCCTCCCTCCTTGCCCCTCCTTCTCTCTCTCTCCCCTTCTCCCCATCTCCCATCTTTTCTATTTCTTTCTACCTCTCTACCTCACGTTTACTGTTAAATAAAATCCATATTATTGACTTTAGCATATGGAGTTGTTTGCACCTTAATTTGGACAGAGGTATCTCTCAGTAATGAATCATAACACTCACACTGTGCAATCATGCATCAGTAAGAAAATGAATGGCATCTAGTTCTGCTCTGGTTTTAGAGCACTTCACAAGACTGGTGCTTTTGTGAACCAGCCAGCACACTTTGAAGCCAAACCTGAGTGAATGAGACAAGGAACTGGAAGGGAAAGGTGGAACGTTTTTTTTTATTTTCTAGTTAATTGGCTTTATAGTATCTCCTGTCAGAGACCTGCTGGACACACACAACTCAATCCTACCAGCTGCTCAAAGCCACAAGTCTATAAAGGCTTCATTTAAGAAAAGGGAAAATTAGCTTGCAATAGTTGGGGAGCTACAGATATTAATTAATCTGTTACATTGGTACTTGATCAGTGTACATTTCCTAACCATAAAAATAAATTTGTGACACTGGAATCATCCTTTTGGGTGTTTAACACACAAAAAGTGCTTGATTTTCTTTAGTTAATGGAGTTCTCTCCTCGGTTCTGAGCTCTCTTGAGTTGAGTTACCTGATTTATATTATTTTCTATTGTTTCTGTTTTCTAAAGATTCTATGGTAGAAAAAAAAAAAGAGATGGAAGATAAGAGCCTTCTAATAAGATGGGATCGGTCTCTTCTTTCATTCATCCTCTCAGTGCTTATCTTCTATATCAAACTTCAGAAAACAGAGCTGGAACATTTCTGTGTGGAGAATAAGTAGAAGCGTTATGAAGCTAATGGCTGTATCTGTGTCTTTAACGGAAATACAAGGGCATAGCTCCAATGGTACTGTCCTACCTTGCTCTTAGGCATTTATTATACATGTGGTCAGATATACTATAGTTCAAATCAGTAAGATATCTTTGGGACACAGTAACGCATCTTCCTCTCTTGGTTTTTCAGATTTAGTTTGTTTGCTATAGATGTTGGTTGTTACAAGGTGCCAACCTCTCATTAGATTTTACTTGATATGATTATTTTAGTGTCTTCATCATTGTCCTAATAATTGATCCTATCTGGTTATTTTGCACTACCAACCTTTGAGTTTACATATGCTATTAAACAAAAAATATGAGGACAGAGAATAAAAAAAAAGCTGTCAAGTAAGAATCATTTTCTGGGCACCTTGTTGATTCCTATTGGTAAACACATAAAGCATCAGCAAACAGAAATGCCTTATCAACCTTTTTGAGACATTGACAGAATTACATTAAGAGTCTTTATTTTTTTTCAAATTATTGCATATTTTGCCTAGTCTATGTCACATGTATATGGTATCAGGACTAATAGATGCATTTATGAGCATAACTGGATGCACCGTTTAGTAACTGGGGAAAAGCATATAGTAAAATATAAGATACAAATATTTCATGATACACTGCTGTGACAATGTGTCTTCTTGTCCAATTAGCATAGGAATGGCATTCCTGTCTATTCTAGCTCATGGGGAAACAGTGACTGTCAGCAAAAGGTAAACTGTGCCTAATCTCTCTTTGAAAATAGCCTGCATATATTCTATATGGAAATCAGTAAACTAACCTCTTTGCTTTCACTAAAAATATGATTCCATATTATTGAACCTTAAATATGCCTACATTTTTCATTTGGAGTAGAAATACATCTGCCAGTATAAACACTCCAAGTTTGCATTTTACATGCATAAAAGTTTTGTATTGGAATTCATACCCCAGTGTGACATTTCATTCTTCCCACCATACAAAGAACTATATGTTGGGTTGCAGGTTTGGATTTTGCAGGGTGTTTTTGGCTTTAGTAGCTCTTAAAAAATATATACAAAATAATATGACTGATAAGCAACTGCTAAATCTGATGAAAAATCTCAATTTATTCAGTTTGACTTCCCTTAATTAAAAAGAGAGAGCATTGAACAATCCACACTTGTAAACAGTGGCAGGGCACCTAGAAATTATTCCACCCCACCTGTGGGTAGGGTGAGTGTTAGAAAAAGTGTACAACCACTCTGTGCTCCTGCATGTAGACTGCACAATAGGCAAGTATATGAGCTGCTTCTTTCCAGGAATCCACAGCTCACAGGACACCCTCTCTAGAAAATGTAACTTGGATAAACAGGAGACCACACTACAGCTACCTCATTTTATAATCAGAATGAGTGCAGGCAGGCAGAGTGTAGCTGACAGACTCTGTGAGGAATGAATTGCATGTATCCCCTTCTATCTCTTCAGACATCTGAATTTTATATACAGAGTTATGAGACACTGTTTTCCTCAGTGATTGGCAGTGGAAAGGCCACAGAAATATTCAGGCTTCCTTTTGTTAGGTAGGGCTATACATGGAGGTAAGCATATGGTTATAACTATTTTGCTGGACTTCACACACCTGTCTTCAAGCTGGAGGTTATTTTGGTAAGGGAATCCACCTTAGAAATGATGCTTAATACATGTCCTAAGGAGGTGAGACACTAAAATAGTGCATACATGGGTAGATAGGTCATTGGGTGATATTGGTGTTCTGTCAAAACCAATTCCTAAATGAGGAACAACATTCAAGAGTTCATAAATCACCCCCACCTGAGCAAACTTATACACCAAGCTCCAGAAGCACTTGCCCTATACCTGCATTTCGTAATGTTTCCTTAAGCAGCTGTCCCTGAAGGGATAACATAGACAAACCTCAATGACAACTGGAGGATTTTGTGTTAGCTTTATGGCTGGACTCGATGACCTGAAAAGTCTTTTCCAACCTAAATGATACTATGATTCTTTAAAATATTTAAGGACTCTAGCTAACCCTGGACATACTACAGTAAAAATACATTTCTCATGGAAAGTATCAGTGAAGAAGATATTAAGGGCTATAGCTGCTTCTTCTATAATATATTACTGCAGTAAGCAGAACTGCCTGAGGACCACAGTAAGTTTGAGGTTTCTTTTACAGGTTCAGCAAGACATAGATATACTGGCATGACCATCCTAATTCCTGTCCTCTTTTTTGACTCATCTGAGTGGGAGAGAAAGAATCCTTAGAAAGGTTTTACACAAATCCAAGCTGCAGGCATGCTGCACATGTAGCAATTTTGTTTTTTGGAATCTCCCCTTACAAGAACAAAAATGAGCTGGGAAAGCTATAGATCTGATTTCTATTTTTCACTGGAAATAGACTACATTTCAAAGGGAAACATGTAAGAGGAGTCCCTTAAGAAAGGTCTGTGCAGTCATAATCGATCAAAACACTTCAAATATGAAGAAGTGACTTCCAGAAGAGAAGAACATGCTCCATTTCCACATTTTGTAGATGAAGTGTTTATTATTTGGCTTAAATGACTTTTCCTTTCACTGATTCTTTTGTATGCTGTAGAATCTTAAAAAGTAATATAAAAACCCAAACCAAACCAAACAAAAAAGTAATCTTATTCATAATAACATAAATCTAATAAAAAAACCCAGTTGACTTCTTCACTTTATTTCACTGGTAAGTATTAAAGCCATACTTTGAAATATAAAAATCCTTCCCCAAGTGGTTCAGGTGATTGCCTGTGGTATACTTATACTTTGTCGTTCTTGGGCAGCAAACTGAGTTTCACCCTGTAAGCACCAGAACATGATGATCTAAAATAAAGAAAGAATGTTCACTCCCTTGGCTCTATTGTCAAAGACCTCCTGCAGTGTGCAAACATGTCATGCAATGCAGAGTTGTAAATTTACATGCAAATTGTCTTGGTGGCATTGCCCGGGTGCTGGCAGTGGTGGGCTGCAGAGGTGACCTCCATGAGCAGACCAGGCTGCCCTGTGCCAGACACGGCCAGTTCGAGATGGATGCACTGCAACCCCCAAGCCCAGATGGTGGTGCCGCTGTGGAAGTGTGCTTAAGAAAGGGCAGGAAATACTGGGGACAGAGAGGCGCAGGGAAAAGCAGAGCAAGAGAATAGAGGGGACACCAAGTTTTAGGGTGTTGACACTCCACTCCCCCAAAGGAGCAGTGACCCAAGGAAGACCAACCTGAAGCACAAGAAAAGGGTGAAAATGAGAGGCCAGATGAGCTAAACCACTATGCCTTGACCACAAACTTCCATGTCTCCCTGAAGGGAAGGAGTGTAACCTGTTGTCTTGGGGTGACTTTATGATGTGTATCCCCTATCACCACTCTAAGCCCAGAAATTAACTCTGTGCCTTTCTGTACCTTTAAACTGAGCCTGAGAGTGGGGAGAGGAAAAAAAACCAAGCAAACTTTTCAAAACAATTGTTCAAGAACACGGACACAGATTCCTGGCTTTTTGCAGCAGCGAGAGGGGAGGAAGCTACTTGCTTGCTTTTTCAGCCAGGTTTTGGCTCCTCTTCTCAGGAGGGAGACGGAAAGCTGACCTTTGTTTCCTGGGACTTTGGTTTTTCCCCTTTTTCTTCTCCTTCTGGACTGTTTCAACAACATCAGAACACATTGGGAGAATTTTTCTCTGAGGCCCGGAGATGGGCCCTCCGAGGAGGAGAGAGACCACACTTACAGAAGGACTCTGAAATCTTCTCAGGTTTCTCTCCATAGCGAGAGATTTCATTTTTTAGCATTATTATCCTTTTCCTGTGTGTTGGTTAAATAAATAGTTTTATCTCTTTCACTTTCCTTCGAGGAAATTTTTTTTTTCCCGAACCTGGTGGAGGAGGGGTGGTTGTAACCTGCCTTTCTCACAGAGGATATTTCCTCCAAATTTGGCCAAACTGGCACACCTGTGGTGACAAAAAAGCAGTGAGGAGAGGTATCTGCTGTGGAGGAGTAAAGTTGAGCCTGGGAGTGAAGCTGAGGAAACCCACATCATCTGAAAGGGTTGAAAAGGTCTTTTCACTGTGTTTGTAAATGCTTGTTTCTCTTCTGGTTTACTGTTGTATCCCAATATCGTAATCAGTACTTTTGTTGTGGAGCTGTGGGTGCACTGTTTAGTAATCATCAGTTCCCCAGTGCACATAACATTTTAGAAGATGAGAGGGGTTTGAGTACAAAGGTGCACCTCTGCCTTTTTCATGAGCATGTTTCAGAAACAGAATGAAACCTGTTCCCAAGAGGAATTTCTTAGAACATCTTTTCTTTCCATTTCAATAAGATAGAGCAAAAACATTACTTACAACATACAGTAATGTATAATATTAACAGCTGTCAGTGCATTAAAAGTAGTTTAAGCAATTGTCTTTAGTTGTCAAGATTTATAAGGATAAGAAGATATTGAAGGTGGGGAGAATTACACAATGGGAGCAAAAGTAGAACCCTTACTCTGACTCCATAAAATCAGGAAACCCTGAAAGAACAATTCTGTCTGTAAAGCATTTAGGATCATGATTAAAGCCATTGTTTACAGCCTAGCAAAGACACTATTATATCAGCAAGGCCAGTTTCACTATCAGGCTCATCAGCACAATAAGGCCAGCAGGGACATTTTAAAAGGTCTCTTCAGTTATGCCCTAAAGTGGTTTCAATATCTATCCTTTAAAAATATGATCAAGCATGTATAAAAATAAACCCCTATATTTCATGCTGATGTGTTCCAGTGCATTACTGTCAGACTTTAACCATGAAAGGAATAGCCCTTTTGTGCAAAGAGAATAGCTAGAAGAAGATTCAGGGAATAATAAAAGAAGATTCAGGAAACGATTATGAAGTACTAGGTTTATCCAGCAAATATGAATGCAGCTTAGGTCTAGGCATTAGCACTGCTCTTCTTTCTAGTCCATTAAAAATTAGCTTAGCTGGCAATTAGACAGACTATGGTTGCTCCCTCCTTGAAATCCTCCACTGGCTCTTCAGCAAATCATCTCGCAGACTCTTGTCCTTGCTTCAAGGTCCTGTGATGAAATTTAGGTTTCAATTTCCATTTCATGCCTGTTTCTGCCATCAGAAACACCTACCTTGTGTGTGACTTAATCCATCTTCAATAGAAAACTCTCAAACTGTTTGAACTGGACACCCTTCTAATATCAGCCTGAATGACCAGTATTCATACTTTCCTTCTAGACTGAAAGCTACTTGAAGCCCAAGGATGGATTATCTTGGAGAATATTTGTATTAGTGCCAAGTGACTAGGGTTTACTTTTATAGTTGTTTGGCATTTTTCCCCCACAATTCTAAAGCAAAAACCTAGAGGTGAAATCTATGATTGTAGGTTAATATAGATTTGTTTTCTCTTTTTTTTTTCTCCAAATCAAACATGCGAGAAGAAAGTGCAAAAGAGAAAAAATGCTAATTTTAGGTTGATTTTATCCCTTTTAATTGGAAAGTAAAATTTCTCACCAAAATGTGGGATTTGAATAGAGGATAAGTTTATCCCAGGGTTGCTTCTCAAGGAGTTGTAAGTACAAGTCCAGCCATGTGAGTGCAGTGCTCCTTCTTCAGTGTTTAAATAACCTGTAAAGCTAATTATCTGTGTGCACGTAACTTCTACTGCAAGAGCTAACTGTGATACTGCTGTTGCAGTGAACTAGATACTCTACCTGTATTTAGAAAGTCTAGATATGTTGCTTTTAAAAACCTATGTAATTAAATGTTTGCGTATTTGAGAGTTTGTGTAAATTCAATTGTCTTGCAGTTCAAAACTTTCACTAAAACACTAAATAAATTTTTTTCAAGTCCAAAACTCCATTTTAAAATGAATAAGCTGTACATCAGAATGGATGTGTATGTTTTTCCTGTGTACAAAAAAATTCCAACCAGTTACGCTTCCTATTCTTGAAGAGCATGCTTTACATTGGTTTTTCATTCTTTATTTTAGTTAATGATTTTCTGATGCCTGCACATAAATAATGGACAAATCTGCAATATCAGCAGTACATATGCCTCATTCTAATAAGAAAAAGTAAAGAGGGGAATTTTTCTTTATTAGCTCACAATAAGTGGAATGGTTTGATTCTACCCAGTAGTGTTCTCTGTGTGCAAGACCCTGATGGACTTAAATCAATATATTTTCACTTGGTAGCATTGTTTGTCCATCTTTAAAGTATCACAGTATCATCAAGGACAGACAAGTAGACATGTGAAAAGAATTCCCAGAGAATCACTGTTTTAGATGCATGTGGTCTGATAATTGTTATAAAGTTTAAAACAATATAACAAACCGAGTATCAGACTCATTAATGAATCAACATGAAACTGTTTCCAAATATAGCATAGAATTAATTATTGTTACTATGCAAATGGTATAGGGTAAAATGACTTGATTTAAAGTGAGAAGAGTGATAGCTGACAGGATACTCTAGAAGCTGAAAGCTTTGTGTTTCTGTCAAGAGAAGAGCAGATGCATTCATCTTCCAGACAAAAACCTTAGCTACTTGAAGTAAAGGACAACAGTGTTAATACCTGCTTCATATTCTAGACAGAATCACTCTAAATGCAATTATCTGAAAATTGTAACAAATATATTACTGACAGCTGATTAACTGCTTATTAACTGTATCTGTAACATCACAGGATGCAGAAAATGAAGTAGAAATCAAGGGGTGAACAATAAAATAATGCACCAACCTCATTAAAATATTGTTTGGAAGTCAGAAATAAGGTCTTCTTTTTTATTCATGCTTATGATACTAAGTGTACATGTGGATGTAATAGTGATTTTTCCTTGTTTTGTATTAATCTGCTTCAGTTTGGACATAATTGCAACAAAAATGCATGCTATTAGTCATTGTCTCATATTTTCCTGTAATAATAGCTTGAAATATTTTAAGAGTAATAACACCTTCAAAGTATAAAGGATAAAGCTGTTTATGTAGGGGTCTAATGTGATTTCAGTTTATGAAATTGACATAACTTAATTGTTTTGTGTTGGTCTGGTGAATTGAATTTGACCATCACTATAATTTTCTCTCCTTTCAGTGTTTGCTTATTAGAAGAAAGCAACAAACACTATTTACTGATTCTGAAATGAGACAGTAACTAGACAGTAATACTGGACAGGTATTCTTTATAAAAAGGTCCTAAATGTAAATAATGACAGTTACCCCTACGCACTCAATCTTTCTCAGTTAATGTTCTTATGGATTACTTAGAGAGTGAAATCACAGGCAGTTTCAGGGAGACCTAAAGAACTAATACATGGATTATTTCCCGTAGTAATCAAAAACCCATTCAAAGTTAACCAGACAAAAGAAGTAATGGACCTGTAAACTTAATCAACCAAAAGAATAAACAAGGACAGTTTGTTGTGTTCTGTCACCAATTCTGAAAAAATGGCTCGTCGTCAATGGGGAGATAGAGATATTATTCAGAAATGTGTAGTCTATACCAGAGACTGATAGCTTTATTAATATTAAAAAAAGAGAGACAACATATCCTTATACAAAACTGCTACTTATCTCTCAAAAAATGAAAATAACCCTATTTTATATCACTTTGGTGTGCATTAAAGCAAAAAGCTTATTTCTAGTTGTTTCTTAAAAAGAGGTATTGTGGCGAATATAATGAGAGACATTTTCAGAAGAAACAGTCCCATTTCCTTTCAGATTAGCTTTTGAAAATCTTTCATGGATATATTGACACTTCTGAAAACATATGTCCACTTTGTGACACATGCTGTATATATAAAATATTGAGGACATTTTCACTGACAGGTGACTAGGAACAGTTGTCCCTTTACTCCCTTGCAGGTTTAATTTAACTCATCACACATACGCGCACATGCAAGGCGTGAGCAGGTTTCTCACACAATCATGTGCTCTTTACTTGAAATAGTCCCATCATTAACTACTACATACCTATACAGTATTATTAACTTTTTCTTGATATCATAGACTATGCTGAAGGCCTTGGTTTGCTTGTATGGTTTTGAGATATTTTCCCCTCAGCCCCTGGCACTTTATGGAGTCTGCCCCTGTTCCCGGCATAATGTCTGTGTAAAGGCAAGCTTCTCTAGCTACTTCATGGCTCTGAAGTCACAGATGTTCTTTTTACCTCTGTGACCAGAGAAATCAGTTTCCAAATGTGATGTAATCCTTAACAGAAATTGTGGACATCAGTAAGGAATTACAGTTTGGTAATAGAATTTTCTGTAACAAGAAACATTTACAGGAATAGCATAAGTCATATCATATCAGACCAAAGAAGCAGTCATCCCAATTTTGTGTACCTGACATAGCCAATAACAGATGTCTAACGATCACTGCAAAGGCACTCCTTAAAATGTACATCAAATCTATAGTGGTTATGGACACTGTGTAGAAAGGTGCTACTCATGTTGTGTAGCTGTCACTGGATTTTTTCCTTCATGAATGTGACACTCAGTTACTTACATTCAGAGTATGTCTAATTTCCCGTGGCAGAGAATTCCATGGATAGCTACACCTGAAGAAGTATCTCCTTTTTTTTTTTCTGTTTAGAATTTGAGACATACTTGTCTCATCTGATGCTCCCTACATCTTGTATTAGAAGAGACAGTAAACAATCTTTCCCTATTTACTTCTCCCTGACACTCCTGACATTCTGCCATATCCACCTTAGATGATTTCTCTTCCAGGTCAGACTGCTATATTTAAACACCCTTCTTACAGAAGCCATGTCATACCTTTAATCATCCTTGTTACCCTTAGTGTAACTTTTCTTCTTGTAACATCTCTTTTCTTACAAGAAGGAAACAGAATCATTCAAAAATATCTAAGATTTGTTCTCATTTTTATCCTGGGAAATCAGGAGATTTGAGCACTATCATCCTTTAGAAAGGATTACATTTCTATCCCCTAGTATACCAAGCCTGTCACTCTAGTGTGAGATACAGTAAGGCATGTTCTCAAGTAAGAGCACTGTCTCAGCAAAGACTTTCAAATCTGTCAGAGAGCAGAACTTCCCAGGTCGCTCTCTAAAATCTCTCAAGTGTTTTAGTGTGTATATATATCTGCATTACTGTCTTGATTTCTTCAACAGGTTTTAATCACCTGGGTTCTTGGAGCTTGCTACATCAGGAGTTCATGGTTTGAAGTTCAGGACCAGTGGTTGAAGATTCCCGTTATCTTGACCAAAGGCGTTTCCCTCATGTATGTGGTTTCCATCCTGAAGGGCTATTCAATGAAGCTAAGGAAAGGAGGTGCAGAAACTTCATTTCATCACTTAAGCCAAGCGTTAGTTTAATCTTTCCCTTTGTAAATATACACAGAAGTACAAAGAACAAAATTTCATTTGAGCACAAAATTTTGGCTGTATAATCTGCGCTAGCAACCTTGAGAAGCTCCTCAAAAAAATCATTCAAAATTCCCTTTTTGGATAAAATCATGGTATTTCCACAAGACTAACCTATCAAGGACTCAATTCATGTAAGAGGTACATGATGCACACACAGGCTCCCAGGTACAAAAACACTGTCCATCAGAACACAAACTATTTTTCAGAAAGGGCCAGAAAAGTTGAGCCAGCTAGCAGGATGGTCTAGATTTCCATCACTCTCTCAACTAAGCTAACTGCAGAATGAAGCAGACACACTGACAGGACACTCTCTCACACCTTCCCCAGAGCTGGGACTATAACTGGCTCATTTGCACAGTGCCGGTTCTTGTGTACCAATGACTCCACCAGCTTGTCCTGGGATAGCTACAATCCTCCACAAACAAGCTGTGCAGTCACAATGCAGGAACGTATGCCCACACACAATCTGTACCCTGCTGAGTGGGCAAATAAACAGCAAACATAACAAATGAATAATATAGTGCAAAATTCAGTGCATAATAACTACATAGAAATGTTCAAAAGAAAATGATAGAATCATCATAAATAAGGGAAGAGGAGTCAGTGCCTTCTATGACACATTACATCTCTTTTCTGCATAACTATTAATACCCTCTGGAAATCAAATTTGTGTCTGGAGAAAGTAAAATTTCAAATTTGTTCATAAACAAAACCACTATGGAAGAATCTTCGAGAAGTGGTTTTAACACAAGTATTATTCTATAACTGAGGGATTTTCATTTTTTAGATCAAGATTGCTTCTCCCGATTTCACAGAAGTTTTGCTTCTTTTACACAAGGAAGGAACCAGCAACAGTAATGTTCAAAACAGCCTTAGAAACTGTTTACATGGAACTCTTGGTATGACTGTGGTACTGAGGCTGTCGTATACAGCAGAACAAGGCAAGACTAAGCAGAGGTTCCCTTTCAGCCACAAAGATCTGGTTATTCCACAGGACAGTTTTTTATGTTTTCTTAGTTTGGAAATATTTTTTCCTGAAAAAATATTAGTAATAGTAACACTAATACTACTAATAAACATGCATTAGAAGAATATCATGCAGTGTGTCATTACTTTAATGGGAAAAAAATGCATTCATATTCAAATATGTTTGCATTCTCTATATCATGCATTTGGAGTAATCTTAAATACCCTAAATGGAGTTTGTGAGGAAAAGTCAATTCTACATTAATTCCACTCTTCTCATGCAGTTCATGCTGTTTGCTAAGTTTTCTCACTTTTTCGTTGACAATTAGTGTAATGCCCCAGAGATTTTCCTGCTAAGTGCATATGAAAGCTGGCAAGGATGAAAGGACTTAAAAAAGATTGATGTACTATATGTTACTTAACATATTAGAAAAAAAAACATTATCCATGTAATATAAGTTATTTCTCTTAAAATAAACTTAAAATTATAGCAATACACAAGATATTTCAGAACAGATGAGGAGTGTGGGTCAGGAGAAGAAGAATAAATTAATAAAATACTTAGAATCTTTGCATCTAAATGAAAAATGTATGTTTTAAATTTCCATTCTTTTTCACTCTCTCACTCTTACAAATATAAATTAATCTACTAATTTTTCCTACTGATGGAATTTTTATTGTTAGATATGCTTTAAGCATATTTAACCACTAAGATAATATGT
Source organism: Dicrurus megarhynchus (assembly GCA_013399195.1). Classification (NCBI taxonomy): domain Eukaryota; kingdom Metazoa; phylum Chordata; class Aves; order Passeriformes; family Dicruridae; genus Dicrurus; species Dicrurus megarhynchus. Next base: position 1,789,979 of record VXAD01001748.1, on the reverse strand, counting down.
GACCCTCTAAATGCAGAACTACATGGTCTCAGTGAAATAGCCTCTTTATAGTGAAAAAATTCTAAGAGACAAACTTTGGTTAGAAACCCTGATTATGGTCTTGTTTGTTGCTACTTTATGGGTGTATTTCTAGAATTTTCTCAGTAGTTGCACCTTAAGATGGGTGTAAATATATATTTATGAAACTAGCAAACAGTATGAAAAATACTTATTTGCAGAAGCAACTTTCTGTCATTTATGCTTTTGTTCCCTGTGTGAGAAATTTTGTAAATGTGATGTTCTGAAATTCAAATTCCAAGTTTATTATATATTAAAACAAAATTTCTCTGAGAGTGGTTGTATATGTATGAAATTTCCTTATACTCTCAGCACATTTTCTGTACTCCTGCCCATCTTTTCAGATCTGAACTCATCTCCCAGTAGACTCCATTGCAACTTCTCTCTGATCTTAATTTTGATTTGGAGAGGTGGCATGAAGCATATGTTTCCCAGCTGGATATTCTGTGGGGGAATTTTTATCTGTTCATTGCATTCAGTTCCAAGGGACATTAAGGTCCCATGAAGGAAAAGATCATCATGAGAAACTCTCTGGCTTTCCTCTTCTCATTTTTCTGCAGTGGAATCAGAATATTTCTTACTTTAAAAGCTTTAACTAGTGTCAAGACAAAACTAATTTTTTCTCTTTCTGGATCTGATCCAGGGAAAGAGTCACAGATTCATATAAATATGATTTTCAGAATATAGGACAAAGAAGTGCTTCAGCTAAAATACACATTTCCTGCTATAAGAAAAAAATGCTTCTCTGATAAAAATAAACATGTTTTTGAAAGACATATGAATAGAAAAATTTTACGTTTTATCACATCAGAGAAGAAAATAATTGATTGGCAATTTGTTGGCCTTTCATATATAATACATATGGAAGAACAATAAAGCCAGTAAACCTCAGTAGAAGTTTTCTTCTCTTAATTCATTTTGTTTGTAAGATGTTGTAGACAAAAATTTTCATTAATTTTCTTGTTACAGTTACCTTCATAAAATCAATGAAAAACTTACATAATAATAAATGGGAATTGTGTCCTGCAAAATTAACAGGGCTAGAACATGCAATATTACTTCAATAGAAATTATTCATTTGTAAATAAATTGTTAACTCTTCATTTCAAAGCCACAAGACTGGTTAGATTATATATTCTGAGCTAGTACCAGTGCCATAAGTATGTTTGGGTTTTTCGAATGTATAGAGAAAGGTGTCAGTTAACAAACAAAACCAAACAAAAACCTTTCAATGAACAACACTGAGATTTTTAAGGAAAAAATTCTTTTGTTTCCCTAGTTTTCTTATTTACAGCTTTCATCCTGCCTGGGAAAAATATTTTATAACAGTTGGAGGTCCTGAGTATGTATCATGGAGTACTCCACAAGCCACTTGGGAGATTGGCTTTGTTGTTCTGTGAAGAGCAGGGTCCACATCAGTTGAGTGATTCCTTTGGAAAGCATGCTCTGCTCCATGACTGATGCCAGAATCTAAGTGTCTTTCTTGATAGACTCCAGAGAGACCACCTGCAGGAAGCCTGCACCTGCCAAGACGTTGGCTGGAGGATGGGAGATGGTCAATTAGAGCTGGTTTTTACCTTGTAGCACAACAGTGGGAAAAGCAGAAAGTAAAAGGAAATTATAGAGCATGTCCAGCCAGAGGTTTCAGGTATTAATATTTCACAATATTCTCAAATATTTAGTTTAAATTATTTCATAAGGTGTTCAGTAAAACATCTAATGCAGTAAGATTCTCATTCAAAATTGAAATTTCTGAGGCTTAGCCATAATTAATTACCAGTACGTGGCTTCTATATCTAAGAATAGCAGCGGTTTCTCAAAGCCCTGTGTTACTCAATGAGAGATGAAAAAAACAGTCCTGCTGTAGCATTTTATGGTTATGCAGACATTAAAATAATCTTAAATCAAATTCTGACGGGACTGATACTGCATTAGATATGTAACTATATTACAAAAGACAACAAAATGTGTTTAAGAGGTTCGTGAGTATAAGAGATGCTTTCTGTATTTAAGATTTTAACTTGAATCCAAACAATCAGCTATAGCACAGCAGCTTTGTATTTGCTGGATGGAAGGAGATGTCTGAAGCATTTTTAGCAATTCTGCATGGCTGAATAGATTTGGATAAAATCAACTGGTTGTTCATACCACTCCCATTCTAAAACTGACTCAAAATGTCAGTCTGTAAGAGATGTTGGCATTCCTTCAATTTCCATCATAGTTTTTAACAATTTCTCTCCTATCCTACATTTTTGATCAAAAAATGGAAATACTTAACTTTATTCAAACAGTCCTTTAAAGTCACTTTATAATCTATGAGATAGATATTTGAGAATAGTTTTTCTAGTTCTTCGGAGAAGTCTGTTCCTTCTCTCTGAGCTCTTTCGAAGTTATCAGTTCAAAGTCAGCCTTTTGGAAAATACAAAAAGTACCTAAACAGAGACTCAAAGACATTATGAATGCTGATGATTTAAAGACTTTGTTCCTTATTTTCTTATTTTATAATTAAATAGAAATACCACTTAAAAAAAAATCTGTAGCTTCCTAATACTGCAGTGTGGGAAGTCACATGGATCTTAAAGGAAAATATGAAGAAAGAGATGTATTTCACACTAAGTATCTGATATGGGTGGTCTGAATGACAGGTGACTCTCAGGTAATATTCACTTATCATCCAGGCATGTTAAACCACTGAATGATGTCTTCTAAAATGCACATATATTAATCAGAATTCAGGAGTGGGTATATTCCCCGTCAGCTAGCTGTGACTTTTTTTTTTTGAGTAGTTTCATTCAGAGGGATTAAAATTCAATGGGATAATTAGCCCACTTAGAGCTGTGAAGACCAGCTCAGCTAATTTTACTTGTAATTTTAAAACAAAAAAAAACCCCATCCTAGGAGTGAAACTAATTTTCTGGTAGAAGTTTTTTTGGCTCTTTTATCATAAACTCTTGGCTAAAAGAACAGCAGATGAAGAGAAGAAAATGGGAAGGGCTCATCATGAGCACCTGCAAATACATGTGGATGTCTATAACTGTCCTCTAAAGCCAGGAAAATAATGATCTATTACAGAAAGGTACAAAAATGAAGGCATTTTAATGAAAAGCAGCGTTTTTCTATGTGAATATAGATTCACTAATAAAAACAAAATTTTATTCCTCAAGTGTCAAAAAGGTGAAAGATTTTTAACATTGTTATGTAGTCTACTGGTCCATTATGTTTCATTATTGAATACTACTTTTTCTTTTAGTGCACCATCTGTTCATAACACTTTCAATAATTGGCTCCCATGTATAATATTAGTGTATAACAGAAAGTAAAGTTTGCTGATAATTCCCAAGGACATTGTTTTAAAAAGTAACCTGATATACATATAAGAAAGTGTCAACATTTAGCAGTTGGGAATAAGGTAGTGTACTTGGCTGGATACTCTGTGCAGAACCTGATTTTCTCAAATATGACACCTAAACTAGACCATGTGTGCTGGAAAAGAGCCAAAATCTAGGTCAAGTTGTAAGATGTTGACATTTGTCAGAAATTATGTGACTCAGTGCTATAAACCTAGTAAAAAACCAGAGCAAAATATAAATTTTAGACCTAGTAATTCAGTTATTCTTTGACAACTGATCAAAAGATAACTTTTAATTGAAGGAAAAGACTGGATCATTTAAACCATATCTACAGAAAATCACTGTTATTTGCAAACGACAACAAAAATGCAAAGATTGTCATTTTGCCAAGGTAGAAGTATTTATTTTTTTAGTCTATTGCTCTAACATAGAATTTTGGATTTAACTTAATTAGTTCTCTTACTTTCTAGAGGCTAAAGGTTTTATCTAGTTCAATGGAATTCAACAGGAAAAGAAAAAAAGTAAAACCTTCATGTGATTTCTCTCATTATCTGAACATTGAATGTCTCATTTTGCTTGGCTTCCATCTTATAAATTGAACAAAAATAGCACAATGCTTATTCACAGAGTGTGCTGTTGCCATTGTCATTAAAAAATAGGTGGCCTAGTTTTTGACTAAAAGACAACAAAAATGACATTTTAAATACACATGCAACTACTGCTTCTGAAACAGATGACATTATCCTCCAGAAAGCTAAGTAAATCTATATCCTGCTGAAGCAACATGGGATGCCATCAAGTATATCGAAGTACCCTTTCTATAACATATTGGTTTAAGATTTCCAGAAAGATAAAACTCTAGGATTACTTCATTTAAAAAATTAATAACAAGAGATGGGTACAGGAAGCGGTACTTAAAACCAAATAAACATTCTATTAAAGCAATCTGTATTTCAAGGGAAGAAGAAGAATTTGTTTGGGTTTTTTTTTTTTTTCTGGGCTTATTCGAGTCTGTAGGAAGAATCCTTAGAAGATCTGAGTCAGATCCAACCTCACCTACTTCTCCGCATTCACAATGACCTTTCTGACCTACTCTTTAAGAGTCAAGATGTAAAATACATCATACATATAAAAGAAATAAAGCATCCTCACCCAAGAGAGGATGAATGAAATAATTGCATGTTCCAGCTAAAAGTCATTGCTTAAAACCTACTTGAAGACACTCAGATAACACAGTAGAAAAAATATGAAGTAGTATAGAGATGCCTATGTTAAAAAAACCAAAACAGTTAAAGAATACATGGATATTTCATCTTATAACATCAGAAAAATCAGTTTTGTAAGTTGTTCAGGCCTCAAATTCAGCACAAAACTCTACAAAGGCATCATAGACTCATTTAGGCTGGAAAGGATCTCTAAGATCATCAAGTCCAACTACCAACCCAGCATTATTAAGTCCATCACTAAACCATGTCACCAAGTGATACATCTACATATCTTTTAAATACCTGCAGGGATGGTGGTTCAACCACCTCCCTGGGCAGTTCCAAAGTTTGACAACCCAGGTCCTTTCTCATGGAGCAGCTTTCCAGCCACTCTTCCCCCAGCCTGTGGCACTGCCTGGGGTTGTTGTGACCCAGGTGCAGGACGTGGCATTTGGCCTTGTTGACCCTTGTATCATTGGCCTCAGTCCATTGATCCAGCCTGTCCAGATCCCTCTGCAGAGCCTTCTGGCCCTTCAGCACATCAACACTCCTGCCCAACCTGTTCTCACCCACAAATTGACTGAAGGTACACTCGATCCCCTCATCTGGGTCATTGACAAAAGTGTTAAACCAAACTGGCTCCAGTAGTGAACCCTGGGGAACACCACATTTTACCAGTTGCCAGCTGGATTTAACTCCATTCACCACCACAGTTTGGGTTTAGCAATCCAGACAGTTTTTTTACCTAATGAGCCGTATATCTGTCCAAAATTCATGTTATCTAACATGCCCTTCCAAGCTAAGACTGATTATCTCGCTGAGCTTTCAGGTCAAGTAGAATGGAGTTTAAATGACAAAGAAAATATACATAAATAGAAAGAGAACTCAGAAATCAATTATTAGATAGAGAAAGTGCTGAGTGATGGAATGAACTTATAATATAGCTGATGCAATTAACTAACATAGATGTATTAAAGAAAAAAGCTGAGGAGACTAATAAGTTAAAGTCATTAATCAAATCTGGGCTTCCATGTAGCCAGCTGTCGTCTTAAAAAATAAATATTACTTTTATTAATGTTACTATTATGGTTTTCTTCTTTAATGTGTTAACCTTCATATTAACAGTTTCCAATATGAAAATATTCCATCATTATGTAGACTAGAATGATTCACTGAAGAGCTCCAAATAGTCATAAAATTAATGGCAATATGAAATGAACAGAGAATAAAGCCTCAAGCTTCCCCTCTGTGCATACACATGAATGTGTCCTTATTTGTCTGTGCATATATGTGTGTACATATAAAGAATATATATTATATTTATTTTTTAAAATAGTCCTTCATGTCCATAATATCTGTCCCAGTGCAATGAGGAGCATGATTTTTCAATAGATTCATGTGCATTTGAGCAACTTTGGAGTTTAAGGTAGAATAAGCTCCAGCTGAATCTTTCCTGTAGTCCAGGTACGTATCCTGTCTCCCGGATTGATTGTCCTATGTCTGATAATGCCCAACTTCATTCTGCATCTTCTGTTACAAAATCATTAGGATTGTCCTCCTTTGTTGGATCACATATGTTTTTACAAAATTCTAGAAAACTTAAGAGCCTGTCAGGCACCTTCTTCTGCAAAATATAATCAAAACTAAGGAGCTCCAACTAGTTAGACGTGGTCAACAGCAACTTCAAATTCCACTGACTTCATGAAGTACTCTGTGGAGGCCAGTGGGCCTGCTGGACAAGGAACAAAATGAGTCCTACAGTGGGATAAGTCCTAGGTTCCTTTCCAGCTTATGGTGACTGAAAAAGCTTCCCCCAGAATGCTCTGTTCTGTTACGTTAATGTATGCCAGTTCTGCTCCCCTGGTTGTCTCCACTGGCTGCTACACTCCTTGTTACCTGATACGCCCTCAGAGTTTCTCTATTAGTTCCCTTACCCTGGATCCCCCATTGTTCTTCCCCCAGACTTCTCTGGAACCTTGCACAAGTGTGGATGCATTAAATCTCTCCTGTAGGACCCCATGTGAAGATCCTTCTTGCTCATTCATCGTCGGACTGTTTTGTTAGCTAGCCGGTGTGTGTGTGTACGTGTGTGTACAAGTGTGCTGGCTGCACTGAGAGGCTTCTTTAGAGGCGCTTTTGGGAAGGTCACAGCATTTTACCATCCAATGTCACCGCGACAGTACTGCAAATATTTAGCCTATGTATATTCTACTCTTTGGAAATGCAAGACTCCTTGCTAGTACAAAATCTCTTGCTTTGGAGCGGATCAGTTTTTAGAACTGTTATTCAGCCCCCCCACTGAAATCATGCAATTAAAATTGCAGATGACAAAAGTAGATAAAAGTATGACCAACGTAATACGGCAGCAAGACTAGAAGTTAATCCTGTACAATGATTGGGCAGTGAGACTAAACAAATGGAAATACTCTTGCACATTGTAAGTAATTAGATCATAGAAATCTTTGCCTCAGGAGATCATAAGTACTAGGTTTATAAAGGCATTGAAAAATCAGAAGTTCCTTGAGGGGGAGAAAAAAGAGTTAGTGAAAAGCTAACTAAATATGAAGGATCACATTCCCAGTGGGGAAACCACAGCTAGGAAGAAGCTGGGTGCCATCACAAAAAGTGCCACCGTGTATTGAGCTGAATACAGACATTTCCCTTAGTCAAGAGATCCTATGGACTTACAGTTCTGGTTTTGATTAATCCTTTCTTCAGCATAACAGAATAGTTCAGGACAACTATAATTTTCATCTTAAGTCTGTCCTTTTTTGTACGTTCTGACTGTGGTGTAACAAGCTGGGTAAAATTAGTTTATCATAGTTCTTTCTTTCATTCACTAAATAACCAATTATAAGTTATGTTTGACTTCTTTCAAAAGAAAAAGAGGGGTTGTTCCTTGAATTGATTTTTGTTAGGACTCTTCCAACCATTTATCTTGGAAAAATTGAAGGAAATATCTCCTGAAAATGTTGGGGTATTTTTGGTCATGGTAGCTAATATTTTTTCTACATTTACATAGAATCATAAAATGGTTTGGGTGGGAAGGCACCTTAAAGAAAATCTAGTTTCAACCCACCTGCCCACGGGCAGGGCATCTTCCACTATACCAGGTTGCTCAAAACGCCATCCAACCTGGCCTTGAACACTTCCAGGGATGGGGCATCCAGAACTTCTCTGGACAAGCTGTTCCGGTGTCTTACCAACCTCATAATAAAGAATTTATTCTTAACATCTACTCTAACCCTGCCCTCTTTCAGTTTAAAGCCATTCCCCCTTATCATATGTCCTTGTAAAAGTCCCTCTTTGGCCTTCTTGTAAGTCCCCTTCAGGCACTAGAAGTTTTCTGTAAGGTCACCCTGGTGCCTTCTCCAGGCTGAATAACACCAACTCTCACAGCCTGTCTCCATAGGAGATGTGCTGCAACAAACTTGACAAAAATTGAGTTTACATCATTTTACCTCAGCAGTTTCTTGTGCCATATTTGATAAAAAATGCAATGCAGAAGTCTTAGGTACATTAGTTGGAAAGAACAGTGAGATAATCTGTTTATTCAAACCAACATATAACACTAAAATGTATTTTAAAGGATTGGAAGGAGGTACCACAATTCATTTCTGTTCTCAAGTGCTTTTTCTTCCATGTGTAATAGATTCTGGAAGTGCTTAATCCCTTGACAAAAACTCTATAATTTGCAATACTCTTCTAATGATTGCAGGGTATTTCTTCCACTCTCAGGACATTACCACTCTAGCGGGAATTATGGACACACTTTAAGAGGATTTGATTCAGTATTAGGGCAGCAATTGTATGTTAATTAAATACCAATTGATTATTTAAAATGCGTGTGCTGAGTTTTAGGTACATAATCTGTAAATCTTGATTACAATTTTTTGAATGATAGATTACATGCTCTAACAGAAAATGTTTGAGTGATGCTGAACAGTGAGTAAAGCAACAGCTTGATGTTCAATGACACTATGGTGAAAGTGGGTAAATGGATGTTCCCTGTTAAAATATATTTGTCATTGATTATTTTGCCTAATACAGTCATTTACAAAATTTACTGAGTCTAGGGGTTTTGTTGTTTTGGTTTTCCATCACACAGACAAGATCACAGAATCACAGAATATTCTGAATTGGAAGGGACCCACAAGGGTCATCAAGTCCAACAGTTAAAATACCATACATTCCTTTCTAAAGGAAAAAAACATCTGAAAAAAGATGTAATTTCTGTATTCTCAGACCCTGGGGATTACACACCCCTGGCAAATAAGAATTTCTCCGATAACTAGGTGTTTAATCTCAGATTGCAACTAAGTACAATGCAGCTGCTCACTCACTGCACTGCCCCATGACGGGATGGGGAGGAGAATCAGAGAAATGAAAATCATCCTCCTGGGTTGAGATAAGAACAGTTTAATTCTTGGAAAAAATGAAATATTATTATTAATATTGTTACTGTTTGAAAAAGAGAGAGTGATAAAATCCTAGAAGCACAAGTGATGCCAAATACAATTGCTCACCAGCTGCTGACCAGTGGTGGCCAGACTGGCCCCTCCCAGCCAGCTCCCCCTGGTCTATATACTGATCATGACATTCCATGGTATGGCATATCCCTTTGACCAGTTCAGGTCTGCTGTGCTGGTGGTGCTCCCTCGTAGCTTTTGTGTGAACCTGCTGGCTGGCAGAGCATGAGCGCTGAAAGTTCTTCATGTAGAGAACGAGCACTACTGGGCAACAACCAAAATATCAACAGATTATCATTATTTTGAAAATGATTCCAAAACACAGCAGTGTACCAGTTACTAAGAAGAGGAACTCTATTCCAGCTGAAACTAGGACAGTAGATTTATGCTATATACTGCGTTGAATAGCCAGTAAAATGAGCAATGGGTTTTTGGGGTTTTTTTGCTTTTGTTAAGCATTAGGTCATGCATCCTATATAAAATCTGATCCATAACCACTTGATGTGAGACTGGATAAAAGCTTAAGATTCACTAGAAGATATAGCCAGTTTATTGCAATCACCAACAATTTTCTGATGTTTAGTTTACCAGGGGCTACGCTGGGAGAGAAAAAATCATCAGGCATGGTTTCTGTACTAAGATGTGAGCTACAGATCAGGTTGAAATAATTTTGTGCAGAACTGCATCATTTTGGGTGCTGTGTTAGCTGAGTCAGCAAGATTTGTGTATAAACATGAAAGATACACAGATAAATAAAATACATAACATTTAAATCAAGAGATTATAGCAGGAAACCAAATGGCGTAAGTGCCAGTGCTAGCGGAATAGGTATTATTACAGTTAAAAAATACTTCTGATTTTATAATCTTTACAGATTAGATATGTCCAAACAACTAATTCAATCTAATTAATCAAATATCTTCTGAAACATAAAAAATAGAAACACAGAAAAATTCCTTTATAATTTTTCTACATTGGGCCAGTTTTTTTCTGTGGTAAAACCTTCTGGGTTTTATCCATATAAGTGCCTTAGACTATGGGGTATTATAGAAGGAAAGAAAATTACTCTAATACCATTTAGACAATAGCAGCTGTTTTTATCTGCTGTGCCAGATTAATTTTGGTACCATTCCTGCTCTTTCCTGTGTGCAAACCCAGTGGGGGTGAGGCTATCAAGACAGGGTTTGTGTGAATGGTCATTGCCAAGGTTCTGCCTCTCTATTGGAAAGGAAGAAAAAAGTCTAGATTTGAGCAGACCTTGTCAGCTGACTGAAAAGCCTAACGATTGACTTTCTGTGTTTATCAGCAGAATGGCTGTTTAACTAACAGACAAGGGCAGTCCAGGCTTCAGCATGCAGGACTGCCAGCATCCTTGTTCAGAAAAGATCAGGGTCATGAGTGAGAAGCCAGAACAAATCTTCATGGTCATATATCCTGCTCTCCTGGGCTGCATTAGGAGAAGTGTTAGAAAGTCAGGGGAGGGAGGACCCTTCTTCTCTGCTCAGCATGGGTGAGGCCACACTTGGAGTACTGTGTCCAGTTCTGGGCTTCTCAGAACAAGAGAGGCGTGGACGTACTGGAAAGAATCCAATGGAAAGCTACAAAGAAGATTAAGGGACAGAAGCATTTTAACTGTGAGGAAAAGCTGAGAGAGCTAGGACTGTTCAGCTTGGAGAACAGAAGGCTCAAATGTCTACAATCTATCAGTATCTACAAATACCCAAAGGGAGGGTGCACAGAGGACAGAGACAGGGTGTTCTCAGCGGCACCTGGTGACGGGACCAGAGGCAGTGGGCAGAAACTGAAATGTGGGAGGGTCCATCTGAATGTCAACACTTCTTTTACTATAGGGTGACCGAGCACTAGAACAGGTTGCCCATAAAGGTTGTGGAATTGCCATACTTAGAGATATTCAAAAGCTGTTTGGACACATTTCTGGGCAACTGGTTCCAGGTGATCCTGCCTGAGCAGGGCGGTTGGACCAAATAACCTCCAGAGGTGCCTTCCAACCTCAGCCATTTTGTGATTCTGTGATTCAGCCTCCTCACTGTGATCACCAACCAGGACACAGGGTAGTAATTTTCTGTGCCTGTATAAAAACTGGGTGTAGACTAAATGCTAAAATTTCACATAGGACACTGAACAGATGGCTAAATTCAGCCACCAACCACCAGAACTTGGAATAGGCACAAGTCTAAAGGTCTGTATTGTCATTATCTGTGTCCCAAGTCACTTCCTTACCCTCAGCAAGGGTGCCAAGGTCTTCGCTGATACTGCATTGTCCTCTCAGAATGACAGGCTTTGCTTTCACAGGCTTTAAGAATAATCACTGTGGGCCAGACTGTGCACTCAGGTGGCAAACAAGCTGCAACACCTCATGAATACTTCTCTACACCACTATACTTCAGTGAGAGACTTTTTGATGTCAATTATTCTTGTGGGATGTCAAGGCAGTAGAAATTCCTATGCCAACTAGTCATACCTAGCATAAGCCCATGAAGCTATGAAAGTATGCAAACAGATTTTTTCTCGCTCTTTCCCAGCAGGACTGCATCTGACACTGCTAAATGCCAGCCTTTAGTACTTCAACTGTCAGATAATGAACTTTTTTTTATTTTTAAGATCACTTATGCCTTAGAAAGAACACAGAAGAATGTTGGTTATGCTGCTTTCTCTGAAATGGAAGTCTCTGATTTCAGTATAAGTTACTCATTCATAACTATTGGAAGCTGTAGGAAAGGCAATAAGAAAATATTTGACTTTTATGGGAGTGTTTTGTTTGGTTGATTTTAATTTCAGTCTTCTTCCTTCCTTCCTCACATCTTTCCAGAAGTATTATGTATAACTTTGTGACCGGGTGCAAAAATTTTAGATAAAGGCATGTGAAATGCCAATTGTCATGTATATCTTATTCTACTCACTGAGTACAAGACAAAGCTCCACTTGAAAGTTTGGAAATTGGGTATTATCTCCACTATTCAGTAGAGAACAATAACAGGTTCTTCATATCGCAAGATAAGCACTGAAAAAAACCCTGAGAAGCTCTTTATCAGTGAAAAATACTCTAAGAACAGTACATACACATTTGGATAGAAACAGAGAGCAATTACATTTTGACTAAAGTTAAAAAAAAGAGCTGCTCACAAATCCCTTGGGAAAAGGAAAGTCAGATAAATATATTCTACCAACAAAAACAGTTTAATCATATATGCTGCCTAATGCTGTTTTATGATTGCAGTGACCAGTTTGCAAGGAACAGATTCTTTGATAAATAAGTCTACAGATAAAATACTGCTTCTCTGTGTGGAGCTTGTTAGTCACATCCTGATGTGTCACTGATGGCTCAGAGAGATAAAAAGAAAAATAAGGGAAAGATGGTTGATCAAACAGGTATCTGTTCACAGAAGTAATTCTACGTATACATGTATGCAAGCTTCTATGCACATAGACATTTACCCAAAGGTATACGTACACAGAGAGTTATTCTAAATCTATTAATGCAAGAATGGTTTCCAATACAAGACAACACAGAAAAAAACCTGTTTACTTTTGAAACAACAGAAGAAGAAAGAAACTCAGCCTTCCCGCCCTGCAAGGTGTTAAATGCAATGTATAGTATTATATAAGAATACTGTGCACAGTTAAATAAACCCAAGACTGAGGAAATCTACCCAAGTGAGGAAAAATTGCTACTTGAAGACTCCGTTTTTTTAACTGGTCAAAGTGTAGTCAGTAGAAGAAGCAGACACATCTCTGAAAGGAGATAGCACCTGAAAGGACATTCATTCTGTGTGAAGCATAGTATTCCTCTTTTGTTGTGAACTCAGTGATGTGCAATCCAGCTAGGCTTGAATTAGAAGGAAGGGTGGCATTAGAAAGAGAAACTAGGATGAGGGGTCAAAACCCTATCTCCCTTCTAGCTTCTTATTCTGGGATTTGAGATAGCTACAGATGCACTTAAGAGCTCCTCACTTCTCTTGTGAAAGAGATACAAACACTTGTGGAGGCCAGTGAACCAAAACATGATTTTTAACGTCAGCTCAGGGAAAAGAAACATTCTGCTGCTGAATTAGCAGGTTTATATCTAATTTAAAGTACACAAGTAAACCATTAAAGTATACACATTGACTTCTCCATGACTAAAATTTTTGAAATCCAGAGTAATTTGCTGATAGCTTGCCAAACTGGAGCTTAAAGCCTTGATACTGGGCAAGTATGTTTTATGTTTGTATATGTATATTTATATGTTTTTATCCCCTAGGAAAGGAAGTTTTTAAGAATGGATCGAAATGTCTTACTTTCTTAAGACTATTTTGAATATAACTTATTTTAAAAAATATTTTTCCAACCCCCAAGTGTTCTAGATTAGGCATCTTATTCTCACACTGCGTATCATGAAGCATATTGTGATACATCGTCATAAATCAAAATTAGAGAGGAATGACTCATAGCAGGTTGAAATTTTGGATAATTCACTTTCCATATATGTGGTTTGCAAAATGGGGCTGAAAGCTCAAAAGATTGCTGTTTTCTCTGGCTTCTTTTTTGTCTAAAGATAGAAAAGAGTTAGCAAACACTGGGAGCATCGTTATTCAGTTGCTTCCAGTATTACATAGGCACCTCTTTCTGCTCTTAGTTAGTGCTCCAGATGTTCTGCTGGTATTTCTTCTCCCTCCAGACATTGTTTTCCTTCCTTTTCACCATGCAGTACATTATTCTTCCTTTTTCATACAGCTACAGCTCTAGCAGCAGCCTCCTGCAACCCCAATGTATTGCAAACATAAGTTGGACATTCCTGGCTGAACCCACTTAGGTATACGGCTTCTTGCCTCCTGCTATTGCAAGCACATGCCTAGGATCTTCTCAAACCCTGTTCACAGGTTCCCTATATTGCATGTCTGGTCCTTGAAGAAGCTAAGTGCTTAAATATAACCTTAATCCACAAGTATAATATCCTCCATTTTAGGCCACAACTGGAGTCCCAAAATAGAAAAATGGGAAATAATGAAGCCCTTAGAAGTACTGTTGAACCTCAGATCTATTCTTGAGTAAAAGTTCTGGCCTGGCTTTCTCTTCTGCAGATCAAGTCAACCATCCCCTGATGCAAACACAAGTGTTAAAAGCACACTGGTGTGTCACCCAGTGATTCATCATCCTGCAAGTCAGAACTAGAATAATCATTTTTTAAACAGAGAAGTACCATCATGTGATATAAGAAAAGCTGATACTTTAAAAATGCTTTTTCAAAGATTTGCTAGTCAATACCCCCAGAGAAGTTGCTTAAATAAAACTGTAGATTTTAAGTCTATGCTAAATGCTTGCCCTAAAGCCTTATTCCAATCCCATTGATGCTGATGGAAGCAGAATCCACTGAGGCAGAAACAGAAGGCTGGAGTAGCTAAACTTCAGCTGTGCTAAAATTCACAGTCTTTTGCAGTCTCTTGCTGCTGCAGAAAGAATGAGGCCAATCAAGTCTGGGCTTTCCCTGTTTCTCTTGCAGTCAAATTCTTCCTTCCTCTGTGCCCAAATATTTTCTGCTTGTTAACATCTGCTGAGTGTCTTACCGTCCCTGTTTTGATCTGGAGGTTATGAACATAGAAGGTTTGACAAATAAAATACATCAAAAGTATAAAAGTATCTGCCTTCATGGTTAGGACAGTGGTTCAGTCTCATAAAGGATACTAATAATCCCTCTGTGGGTCATACCTTTCCTGTGCCATGTCTTCTTAATGCCTTCTACATTAAGCTAGTGCTTGATTTATGCCACAAAGCAGTACTCTTTATATCTTATCTAAAGATGTTCTCATTATCCATATAAATGCTTGTTTTTCTTTCTGAACTCTATGTCTCAGTGAAATCTTATGGCAGTGGGTTTGACTGATTAATTATGCATTGTATAAAAAAATCCTCCCTTTTATCAGTTTGAATTTATTTCCTTTCAGTTTCATCTACTGTCCCATTATTCTTTTCTCATGACAAAGGGCAAGTAAGTTTATCTTGGTTTAAAATCCCTTCATATCACTTCTCTTTGATGTGCACCATTACTGTACCCCCATTACCTAATACTGTGAGGATCTCAAAATGTCTTGATCTTCGGATGTTACTAGCTTTCACTTTTTGGTTGGGTTTTTGGGTTTTTTTTGGTATCAGAACCCTAAAGGCTTTCTAGTAGATATATATGTCCTGGTTAAATGGATTATCACTGTGTTTCTAATAAAGATGTTCTGCAGATATTTAGAAGCAATCCAAAGGCCTCCAGATCAAGGATTACCCACTAAAATCTATTGTTTCTACACTGACCTCTGATCAGTGTTCAGAACTCTGCATATTGATTTCTGAAAGCCTTGCTCTTTCTGTGTTGGTTTATGCTGCCAATAATCTCTACTTAGCTCATCTCCAAACTATTATTTCTTTTTCTTTCTTTAAATTTTACTCTTTTCTTATGTAGAAGCTTTGTGTGGTTCATTTTCTTCACTATTCTTTTGCCCTTTGCCTAAGTGCTGTGCAAGCACAGAGTAACCATCAGGATTTGGGGTGCTTTCGAGCCTATACCCCTTGCAGCTCACATGGTGCAGCCATACAGCAGCACAGGTGTAGTGGTTTGGTTCAGTTCAAAAAGCCCGTTACTTACTTATTTTCCTTCTGTGAGATAAGAACCAGGAGAAAAGCAAAGCAGGCAAAAAACTTAAACCTTAAAAGCATAAAGAAGTTTATTAACAAAACTAAAAGGCAGGAAAAAAAAAGTTAGACTAAACCTTCAGAACACTTCTCCTCCCCCCACCTTCTTCCCTCCTCCCACCGACAATGTAAAAAAACAACCCTCAAGGTTTTCCAGAGTCAGTTTACCATCTCTATAATAACCTTTCTCAGTCCACCTAGGGAGAGGAGTCTCTCTTGCTCATGCTATGGAGACATCTCCACACGAAAACAGTTAAACAGTTCTCTTGTGGCTCAGTGTCACAGCAAGGCCGCCCGGAATGGTTTCTCCTTGCCTGTGAAAGTCCCTTCCCTCAACTTGCAGCTTTCCCCACAACTGCTCGAGGGTTTCATCTTTAGCTAATGGGGTACCATTTTAAGGATGAGCTGTTCAGAAACAAAAGTTCTCTTTACCCATCTGTGGGTGCATATTCATCTCTAGGAACAGAGGTCCTCCCTTTCTCCGGTAGTGAGAGGGTCCTCATCTCCTTCAAAACAAAAGTTCTTTTCACCTGTCTGTAGGTGCATCTTTATCTCTAGGCACAGAGGCCCCCTTCTTCTCTGGCAGCAAGAGGGTCCTCATCACCTTCAACTGAAAAGGCACAGAGGCCTTCCTCTGGGAGCGAGAGAGTCTACATCACTTTCAACTCTCTCTGTTAAAACTTCTCAATAAATCACAGCTACTTCAGTAGTTGCTTAATGCAGCACAGGTACTTCCTACCCATGGTTGCAGGTTTGAACGCTCTGTCCCCCCACCATGCTTCATGAAATTACACCGGGTACACTGACATATTATAGTCCATCACCACAGCCTTACAAGAGAATTTCAGCTTCCAGGAGAAGCATCTCCTCTTTCTCCTCTCTCAGGGTTTCAGCTCCTCCTTCTTCGCTGACTTTGGTGTCTCTGTGCTGTTTATTTCACGTGCCATCATCTGTCCTTTTCCTCTGACTCAGGAGAGGATTGAATGTCTGGAAGCTTCATCTGTTCTGGAGAAATCTTACAGCACTAAAAGAGTTAATCTCACCCGGCCTTGCAGCTGGAATTCGCTTATCTCTCCTTGCCGGGCAGCAGCAGTGGGTGAGGGGGGGCATGGCCCGTCCGGAGCAGCTGAGGGGGCCTGGCCCGCCCGAAACAGGGCTGGGGCCAGAGCAGGGCTGGGGCCGGAGCAGGGCTGGGGCCAGAGCAGGGCTGGGGCCGGAGCAGGGCTGGGGGAGGCCGGGCCGGGCCGCAGATGGAGCAGGGCCGCTCCAGGGTGGTCTCCTGGCCGGTCCAAAACAGGGCTGGGGGGGGGCTGGGCCGAGCAGAGCCCCGCTGGGCCGTGCCCCGGGCCTCCCCCAGTTACCTGTCCGAAACGCCGGAAGTCAGAGAGAGCTTCCCGGGCTTTTGTTCGTTCTTAAATGTGTATCACAGAGGCGTACCAAGCTTCTTAAGTGGCTTAAAGTAGTTGTCAATATTCCAACTAGCCAGTTGATTGGTTAGGTCAGGTCTAGAGGAAACTGTAAGCACCTCTGTGCAAAAAAAATCACTTCCGAGGCTGAAGGAGTCTTCCTCAAAAACTCAAACTATGCTAACCTATGACAACAGGATAATGCACATCTACCTGTGCAGCCATCCCTCCTTCATCCTTAGGGGTCGTATATCCTTATTGTGCTATGCTTTCATTTTTTCTGGTGAAAAGATGAGCAGTCTGATAATGTGAAAGCATAAACATGATGTGCACTCATTAAAGGCCTCTCCTATTCAACAGAAACTTGAAGCTGGTATACAAACCTCCACATAGCAATAGCTAACCTTAAGCTGTCAGGAGAACCACAGAAGTCTGATTTTCACTGATTTTCTTTGGGCCATAGTTTGAGCAGAGCTTAGTCAAGTATGCACAGCAGAGTCTGGTTTAAAACTCATTCTATACTTCTTCTCACCTGTTGGTCTCAGCTACTGCCTAGTGTAGTTACATTTCCAGATGTCCAGTTTCTAGCAGTGGTCAGAAGGGCTGTATGGAAATAATCACCCTCAAGGAAAAAAGGGCTTTCTGGATTTTGTCACCACAAAAAGAATGTGGAGGGCAGACTGTCTTAGTCACCTGTTTATGCAATGGACATTCAAGTTGTGGGAAAGATTCTAATAGGGGAAATATTCTAATAGAGGAAAGGAGAAAGTAAAGTTTAAAACCTTTGACCACTGAATTGCATTTTGTATAATCAGGAAAAATTCTTAAAAATCTGAAATTTCAGTGTTGACAGGTTCTGTATGAACACTATATGGTTTTACCTCCATATTATTGTTTTCCGTATTGTAAGGACAGTTTTTGACTGTATTAAACAATATTCTCGTAATACAGAACACTGAAGGAGAAAACTGGTAGCATCTTACTGTTTGCAGGGCAGATCGTTTCCTCCCGGCATTAGACTTGTGCCTTCTCACCCAGAGCTGTTCATCTGACCACACGACTATGGTGGAGGGGAAGGAAGCACAGAAAAGAGCATGACAAAAAAATCAAATCCCTGCTTTATTGAAACCGTCTTGCTGGGGTTTAATTAGAGGATTTCAGGAAGCCCCAGACTCGTAAATGGAAATCTTTGTGATTTGCCTTGGTAATTATGGGAATGAAATTTCAGGAGCTGAGATAATTCCCAAGGGAAAGTGCATCTGTGCACTTCAAATTAGCTGCTTATATGCTCGCTTAGATTCTTTACATGCCTTCCAAACCATGCTGGCATACTTAAAAGGTATGCTCATGTTAGCAGATTTAGAAGGAGGGAATCTTTGGCAGATTACCTTGGCAGAAATTTTCCTGCTGTGTTTCTTGTGGAGTGTTTCTCTCCTCCTAGAAAAGATATCCCAAGGGAATTCAGCTTTTCTCCAGAGATATCTGCCTAAATCCCAAGAAATCAAAATTAGTAGAATAAAAGCATCTTATTCAAGATCCTCAGCCTCTCCTGAAGCAATATACACCTGGCAGTCCTGGCTCTGTTCCCAGGCTGGTGTAATTTCAACCCCACATATGAGTAGCAGGCTGTCACAGTTTAAGGTTTAGTGTCCTGTGACCTCATAGGACTAACAAATGGAGTAAATACTATCAGAAAAGGGAGAGGCTTTGGTTTCTAAAGGCACATGCATTGTGCTTCCAGCTCTAGCCACTTTCAGGTATCAGATTATGAAGATATGGATTCTCTTTTCAACTGTTTTATTTGGAAGTCTTTACAGCTTCTCTTATGCTTACAAGCTAGGGCTTTACAGTTAGGGTTTTTTAAAAGTGTTCTTGTAGGCTTGGTGCTTTTTGTTTAACTTTTAAAATCTTTTGCTATTCTTTTACTTATCTGTCAAGTTACTATAAGGTTCCAATTCCTTACTATTTAGTCCTATTCTCTGCTAGTATGAAGCTCTGAAACAAAGGGCATAATTTGCCTGCCTGAAAAGTTACACATATTTTAAACAAATTTCTTCAGAACACTTTAGAGTTGCTATGATGTTTCTATGTGAAGCTACCAGCAGTTAAGGAGCATTGACAAAAGGAAACATTCAATTGCCCAGGTACACAGGTATCCAGGGATGCTTGATATATCTCAGATGATGTTTCTGGCTTTCAGCAGCCCCTCCACTAGTCCACTGCTGTATATCTGCCAAGCCTCCATAGCTGCCTTGGCTTTACTATACCATTTTACTGGTGTTGAATGCTTATTCTGAGTTGACTGAATCCCTGGAAGCTGGCTTCTGAACTCCTTCTAGGCCTTTTTTCTATTATGGTCTCAGAAATCTCCAACAAAATCTATATATCCCACTGCCCTTTGTTTTCATATAGGCACAACTAAATATTGTTATGTTCCATATCCTGCATGAAGAGTAGGGAACATGAGCATTCCTGGCTGCACTCCTACTATGGCTCAGTCTCATCCTTGAATTCATAAATAAAACTCCCATGTAAATTAGCTCATTTATTTGCAGTCAGGATGATACTAGCACTTGTCATAATCATGTATTCCACATTTATTTCTGTCTCTCAGGGTTTTTTTCCAACTATTCATATTTTTGTCTCCTGTTATTTATTTTGCTATGGTGCAGCCCAGCTTGCCCATTACTGTGGACAAAGCTGAAACTGCAGCATTCAAATAAATCAATTGCCTCATATTTTCTTCTATTTTTGAAAAAGAAAACAAAACAAAACAAAAGCAAGCAACAACAAAAAAAGGTATTCTAATATTTTTTTCTGTTTAAGAAGGGAGGGCTAGTCTCTTTTACTCTGTGGAAGTGAGGTGGATTATTTTTTCTTTTTGTTCCCCCCTCCAAAATTCCATTAATAAACATTTAGATTTAGATGACATTTACATTAATTATAATTGATATAGAGATAGTCCCAACAAATCTGAAGAAGCCCACACAGACTGAATTATAGAATAAAATTATATCATTGTACTGCAAAAGGCTGCTTCATGATCATTATCCAGCCATTTTATGCAGGATGAAAATCTGAGTGAACCGTCTTGACCAGTTCCTAGAAAGTCAATGACAAATCTGGGGTCAGGGATAAAATTGCCATGGTAAAATTTGCTCTTGCCAACTGAGATACAAAAAGTGTATTCTTAAAAAGAAGCAATTTCTTACAAAGTGTGTTCCCTTTAAGCTTCTTCAGTTTCCAGAAACATAAACAATGTTTGGTTGTGCCTAAAACTGAAGGGTGACAGGTTTTTCATTTCACAGATCAGCTTAAAAACATTCAATTCCTATGCCAAGCTGAAGTAGCGTTCGTAGCAGTCAAAGCAGAAAGCCGTTGGTAGGAAGAAATGCATCAAGGCTATGAAAACCAGTCTAAGATGGTGCCATAAAGGAAAAGTTCATCTAACAAAAGAACAGGAAACTGGTCCAGGGACACAAACTCCGCTCGACAATAATCCCTCTCTTTAGCCTTGAACACATAATTTACTATCTCTCCTTCACTTTTCCCATGTCTGAAAATTTCCTGTTTGTGAAGCATTTGGAAGTTAAAAGGGGTAATAGAAAAGTCCTGTATTACCATCATCAGTCTTCTCCCAGTACCTAAACTAGGACAACAGAATTTTCTATAGAATTTATTTTTATCTAAAACTGGTAGCCTCAAATGGACTCTGCTTTCCATTAGATAATGAAAAATACCCGTAGTAAAATGGGAGATAAAGGTGAGAAATAAAAATGAAAAAGAAAAAAAGGAAATAACTGTTAGAATAAAGAGGACAAGTCTGGAGAAAAAAAAAAAAAAACAAAAAACCAACAACACAATAAAAACCCCCACAAAGACCAACAACAAAACAGGGAACACATTTAGAGGCAAATCAGAAGGTTTACACACTAATCAGTTAATGCTGAGTATAAATGCAAGTCTATGCTGGCTCTATTTGATGAGGGACAAAATTATAGAATGCATTTTCATTGTTTGACCTAATTGCTATTTTGCAAATGGCTTCCTTATCACTGAAAGCTAAGGGAATGTGAACATGCTTGTAGACCTTTGTTCTTTTATTGAAAGATTTATGTTGCTAACCTTCAAACACTGGGTGATACATGGGTTCAGATCTTTACTGACAAATTCCAGGCTCCCTGAGCTCTAAAAGTTGGAATGCAGGTAAAACAGCAAATACAACTCACTTACCAGATTTCTCGGCATGAGGAGAACTTAAATAAAAAATCATAAGAAATGGATATCAAGTGGCTGTGACCTATAACCTTCCCTGACAGCTAAGAATGGACTTGATCTGTGTGTGCTTTTGTCTGACACGTAGAAACTGCTAACCAGGCAGACACAAGAACAATGGCTTATAAAGAAAATATTCCAGAGAGATTATATTTCAGATATGAAAGACAAGATATTTATGATTAGCATTAGAGGCATTAGAGACACTGTTTTTCTAGGTAGGTAAAAATGCAACATTCTATTTAACAAAAGCCACAGAGAACTGATGCATTTGGGAAACTCCGACCCTTGTAAATTTGTATTAGAGCAGACTGAGAAAGCAAATGAAGCCAAGCTATCAGAAGTCTTAAAATCAAATGTGCAAGTAAAGCAGTAAGATCAAGTAAAGGTCAGATTTTATGGCAAAAATCAAGGATTAAATCATGGGAGCTGTCATCATTGATGGTATCATATATTTCCTTTTTAATACAAAGCGTGGTCATGGGCTGTGTTTCTGTGGTAACAGGAAAGGTTGACATCAGAATTATGATGTAAATGAATGGATCCTCACATACCTTCTGATTCACAGTCAGTGAAGGATGCACATAAGGAACTTAGATGTAACTTCTCTAAGAAATCATTAAAAAGAACAAAGAGGAAAGGGTCTGTGCACTGACAGAGGGCTCTGCACATTTTTTGACAGGATAGCAATAATGAGCACAAAGCAAGCTTTTCTACAGCATGCTTTCTTATTCATTTCTCTACTCCCATCTTCTCCCTTTACTTGCTGTTCTGCTGTCTTTCAAAGATTTTGTTGCCAGGCCTAAAATATTGTAAACAAAGTTGAATTAGACTACTTNTTGAAACTTCTGTGAGTGACATGCAAGGGGTATGTTGCTATGCTATAGGATAGCAACACTACTTGACAAAAAGAACAAAATATATTGATTCCAGGTAAATATGTCTCCTCTAAATGCAAGTTTCTTCATAGACTTTTGTGTATTGATAACTGCGTTGAGTGCAAAGCACATTGCTATACAAGTGAGGACAAAATGTCTTTGAAAGCATAATAAAGCTGGAAATGGCCAAAAGACTGATACAAAGATGATGCTGGTTTTCACTTGGAAAACTGGTCTTTATATGCTTGAAAGAACTTTTATTGGTTTGCATGTCCTCTTTCAAGCCAGATATTATGTGCCAAAAAGTAACTGTGAAAGAATGACATTGTGAGGTTCCGTATTTGTTCTGTCTCAGTGACTTCCAGATCAAATGAGTATGGTTTACAAGTCCAAAGATGATTTTCTGGCTGCCAGAGCTGTAAATTCAATCTGGGATCAGAAAATTAAGGATTGTTCTTTCTGGGCTGGATGAAAAGTTCACAACAAAATGCCAAACACATCGAAAGCATAGGTCGCTGCATTTTTAGTTGATCTTGCTTCCATGGTCTTGTTTTCATTTAGAACTGCAAAGATGTTATTTTCTTCCATGTCAAGACTCGACAGTGGTACAACACTTAAACTAGAAAATAAAAGTGTAGGTGAATAATCCTGAAATTTGCTATTTTGAAATACAAGGTAGTCAGATGAGTATCTGTCCTTGTATTTTTACTGACAATCTAATGAAAACTTGTATTTTCAAAAACAATCCCAAACCATCAAACAAACAAAACCACTCCCCAAAACACAAAAAAGCCATACAAATAATATTTCATAATAACGTGATAAAACTTTTCAATTTTTTTTTTTTTTTCGCTATTTACATTTTTGTATTGTTTATAAAAAATCATTCCCTCGTTGTTCTGGCAAAGATTCTCCCACCAAAGTTTTAATGAAATTTTGATCAGTTCATGTCATGGCATAGGATTAACCTTTATTATTATTCTAACTGTACTAAATCTGTATATATAACATCTGTTTTGGCAAATCTGAAAAAATCCCTCTAGCATATGCTCCATTGAAGAGCTAAGATATTTTCAATTAGTATCTCTAGATGTTCACATGATTTCTTCTGACAATGTAGTGTGAAATGTGGGACTTGCAGCTACCACTGCAAGAGGCCCAGTCCAGAAGTTTCTTCTATTAAAGCAGCCTTTTGAACCCAGAATAGTTCAGTGAAGCCTTGTAGAGATACAGCAATTAGTCTATTCAGAAATCTTAGTGGAGTTTAGGTCTGTATTTTAAGTAAGTGTCATAGGCCAGGACTAGAAGCACATATAGAAATAAATGTGGATATGATGAGAAAGCATGCACTGGTTTTACTTTTAATCATCCATCCAAATGTAGTAACAATTTCATTTTTTAAACTCCATAGATTCTTTGGAATAAAAGAAGATTTTTACTCTGTAATTTCATATGAACTTTTAGTTTAACTAGCTTTTGTCTTGTTTATGTGTTGTTGTTTTCTTTCCTTGACTAGTCCAAGAGGTCAGAATTTAGTCTCCTATACTAATGGTCAGGCAAATTATTTCATACTTGCACATGAAAGAAGCCATTTCAGCTTTGTTTACATGCACCAGAGTGAGCAAACAAAGGGAAGCAAAATCACATAGCTTAGGTGAACAATTAGCACCATGCAACAGAAATGTCCAGTCTTTGCAACATAAACATATGGAATAAAAGGACATTGCAGAAGAAATCTATTGAAGAAATTCAGATAGTGACCATGGTAGAGGAGATCACAAGGTCTTTTCAGGAATTCCATGAAGCAAGACAAAAATATCCTGCATTCATCTAGGTCATGACCCATCACAAATTGTTTATTTTGAAGAGGAGACATTATTAATTTCTTGCCCAGAAAAGTTGTGGATGCCCCATCCCTGGAAATGTTCAAGGCCAGATTGGATGAAGCCTTATGGAGTAAATGACATTTCTGCCATGGTGGGGAGTCCGAACTAGATGACATTTAATGTCCTTTCCAACCCAAATCATTCTATGATTCTATGATTTCCACCATTTGAATGTTTTCCAGAAAGAACAAATGCCTACATAGCTCATGGGTGTGTGACACCTGAAGTCCTTCGGAAAAGCTGGCACAGATTTTTTTCTTTTCTGTGTGAGACATTTACATTTTCTACATTATTTTTCTCAAATAATATCAAGTGACACCAACAACAATGGCAACTAGCAGTGAGTTGCACAAAGGAGAAATTTCACAGTGGTCATGGTGTCTAAGGGTGATGAAGAGAAAATCCTAAATGAGTCCCAGGATAGGAATGTTCCACAGCAGCAGCAACTTGGCTGATAGACTCACCATGCAATATTTTATCCCTAACATTCAGTGTGGATTAGACTAGAAAAACGGAACATCTCTCCACACAGACACTGAAACTGAATTGTACAATCAGACAGACACTATCAAGCTTATAAAAATGGTCCTCAAAGATTCACTCAACCTAACTTCTTTCTTCCCTCTACCAGACAACTTTAAGAGGGCAGTCAAAAATATCCTCTCACTACACTTACACTCGTTTTATCTCAGTTATGTTGCATATAGAAATGTGATGAAAAATCACCATCTATTTATATGCAAGTTGAAGAAGCATGCTTTGACCATGTACTCTAAAAGCATCAGATGCCATCTGCAATTGAAATTATGTAAATCTATTCTGCTGAGGAACAATTAAGAAGCATTTCTAGGAGTATTTCTGATGACATTTCACAATGACAGAATGTGAGGTTTCTGTGTCATTTATTTTAAAGTTGTCTTATTATTTAGGCGAAAAATAGAGGAAATATGTATTTGCATTCATTTATTAGAACTGTGCCTGTATATTTATAACAGACCAATTAAAATTAAAAAAAAAAACCCAAACCCAAGCTTAAGTGTTGTGTGATTTTGTCAGTTAAGCATAATTCAAATTTAGCAGCCTCTACTGCATAAAGCAAGAATCAATTAAATCCTGGTTTGTTTGTTTGTTTTTTTTTAAATGGAGATGGGTGAAATTAAAATCTCACCACAAAATTTGGTTTTCAAGGAAATTTCACTTTTCCAGTAGTCAACTTCATGATCCTTCAAGCATGCCCTAAGGCAAAACACATCCAATGCTGTTTTAGGGGCAGAAGGGAGAATGAGTTTCAAAACTAAAAATTCAACAAGGAAAAAAACCTATTAAAGTTCCCACCCCTGAACTGAAAAAGCTTCCATTTATATGTCTGTGCTATTTTAATACAGGTTGATATGACTTTCATGATCACTGTGAGGGAGTGCCTTCTTCCAGGGTGATGTTACCCGAATTGGATCCTTCGTAGTCCTAAAATATTAGATAGTATTGAAATTACAAGGAAAAATAGCCCTTGAATTCCACATGTATTGTAAGAAAAAAAAAAAAAAAATTAATAAAAATACAAAAAAAAATTGTAAATAAAGTTTTAAATAAATTTCATTTACAGTATGTTTTAAAAAGTATTGAAAATCTTTTTTGCATTTGTAGAGGCTAGGAATCACCATATTAAGCACAAGTTATTTCTCAAGAAGAGAGGGCTCAAGAATTTAAATTGCAGATATTACAACTAAGACTTGGAAACTATGAGTGACACTGGCATTTTACCAGTGGAAGAACTTAATTACCTGATTTTCACACTGATTATCAAAGGTCTATCATTTTTATGATGTGCTGTTTTCTGAAGTAGGACACCATGTGGCTGTCAAAATGTTAAAGTGACAAATTGGCCTTCAGAAATAAAATTATAATCTCTTCACCATATTCCAATAAGAGGTGATAATCCTGGCTTCTGCTGAAAGCTGTTCATACAAAAACATAACAAGAGCAAGAGCCCTGGATATCCACCCAAGTATCGAATATCACACAGAGGCAGGTATGCCAGATCTCCTCTAGCCAGGATCATATCACTTGTTTTACCCAGAGTGATTCTGAGCCAGATGTTTTGCTGGAACTTCTGCCAAACCCTGGGAAAAAAAAAGGTTCAAACATTGATTTGGAAGAATTTGATACGTGACGTTGGAAGGTTTATCTGCACAGGACAAAACACACTGTAACTTCACCTTCCTCCTGAGTGCAATCCTGGTTTCCATCACTTTTGAAGAACAAGGAAAATATGATAAAGATTATTAGGACCTTTCAAGAATTATATTTTTAAAAAAGCAAAAGCTCAACACTATTATTTGAGGTTTTCATGTGCTAGGTCAGTGAAACCATGTCAGATCAGTTCTGCTGATTTCCTACAGGCAAAACTTTCTAGAGGTACCTGGAAAAATATCTTCAACCTCCAAAAAAGCAAACTATTTATGGAAATATTTCTCATCACTGATCACCAGAAACCCAAAATTTTCATGACAGATGTCAGAGTTCCAAAAATGAGGTTTCTTAAATTCTTCGAATAAAATCTCCAAAAATGTTTTTTCTGGAGGAACCTACAGAACATATTGTGGGCTTTAAGCAAAATTATGTTAATGAAAAGAGGAAAAAGGCAGAGATATATAGTTAATTTAGTTAATGCACAGTTTGAAAGCTAAGGAGATAAAATGTAATACTTGTCACTCTCTTTCAAAATTCGGATGTGAAATTTTAATTCCAAGTTGTAAAAACTTCAAAGTACTCCACATTGCCCAGGAAAAGGACTTACAGAAAATTTTATATGGAGGCAATTAAAATATTTGGAGTTAAAAAATACAATCAAATACCCATATTCTAAGACTCACTGAGAGTATCCTCATTCATTCTTGAAGAGGGCTTTTCCCAGAACTCAAAGCAATATATACACAATATGTATCAAGAATAAAAATCTCTGAGAGTTTCTTCTGAAGTACAGAAACTACAAGAAGAGAAATCTGTGTGAAAAGGAACCTTAGAAGCCTCTAAGCTACAGAAACAAAATCTGTTCTCAGTATGGCGCACACTTTGTTTTCCAGGTGGGATTCAAAAGATATCTCCTTAGAGATGAAGACCTTGGTTTATTTTGACAGGGATTTATTAAAACCTGTTTGATATACTTCTTTCCTCCAATAAATACTTTTGTTTTCCTGACAAAGGAAAAAAATTCTCGCAGAAAATTATATACAAAATCTAGTTCTTAAATCCTATCCTTTTCAAAATGTTACCCAGATTGACAAGGAGATCAGCGATGTGCTCACTGCTGCTACGAAGATTGCAGAAAGTGCGCTAAAAGTGCTTTGACTGTCAATGCCTTGATGGCTTCAGAACACGTTGTGGTGTCTGAGAGTTTCTGTTATCACTGAGCACTGTATTTCACCCACAGGCTTTTCCTCAGCTGAGTGTAGCATGGATTCAGAACACAGTTCAGGTGTAAAGTTCATCCAGGACCTCGGACAGAACGCGATGTTTAAAAATAATTTTTTTAAAAAATTATTATTTGACCCAGAAGTCCTTATTCTGCTTGTGCAGAGGCAGAGTGCTTTACCTGAGCCCAATCAATTTTTCCACAATGTAGCTGGCAATTTTCCCCATAATCAAGAAGCACTCCTATCAGTTCAGTGAATAGATTCACTCAGGGTTAACCAAACAACATGCTACCCAAGAATTGTTCTGATTGAGATTTTATGGATGTTCTGACAGGCCCAAATGTATGCCAAGTCTTGAAAAAAATATCTTTACAATTCCAGATTCCTGTCTTTACCATATTAAAAAAAGAAAGTATAAATAACTGCTATGTCAAAATTTTAAGGAAAGCAGGCACAGATCATTGCTAATTATAGCAAAGAGACTGTTGTAAAGTCTATTGGCCAATGGTCAAAGTGAGCTGTCAGAAGAAAGAAAGATGTAGAAAAGAAAGAAACACAGAATAAATTATTTTTAGAAGTCAGAAACAACAATATAGGCACACATGCTGCAAGACAAACGAGAATCGTGACTCTATCTGCAAAACATAATCCTCCTTGCCCAGGGCATTTTTTAAATTTCTCTCTCTGCATTGTAAGAGCCCTATGTTCTGTCTGGTCAGGCAGTGCCAACACCTAAGTTAAAGTGACTGTGCTGATTAAATGCTTATCTTGTTCCTCAACATATGAATTTTTACTGTATAATTAAAAGTGAAACTATTTGCTCTTTATGTCATACTTCTTTACTACTACTGATGCTGCTTCCTAATCAAAGTCTGCAAATGTTTAAAGGAACATTCAAATCTCAATTTCAAATGCAGATATTTTTAAAATTTTACTTGCTTTGTGTGACCAGCATGCTATAATATTTTTTCAAAATGGGTGTCGTGGAAAAAGGTAATAATGATGGAGTTCTAAAAAAAGAAGGCTGTGTATCTGAGGGTAAAGTAATTGATTCCATATTGAAATAATTAATCACAAGTTACTCAGAGAATCATCTTACATTTTTTATCCAGCAGTTTTTCATATATGAAAAGTGGCAACAAAATTTCAATAAAATAATTTAAACTTCTAGTAAGTAGAGTGGCTGCACTGGGCGAAATAAAAAAAATGAATAAAAATAAGTAAATATAAAACCATGGAACATCTAATTTTAGTTTGTTCAAAACATTTTCTTTTCAGAATTACTCACTGCCTTCTAACATGGAAAAAACAGTTATTTACATCTCCTTTTTTGGGAAACAAGCTCTTAATGTTCTAATTTTGTGGGATTTTGTGCGGCCTTTTAAATTTGAATAATTTGTTCTATTTTAAACAATTTTATTTGAGAGTAAAACATGGGTGACAAGATTTTGTGTGGGTCTGGATCAAAGTTACAGATTTCAGTTATGATAACAACTTTCTCAAATCTCTGCAGAAATCCAAAGGCTGTTCTTCCAAAATGGCAAATAGGTGTGCATAGATAGATATAGATAGATAGATGTCTGCTTAAATGCATATATATTCATATATCTGTATTTGTATGGGTACACATATATACAAATTAATTATTTTTGTTAGAAATTAGTGGAAAAATATGAATGTGACCTGTAAATATGCAGTTTGACATAACTTTTTTACTCTAAAACCTTATAATTAAAAGCTTATTTCTAAAGCTAGTGGATAATGAATCCAGTCTACTGTTTTTCCTATCCTCTACTGTTTTGCTGCACTCCAGTTTTAAAAGGTTCTGGATCTATATTTATTATAGGCATTTAGAAAACCTTTGCTTATGACTTCGATCAATTCTTGTCCTTTGTAAATATTTCCTGTGGTTATTTCAATGTTATATTTGTTCATGTGCTTTTCAAATTAGTAAGATCAGGCCAATCAATCTTTCTCTGGAAATGTTCCTGTGTGCATGAAGAAGTGTATTTAGGTTTATGATTGATTATCGATGACTAATAAAAACAATAAACTTTCCAAAACTCAGAAAAATAATGTTGGAGTAAACATTCTCTGCATAAGGCAAATGTTAATAGCTACTCATTTCAATCATTTTTGAGGAATTTTCCTTACATGCTTCAACCAGCAGTAGAAACTGTGAATCTCAAAACTATGTCAAAAATAATGCTTTTCTCTTAATCATCTTCCTTCCTTTCCTTACCATACCTTTGTTTTATAATGCTTCAGATATTCCTTGCAAATCCCACAAACAGTTCACTGGAAACCTAACCCCCTTCTTCTATCATGGAGATATTTTATCTTACTGCTCAGTCAACATGCATTGAGCATATTTTATGGCAAGGCAAACTTCTTATGCTCTAATCAAAAGCAGAATAAACATTTCTCAAAATTATTAACACGTTATTGGTATGCAGCCTCACTTGATTTTTCAGCTAATTTCACCTCATGATTGTGAGCTGATCAGGGAGAGAATAGGTAATAACTTCCAAACAAGACAGTAACTAAAGCTGTTTAGAACTGACTCAGGTTTTGGGTCATTCCCTGCTGTGCACAGCATTAGCAGTCCTGCATGGCTGCTTCATCTTAAGTCAATCATTTTTGCATTCAATGGAAAATACTTTTATGAAGTATTTATCTTTATATTATATCTTTTATAAAGAAGCAGGAGCTGCCTGCTTCTTTATAAATTATTCCACATTTCAAGATAAAATGTCATAACACTATTTTAAACTCAGAGAGCATGTGGCCACATACTATGTATAGCATCAATTAGCATAACAACAGATAACATGAGGTGATATGCAAATAGGAGAAGAATGCAGTATTGGCATGGCCCAGCGCAGCAAACTCTGACATCTGTTTGGCAATATTTTGCTCGTGTAAATTCTGCAGCTCTGTCTGTGTTTAATGAACTTGTCTGGAAATTCAGAGCACCTAACTGAGAGATTATCTAAAGTAACAGCACAGCAGCAGTCTGTTTTAATTTAGGCTGTCTGCAAGCTACTGCTATGAAAATTAACAACTCTTAAGTGTGTTAAATAATCCCTGGCCTTTGTAATAATTGAGCAGGCTGAAAGAAGTCATACAATTTGTATTATCTTGTTGTCAAACACCAGCTGACTTTTTTTCCCCTTGTATATTGATTTGGAGAATTAAGCTGCCTCGAGTTAGATATGTCAGCCTGGAAGGATTTTAAGGACAGCTAGCAAAATCATCAGGCTACAAGTTTTAAGATAGCAATGTCAAATGGGATTTAATTTCAGACCTTATGTTTGTACCTCCTGAGCAATTCCAAGAGAGGGCAATTGGGGCACAAATTAATTGTTCTTCTGACTATTGATAAGGCTTTGGGCCAAAAAGTAGTGACTGAGAATTGAAGACAAGTTCAGTTGTATGAGGTTGATAACAATGCTCTGCAGTCCCAAAATATACTGTCTGTGTGTTTTCCCATAAATTATGCCTAGTAATTCTCTCTCCAATCAATTAGCTGCCCTGCAATGACTTATTAATACAACCATTTTATGTGCTGGAGTCAGACAGAGTGCCATTCTGGCAGCAACATGTTTGCTTAGCACTTATTTGGTGATGTTACCACGTGACACTGGTGGCACTCTCACCCTCAGAACAGGTGGGAGAGGAGAACTAGAGAAGATGACTCATGGCAGTGGAGGTATCACAGAACATTATTAACATCAGGGATGCTGTCGCAACAATGCCAAGAAAGGCTGGCTGAGGCCAGTGTCTTGTGTTGCCAGGCAGAAATACACATGAGCATAAAACATGGTTCTAAAAGTGTTTCTCTATCCTGGACAAAAATTCTGAAGCTATGAACCTCTGCAAGGAATGATGTGGATGGTGCTCTGCTGTTGCCCAGCTCCTCCAAGCTCAAAGAACTATAAACTTCCTCAGGCATATATTATCTAATTTTTCTGCAACAGCTTCTGATTGATGGCCAGTCTTGTTTTGTGGTGACTTTAAAGAGTCAGGAGGTGATATTGATTTTGGGAGTAGCACTGAGGTGACTATATTTCCCACTTCTTTGACTCTGAGAATAACTATAAGCTTGCTTTTCCAGAAGTTTGATTTTTAATTCTCTGCTAAGGTACTTAGAGACTGGAACAGCCATTAATTATAACTTTTTTGGTTCATGGAACAGAAAATATCCAATAAATGTGTGCATTGTCATGGGATAAGGAGTGGTTGAAGACCTCAGTTCCTGGAATATAAATATAGATGTGGATGGATAGGTCACTGCAGGCAGGTGGAAGAAATCCATCATTGTCCAGACAGCTTCCTGGATTACTTCTGTAGCTATCACCAGGGAGGGACCATTGCAAATTTATGGTACCAATGACTGAGCTCTTGCTTTGGGGTCTGATCATGAGCAGAGAGATCTTGGAAATGTCTAACTCTGTCCTTCAATTTCAGTTTAATAACATTTCATATCAGGAAAGCTTTGTTTCTACGCTCACATATTTTGAAATGTTTCATTTTGAATATTAATAAAACAAAGGACACAAATCTCTACTTTTACTTCATCATAAATGATCCTTAGGCAAGTTATCACACTATCTTCCCATAGATACAACATGTCCAATTGAAAATATGCAAATTGCAGAAATGTACCCACCAATGACTACAATTTAGTGAATTTACTTGCAAGACTGACAAAGCTAAATATTTTTTAATAAAGAATACGTATATAATGGTTTCAGTGTGACTATACTTTTTCATGCAAATATAAACACTGACATGTTTATGGACAAATTCATGTAACTAGCGCATCAGATAAGGTTATGCAGTGGCCAGTCCCAAGGGAAAAGGAGTATATTTCATATGAGTTGAAAAAAAATATAACATGTTCCAAGGGTATATAGTTAACATTTTTCTTCTTGACGTGAGACTTTAAGAGTAAATGTTCTTTTTCACATAATACAACCATTTCTCCTACCAGCAATTTCAACAAACAGAAAACATTGAAGTCAACACTATTTTTATTCTTTCTGATTAAATCTTTTTTTGGTAGCTATGTGCTGTTTGGAGTAAAACACACTTTTCAACATTTAAAGATTTGAGCTGAACAAACTTCATATTATCTGTCTGGTTTTGATTTTGCTCATGGATTTATTGTCAGAGAAAAGTTCTCCCCATTCTGATTGCATAGCCTGAGTTGAATGAATGTTCTTAAGTCATTACAGAAGGATTGCATTTTTCAAGGCAAGACTATAAAAGAAAAATATTGGCTATTCTCTCTATAAATGAATGAATGGAAAAATAATTGTTTGGTATATCCAAAGAAGTGAATCAAAGACTGAAGTACAAGCTTTTTCCTAATTGCTATGAGACCACTGTGTTTGACATAATATGTACAACAGAACATCGCAAAGCTCTATGCCTTGCGAGTCTGAAGCAGAGTCACTTTCTGGTGGGAGAGAAGAATTCCTCATGTAAGTGTTCTGCAACTTGCTGGGATAGAATCTCTTATCTGGTTCAAGTATTGATTAGTAAATACCAAAGCCAGGAAGAAAACTCTCTTTCCTCCATCCGAAGACAAAGCATTTTTCTTTGTGAAGGAGAACAGTGAATTTGTCGTATGTCACATATGTCAGTTTAAGGCTACTTCACACACTGTCATTGTATTATGTTTCTTGAGTTTTGCATGTATCTTCAGTTTTATCAGATCATGCTCAAAACCAAATAAAAGTTCTTAGGAGAGTAATAAGAAAGTGTATACATGAAGACTGATCTGGCATGTATTTTCACGATATTTAGCACTTAATACAAGTCCTGTTTCCATTTTTCTAAATTTTTCCTTGAATTAAATCCAACCTCCATGCTCATTATTTCTTTTCAGCCAGTTTTGCTCATATTTTTGTCATAAGAGGAACGTTATCCACTTAGGATGGTTAAGGAAAATTGTCTTCATTAAGAAAAATCAGAATTGAGCTGATATTAGGTAAAGCATTCTAATTATGACAATAATGAAGGTTGTGAACAGCTTCCCAAAGGGGCTGTGGAACCTCCTTCACCAGACATATAT
Organism: Dicrurus megarhynchus; assembly: GCA_013399195.1. Classification (NCBI taxonomy): domain Eukaryota; kingdom Metazoa; phylum Chordata; class Aves; order Passeriformes; family Dicruridae; genus Dicrurus; species Dicrurus megarhynchus. Next base: position 1,756,280 of record VXAD01001748.1, on the reverse strand, counting down.
ATGCACATAAATGAAAATAAAGGTTTCATTTATTTGAAACTTGAAACTGTTTTATTGAACCTCTTTTCAAAGGCTTCTTCTTGGCTTTATTTTTGACTGCGTTCTAGATATTCCTAACCTACCGTCTTCCTGTTTTGTGGAGAATTCTGATTTCTTGAACTTCACTGGTGGGTAGGCAATTCTTATATATGCACCTCCCATACACATGCAGGCACTCTTGCGTTCATAAAAGTAGCTTTTTGGATTCTAAGAACTTTAGTAGGAAATATATGTGATGTCCCAAAACTATGAGAAAAATGGAATTATGGGAAAGTGTATTGGGTTTCAATGGTCAGGTGCTGGTGGTGGTGGGGCTACAGGGGTGGCTTCTGTGAGAAGCTGCCAGGAGCTTTCTCCATGTCTGGCAGAGCCAATGCCAGCTTATTCCAGGATGGACGTAAAACTGGCCAAGGCTGGGGTAATGCCTCTGTGGTAGCATATTTAACCAGAAAAATAAACAACCAAACACATTATTGCACAATTTTAATTGCTGACAGAGAAGAACAGGGTGAGGACAGCTCTGCAGACACAAAGGTCAGTGGAGAAGGGGGAAAGGAGGTACTCTAGGTACCAGAGCTGAGGTTCCCCTGCATACCACGGTGCAGACCATGGTGAGTCAGCTGTGTCCCTGCAGCCCATGAAGGTCCATGGGGATGCAGAGATACACCTGCAGCCCATGGAGGAGACCCATGCTCGAGCAGGTGAAAGCTGGAGAGGAGGCTGTGACCCCATGGGAGGCCTGTGCTGGAACAGGCTCCTGGTAGAGACCTGCAGAACTGTGGAGACAGGAGCCCACACTGGAGCAGGTTTCTTGGTAGGACTTGTGACCCTGAGGAGGACCCATGCTGGGGCAGCCTGTCCTTGAAGGACTGCACCCTGTGAAAGAGTGACCCACATTGCATCAGCTTGTGCCTAACTGTTGCCCTTGGGGTGGACTCACTTTGGAGAACTTCATGGAGGACTGCCTCCCATGGGAGGGACCGCAGAGTGGAGAAAGGGAAAGATTATATCTGTTGATGAAGTGACAATAACCCACATCTGCTGTCTCTCTGCACCTCTGGGGAGGGGAACAAAGTAGAGCTGGGATGGAAAGAAGTGTGAACAGAAGGTTTTTAAGATTTATTTTTCTTCCTGTTGTCCTGCTCTTGTTTTTTTAGCAACAAACTCAAATAATAACCTCAATACAATCCATTTTGCCCATGATGGTATTTGGTGAGTGATCTCTCCTGGACCTTATATCAATTCATGAACTTTTGTTATATTTTCTCTCCCCTCTCCAGTTGTGGAAGGGAGTGATAGAGTGGCTTTGGTGGGTGCCTGGCATCCAGTCAGAGTCAACCCACTACACAGAGCAAAACCACAATATAGATGGTGATTACATTTTTTTTTTAAGTTCTGATTTTGCATAAGGTAATATTCTGTAGCCTGGGTGACTGGAATAGTTTTGTTATTTGAATAATAAAGGATTAGCATCATCTTGCCCTTGATAATATTCTTTAAAATGCATTTTGTGTTTATAAGAAATTATAAATAGCAATCTTCCAGCAACAGCAAGACTAGGCATGGATCATTAACTATATTATAATGTAAAAGTCTAGATCTTTTCTCCAGGAAAAAGAACTTGAACATTAATCTGGTTGAGCAACCTAACCAATGAAGCATTTTTGTTTTTCTAATGATACTGGGATAAGTTCAGGGCAAAGAGGAAAGAAAAACAGATTTTCTTCCTTTTTTTTTCTATTGCTACATTAAGCAAATAGATGAAAAAAAAAAATCTGGTTGCAATCAGTCATATTTTAGAAATACACTTTTCCTATTAGTAAAGTAACCTGCTGTTGCCAACAGCTATCAGAAGAGGAAGTGTAACACTTACATAGGTTTTGGGCATGGTATTTGTTTCCTGAAGAGTATAATCTGCTGCAATTTCATGTCAGGGAGAATGTAACTGATATGTTAATAAAGCACTGATGTTCTGAGAGTCACCTGGAATCTTTTTACAGCAACCTATCCTTATGTTTTCAGATATTTAGTCTTATTGTGGTGCTGTGCAGGGGCGCAAGTTGGACTCAATGATCCTTCCAACTCTATGGGTCCCTTCGAACTCAGCTTATTCAGTGATTCTGTGATTACTCTGGTTTAAAGCTCACAATGTTAAAGTCTTATCATTTTTTAGTGAATTAGTGAACCATAAACACAAAGAAAGGCATAACAGAAAGATTTGATTGAATGACTTATGTTGACACATTTCTTATGACATGCCAGCCAACAAAAATTTGTATTTTTTTACTTTGGTCACTATTTTTCCAGCTTTTCAATTGAAAAAATTAATAATTTTCCCCCATATGCTTTCAATTAACTCCTAAAAATTAATTGGGGTCTTTCCTTTGTTCTGTTTTGGTTGGGGTTTTTTTGTAATCTTGTATGTACCTTTTGAGAAGACTCATAACATTTGATTTCATTCTACGATGAATATTTTTGAGCTCCTACATGTTTTTCAGAGTATTTTAATTCAATCTCTTTTTTTTTCCTCTGAAAATCTTCCTAGACAATTTGAAAAAAAAAAAAGAAAAAGGTTGGTGATTCTTTTCTTTAGTAGTGTCAAAGTAATTAGGATTTTAAAAATGGCTCTTATCATTGTATAGAAGCACAAGAGCTCTGACACCCTATTCTTTGCAGATATATCTGAACAACGCTTATGCTCACTGCTTGCCTAACTTAAGACAAGAAAAGAACTCTGGGAACATTAGAGAGAAAAAGCTTGTGATGAAGAGGCAATGTAAAAAAGGCAAATGTTGATTCAAACCAATCATTGTGAAATAGTGTGTCACTTTATTTTGAATCAATTTAACTCAATTACTTAATGAGGCGTAGTGGAGGAAGTCAGTCATGCAAGTGATTCAATTGTTTAAAAATATTGGAAACAGTAAGTGGGAATACAATATATTAGGATTTTTAAAGTGAAGAAAGAAAATAAGAGTTAAGAGAGACGATACTGGAAAGTCACATTTTATGAGAGGAGGTGGGCAAGTGAGATTTTAAATTCTCTCTTATCTTAATGCCTTTGTGTCTTTCAGTTTTGGCTACAGGAACGATTTGCTTTTACAATGAAAGAGTAATTTAGTTTCAGAGGTTTTTTACCTTTCTTTGGCTAATATCTTGCATGTGATGGTAACTTCGTTTACCAGAAAGGCTAAGCAAAGGCTCATTCAGTTATGATGCCTAATAGTTCATATAGGCATGCACTAGAAGTCCAAAAGTGATGAACAGAACAAGCAGCAACAGAAGTTCATTTCAGGAGGGGAAAGAAAAAAAAACTTCTCAATTATTTTCCAAAGAAAAGAAACAAATACATCCCCTGATATTCTCTTAGCTGCATGCCAAAAAACATATTTGAAATGTTAAACTATTGTTACAATTTGGGAAGCATGAAAATTGCAAAAGCTGCAAGCTGAAAATGCTACAGATCACAGTGAATCACAATTTAGTGGATTTTCACTCTTTCTACTAATAACTGACAAAGGATGCTTTGATCAAGCAGATTCTGTTGACAGAGACTTTCCACAGCAGACAGAAGCTCTTATCTTCAAGCTATGAAACACAAAAAACGTTCATAAAGATCACTTTGAATGCCATTTTCTCTGTATTATGTAAGTTTAGGGATTACTGAGCACAAAAAGGTGTGTGATAAAAGATACAAGACTTGGAAGATATTCTAGTGCACAGTAATTCTCTGCATTTATTACCATTAAATTCCACATTCTGCTGGTAAACATTGTTCCCTATTTAGAAGAGGTGTCAATGGTTCTAGCAATTTTCATAAGCAAAAATTCTGCTCCAACAAATAGATTAACCTTAAAACAACACAAGCTTTCAACATTAGATACAATAGTTCTTTCCCCTCTTAAACCAAAGCTCTTCTTCTGGAACATTGCAATATATTTAGCATGGATATCATTAACTTACTAAATAGAGAGTGAGGGTCTGTTGCTGCGTAGAAGCACTTTAAGAGCATAGTGCCTTGCTTGCATCTTCCGAACATCTTAGTAAACCAATTAAACCAGCTTTTATTTTAGACATTTGTTATTGCTTTCAGTGCTTTTTCCAACACCATAAAATTATTTAACTAACCTTTCGAGTACCCCATTATAATTTTACAGTTGGCCTTCCAAAAACATTAAAGAACTTGACGGGGTCAAGAATCACAGATTATTTGCCTCTCTGTGGACTTATCTATCAAAAAGATTGAGATAGGATCTGTATCTAAAGGGTTGGTGTTAATTCAAATTCAGTGGCAAATTAAACTGGGAGAGTGTGTGATTACCTTACACGCACATTCATACTGCTCCTACAGCTGAGGTTTAATCACTCCTAAATCATTGCAGTTTTCAAAACAATGTATTAAAGTCAGTAATCCTACATAAATCTACAGCATATTGTATGGATATATCATTCGGAATCAATACCGGCCCAGAGAACTCTTCACTGTCTTATACACGATGATACCCTGAAAATCAGGGTGTCTCATATCTTATCTTTCAGGCTTAGATATCTAAATCAGGATTGCTTCACACATGTTTCCAGTCTTATAACAAACCAGCATTTGTCACTCAAGACTTTATGAAATACAGTATAGACACAACTGCTTTCCTAAAATAATGAAGCTCCTTATAAAAGCAGATCCATTTTATTTTCTGTGACCTCAGTCAGTAGTTGATGCCTACAATATTTTTTCTACTGTCACAGAGATCATTTAATTTTATCTCTTCATAGAACTAAACAATCAAAATGATACTGGTAAGAAAGACAATATTCAGGATTTTTTTTTTTGGTGTCTTATTTGACTTTGGTCTCTTCATCATTTCAGTTTTGCCAATATTGTCATTCAATGACCATTCTTAAAATTATTAGCTGCTTTAAAGTTTTATTTGATTTTTCATCCAAGTAATGCCAATAATGTAACTGACAATTGCTTTGAGTGTTCATTTATCTACCAATGCCCAGACAATCAGATTCATTGCCACCTTGAGACTCAGCTATCATCAGTCACCTTAGCCTATCAAATCAGTCAATCTACATAATGGGAAAACATAAAAAACCTGGGGTCAGAAAAGAGCTCTTTCTACTTGAAAGCTACAAGGAATATTCTATTAGTGTTCCTTGCAGGCTTCAGCTGTGTATGTTCACAGTATAGGTCAAAGAAATGTTTGTTGTGCTATAGTCATTTGTTTAAACTACCTGGAAAACCATTTTAAGTCCTGGAGTGTTTTTATCTGTATGTTTCTACTAGGTGGTTGGGGTTATTTACTTAGAATTAATACATTCATGTGGATTAAAGTAAATGACCAGTGAATACTGCTACCTGAGTAGGAGTAATTCTTGGCATGAAACAAAAATTACCTTTTTTTCTATTGAGACAGGTTTTAGGAGGTCCAGATAGAGCTGGACATTAAAAACTAGTGACATTCCCTTTTAACTCTCTAGATCTGATAAAAATTCAGCTGAATTTAACAAAAAACTCCCATCAAATACAATAGGTTTTCACAGAGGCTCTAGTTTGTGAACAAGAGTTGTTGTAATTTTATATTTATCAATCATAGTTTAACTTTTAAATCAAAGTATAATTTCTGGCGTTGGCCATACATATGTGGCAATAAAATGTGTTCCTCAGAAGAAAGCGTATTTGGGTTTTTTTGATGATTTTGAAAGTCTACAGTGTGCCTTTTCAAGTAATGGCGAGAAGAATACTAAGCCTCAAAAACTAAAACCAGTAACCATTGGGGGAAAGTGGGAGGACTCCCGGAAAAGAAATATATTACCTTTAATGGATTTCTAGGAAGAAGTAATCAGATTCTTCCTGCCTGCTGCTTCTGAAACTGTCTACAAAATAAGGTCCCCAATTTGAGAATCAAGTCGTTTCAACTGCAGATGTGTAAAGTTCGTGCAACAGAAGCTAACCTCTGCATTCACCTTCCTAAAATCACCCTACCTTTTCAGTAGCTTCAGAACTGATTAACACTCCCACTGAAAGTAGAAGACCTTTGCTGCTTTTTTCATGTAAGCCCATTTCTCCTTTTAGCTGTAGTCCTTTTATCTTCTTACATTCCTTAAAGTAGGTAGTAAAAATTCTTCAATATATAACAGATGTGGACAAGTACATTGCACTAAATTCATTGCAGATACAGTGCACACTCAAAAATGTCATATTTTGTTTGTTTTCATGTGATGAACAGCCGCATCTTTTTACCAAAGAACGTGGTTAAACAACAAAGACAGCTTGTTGTGCATTCATCTAACTTTCTTTCTGCTTGGATTTTATTAGCGGAATTACTTCTGGATACCTGTTTAATGCCATTATATATGCATAATTTATACATGTATCAAATGTATTTATTAATTATTTCTGAACCACGGAGTACACATATGACAGTACAGATTTATATATATATATTTGCTTTTTGGATATGCCCAATTTCAATCCTACAACATCTTGAAAATGAATTTTCATGACAAGAAAATCAGTTCTGCCACTTTCATCTCTAGGGCCTGATCTGACTGCTTTTCTACAGTCCCATTGGCACTGATGGGGATTTTTTCGGGACTTTTATGAACCTGCTATTGGGAAGAAATCAAGTAAAATAAAATCTCAGAAAGATAAGATTCCCTACTCATATCCCTAAATTTATCTAAGTAGCTAATCTTAAAGAACAATGAAACTGTCACAAGTGGATATATATTTCAATGGTGGTCATTTAACAAAACCTATAAATCAAGGAGTATTAACCAGATGGATTACAGAAATGGAAATGCTATGGTAGACTTTGCTTAATTTATATGCCTATATAACTGTCAGAAACATGTAAGCCAAAATTCCCTACTGAGAAATATTTATTTCATTTGTAAGCAAGACTAGAGTAATCCCTTCACTCTCTGTGTTTTCTGCACACCAACTGGAGAAGTAGTTAGAATGTGCCAAATTCAGAAGAGATGTTGCACTCTCACTGAAGTTCTTCATGGTAAATTTGGTAGCCCAAATTGTAAACAGAAGAAAAACATCACATAAATTACAAATGGTGAAGATTACTGAAGACTCGCAAGACTTGCACACATTTTAATGGAGAGAAAAATGGAAAGTGAGTGTTTCTGGTGGATTTTGTTGGTTCAGTTTTCAATGGCTTTTCATCTTACATTACTACCTGCAATTCTAGTACATTTAATGGTATAATAAAACATCATCTGGAAGCTTTGTATTTTATTGGGGTTTTTTCATCATGTCTTCATTAATTAGACACTGGCATTTCCCATACAGAATATTAGTAAAACATAAAAATGTTTGAAATAGGAAATAAAGTATCATACTTGGATTCAAAGCTCCAGGGAGAGAGAGAGAGAGAAGATTTTGACTGATTCACATCCAGACTGTGCCTAGAAGTTTTAGTTTTTACAAATACGATCTAAAGGGTTTAAAAATGAAACAGGAGATTAATTGGTAAAATTTATATTCCTTTCCAGGGGAAAATGCAACTGTGCTAATGTAAATCACTGCAGGGTGGAAAGCTTCTGTCCCAAAGCTCCCAAGGCATGTCTGTTAGCATGGTACTCTGATCATGGTAACAAGGCTGCACCCTAAAATGGACTGGAAATAGATGACACAACCTTAGACAGCTATGCAACTTCAGGATCAGCATTTTCAGGTGTTTAGCCACCTTGGAGTGCTGCACTGCTAACAGGTGAGTTTGAAATCAGGACTTTCAGAAAAGACTGAATCCTCTGATACCACCATTTCTCCACCAATAAAATAGTGCTATTGATAAGAATGCCTTTTGCACAATATTATATGATCACAGAATCATAGAATGCTCTGGGTTAGAAGGGACCTTAAAGATCATCCTGTTCCAAAACCCCTACCATGGGCAGGGATACCTTTCATTGGACCCAGCTGATCAGAGCTCCATCCATCCTGGCCTTGAATGCTTCCGGGGATGGGGCAGCCGCAGCTTTTCTAGGCAACCTGTTCCAGTGCCCACGGAGTAAACAATTTTTTCTTAATGTCTAATCTAAAACTACTGTCTTTCACTCAGATAGAAAGTTTAAAAGAGATATATGCTTCCAACATATAAAACAACTTCTAGTTTTGACAGCACTATTTCGAACTAGCACCAAATATGAAAGTCATAACCTAGACTCTGAAGTTGCTAGAACTGCACAGCTGCATACAGGGCAAATTCAATCTGAATGGAATGAGTTAAATTACTATTCAAGTACCTCACACAATTATCTGTGTCAGTTTGACCTGCATGTGCTGCTTTAGTAAATGTACAGCAGCAACTCTAACAGGTTTGATACAGGAGCCACTTGAAAAAATTCAAAGGTGTGTGTGGTACAGAAGGTCAAACTCGATGATCACAGCAAACCTATCTGGTCTCAGACTCAGTGAATAAAATGGTTTTAACTAGTTGTTACAAAGCCAGCTTCATCCTTGTTTTTTATTGCTGTATCAATGCAAACCAGTCAGAACCTATTGGTGAATTTGACCCTTAAATTTTCTGCTGTTCTTGTAGGCACATGAGGTTGATAGCTGCAGTTTCTCATACATCAGTCAGTCAAGACCCAAACTATCATTGACGTGAAAAGGAGTTTTATGTGAGAACAAGTCTATCTTGCCCATATTATTGATGATACAACAGTTCTGATCACTACAGTGATTTTTTGCCTTCCAATAACTTGAAAGAAACAGCATAAGGGAGCACACAAGGAAGTTTAACTTAGAGTTTGTACTGATTTAGGCTGGGGTAATTTTCTTCTTAGTATCTGGTATGGGGCTATGCTTTGGATTTGTGAACAGTGTTGATAACACAGGGATGTTTTCCTTATCGCTGAGCACAGCTTGCACAGAGTCAAGGCCTTTTCTGCTTCTCACCCCACCCCAGCAGTGAGATGTCTGGGAGTGCACAAGGAGTTGGGAGGAGACACAACCAGGACAGCTAATACCAACAGATCAAAGGGACATTCCATACCATAGGGCATTGGGTTCAGCATATATAGCTGGAGAAAGAAGGAGAAAACAGCGAACGTTTGGACTGATGGTGTTTGTCTTTCCAAGGCATGGTTATGCATGATGGTGATGACTAAACACTTGTCTAACAATGGGAAGTGGTGAGTTAATTATTTTTGAATTTTTAATTCTAGTGTGAATTAATTTCCTTTTGTTTTTTATTTTTTTTCTGTTGGATGGCTTTTGCTTTTCCTATTAAGCTGTATTTGTGTCAACCCATGAGTTTTCTCACTTTTACCCTTATTCTCTCTTCCATCTCACCAAGAGGACTGAGGGAGCAGCTGGGTGAAGTTTAGTTCCCAGATGGAGTGAAACCACAACAGTGTTGCCAAATGAAAAGAAAAGTAACATCCTGCTTCTTATCAGAATTTAGTTCATAGTTAGAACTGATAAGGTTTGTAGAAAAGATATAGGCAAAAATAGATAAGTTTTAAAAAATTATTAACAAGCCAATGATTTCTGTTCTGAATACTAACATCAAGCCTGCATGCTCCATTCCATAAACTACATGAATGCCCTTGCTTCATAACTGTTTCCCCGGATATTTTTATTAGTTAAACTGAAAAAAAAAAAGAAAAGGAAATGAAAACCACAAAACTAAACCAAACCAAAAATAACACGCATAATTTTTAGTCAGCTGACTTTACACTACATCTTTGTATCAATTTCTGCTTATCTTAGTTGACAATATTACAGACCATATGCCTGCTGCAAATCAGCTATGTGTTGATACTGCCTTTGCTTTTCCTGCGCTTTAGGGAAAAAATAGAATTTAAAAGATTGTTGCAATAATTACCTAATTTATATAACACATTGAAGATGAAAATTACGATATATGTGCAGAGTAATATTGTTTTTTATTTCATCATCTGCTATGGCCATTTGTTCAATTAACCAATTACAAAGGAATAACCAGGGAGTGCATGAAGCATAATCACCTATTTTATGACAAAATACAGTTTTTTTCTCATGTGATTTGACTAAAATTAACTCTGGGATATCTAATTAATGGCAATTCCCATAAGAAAATGTCTAAACAACTTTTAAAAAGAGATAGAGCAGCTCGAAGCTGAAAATCGTTTCAGAAAGGGCACAGATCTTAAGTTGTGCCTGTTCTTTTTGTTTGCAAATCTACTCCTGCCTTGACTGACTTTTTTATAAGAAGCCTCCTGTCTTCACATTTGCTACATCCAAAATACAAAAATTTCTTGACCTGTACCACATCAGTTAGATGGTTAGCGAGAAACACATTGTCACAACAGTTTTCCTCCACAACGCAGGAGCATCCAGGGGAAATCTTGGTTCCTTTACAAGTAAAGGAAATTTTACCTGGTCTTATGTATGTGCAAATATTTAATCCAGATGTCCATATTGAGCTGTCATATCCAATGCTTTCCTTTAATACTAGTGGTCCCAAAGTACTATTAATTTAGCTGAAAAATTGAGAAAATCAGAAAGTCTTCACAAGCCATCTGATTTCTCTTCAACTGCGTCCTGTCAAGATAGACCCAAAGGCCCCTCTTGCTTGCTGTGTATCTGCACCTGGGGAAGAAGTATGAACTGAGGTGACTGAATATTTCAATGACATGTAAGTCTAGATCTCTAGGTCTGTCCTTGGTGTTGAAAATAATATTTAGGTAGTAAAGGAGCAAATGAAAGACAGATGAAAAATTGCATGTAATGCACAAACTGTTAAAACAAGCAAATTACTTGGAGGATAATTACAATTGTTATAAATGACTTACCCTTCCCCCCCCCCCAAACTCTCAATTTTTCTGAAATATGATTCCATTCTGCAAAATGTTATAAACAACAAATGAACAAGATAATTTATATTTACTCTCTGTTTTCACAGTACTCAGACCTTTTTTTCTGTAGCTGCAAATTATTGCAAAGTTGCTATACATTCCAGCTCTGTGTGCTTTAGTATCCTGCATAGAATGAAGCCTTCATACAAAAAGATTGTGTGCCATTATTTGTTGATGAACAAAATATGCAGTGGATGCAATGGAATAAGAATTCATCTTAATTTTATGTTTCTCAGCAGCCAGTAAATAAAAACATAATAGTATTTCTGTTTTACAACAGAAGTTAAAATGAACACATTTATTTAAGGATCACCTTTCACATACTAGAAAAGTCTCGTACAACATCATTTTAATTTTTTTCCTGGTAAAAAAAGAGAACTAACAATTAATTGTTGACAGCAGTCAAGTACATAGAGCATTTTTCTCATTTTGTCCATTTCACTTTTTTCTATGGTCTGTTTTCATAACATTATAATTACACTGGCTTATCATTGTAAAATACTATGGTTTCATCACAAGAAGAGAAATCCAACAGAGATGAACTGTGAAGAAAAGCACAGAGAAAAGTACAGGTCATCTATCTCTAATATTCGTAATAACTAGCAGTTTAAAAAATACATAGTTTTGAGCTTCATGTGGAAGGGTCCTTTTATCAGTCAGTACTTGCAGATCTATTTGTTATAAGCCGTTTTTTAATCTGTTTACTAAATATGTGTTAAATATCTGGCCTCCTAAACAGACCCAGAAAGGAAGTTTGGTTTTCGTTTTTCTTCTTGCTTTGCCAACTTAAACAGCCTTCTTGTTGTTTGAGGCAGAAAGAGGTCAGACTCTGAGATGCTGGCAGTGCCCTGTGTCCTGCAGGTGGAAATACCACACAGTGAAATGGAAAAACAGAGCTGTGAAAGTTTCATATTTTTAGCTGAAAAGTAAAATAGTCTGAAATGAAACACTACTCACCACAGTGGACTGTCTTTCTGTATGACTGAAGAATCCTTAAATATATTCATCTTAAATGCGTGGAGAGGGAGGATAAGAAAATAATGGCTAAATACTAAAAAACAAAAAGAATAAATAAAGCCAAAAACCAACAGGAGTAGAGGTCTATTCTGAAAGCTTGGAAAGGAATAAAAGCAATAAAAAGAAAAAAGGCTCTAAATCACAGCTAAAAGGCTTTGGGATAAACCTCCCCTGAAAACTGTAGGTGCAAACTAAAGCTTACCAAGAAAAGAAAAAGAAACCTTAGCTTCATAATACAGAATTTTGTTATAGCATTCAGGAGAATGTGAGGCTTACTGGCTACATTGCCTATCCAAGAACCTACAAGCTCTTTCAGCTTCTCTTGAACACTGATTTAGGTCATGTATGTTGGCCTCACTGTTGTTTCCTTCATGTCACAAATGAACAATTTAAGGTGACCTAAATAGCCACCATCAAAACTATTAGCAAAAATGGTTTTAATATCATTAAATATATAGATATGCACTGTAACAAAGTTTGATGGCAAGATTCACTCGATTACTTGCTACACGTATGAAACATACGAAGAAAAATCAAATTAAAATATATTTTAAATTATTTACAAAGAGACAGGATTCTAAAGGATAAGGGAGACCCTTCTACTGACTCATGAGGTTTAGAGTGGACTTCCTTGCTTTTTAGACTTCTCACGGAGCCTAAGTGTGTCTAGGTCCAATCTTAGACTCTGAGTTGGTCTATGGTTTATGTCTAAAGGGATTAACTGCATGGATTTCATTACCATTGATTTATCATGCTGTCATCGACTGTTGTTATTGAGGATCTCTCTACCTTGGGTAAGGATGGATCTCAGTATCAGGTAATCTCAAACATTGACAGGCATCCCGGCTCAAGGTGAGAGCATCTGGCACGCAGTCCAGTTGCAATTTAGAGAGAACTCAAATTGGACTCATCCAAAGATCTGACGTTAGTGGAAAGGTACCTCTGCCACAAGGAGCAAACCTGTGAGGCATCCCAGCTCTACAGGAGATCATTGCTGTGCAGCCATATTGTCTAGCCAGGAGATCCTAAGAAAAGCTCACTTAAGCTGTTATGTTTATGGGGTTAAGGGGGCTGACCCGTCAAGTTGAATACAGTGGGACGGGTATGCATGAGACTCCTTGTGCTGACAACTTTCTTTGTTCCTTGGCAAACAACTCTTGGAAAAAACACCCACTACTCATGTGTTAATTGTATGATCTGTGTCCAAGCTCATATGCATCGTTGCTCACTGGGCCACCCTGTTCCACTGGGTTTCCTGGAGGAGTTCTGGGCCCAGCTATGGCTCAAACCTTTGCCTCCTTTGGAGACTCTACCAAATCCTGCTGGTTTGATTACGGGGATTGAGTGCATCTATCAAACCCTTTAAAGTCCTCAGTAATTTAAAGCACATCAGCTCTGCAGGTGATCATCATGTATTATTTGTGCCTTTAGGGATACATGTAGCGTCTTAAAAGACACAACAACCATTTAGGGGTTTTGAAAATAATCTTTCTATTGTCCTTCAGAAATCACAAAATTCACAAATTCAAGTCCGCCATTTACAAACCCACCAAAACCATAGCATTTTCTTGCTATGTTCTTTTTAATATTATTTTCTTTTTTCCTTTACAAAAATGTGAATAAATAGGTACTTTATTTGATATTTATAAATAAGAACACCTGCTTTTCAAAAATAATTGATATTTATTTATTTATTTTAAATTCAGAAGCACAGCAAGTGGGAAAATACATTAATATTTTTAACTTCCATGGAGGAAAGCAGACACCAGCAATGCTAAAATAAAAACAGACATTAGGAAAGGGTACAAGAATATCAGAAGCCTAGGATTATTTTCAGATAATTGCCTGGAAAATATGTGGGTTTCATAACTCATTGATAAGAATAAAATTCTTGGCTCTCGTCCTATTACAAGTCCCCAAGCAGATGAGGTCCAGCATTCAGAAAGCCCCATGAGTTCAAAATACAGGGTCAATTTCCCTAATTTCAAATAATTCTAACAGAATTTTTTTCCACTTTTAGTGTGGCCCAATTTGTTCCACTGCTCCATTTTATGAAGGTTTCACAAGCGGTCAAATTGCTAGTGGTGGCTCTCCCACAGCCTTCTCAGCAGAGAGCAGAGCTGATTGCAAACAAATTTCCAGCCTTGGACCATTGTAGGAACAGTGTGGACAAATCTGGCGAAAGTGGGTGCCCACAGGGTCAAGGGAAAAAGTGTATGTAAGTATTTCTGGGCAAAAGGAAAGAAAACTGACAGCTGAAGGATTAGCTGTAAAATAGAACAGCCTAAAAGGCAGCTGCAGGATTATTTTGATGGACATTTTTCCCTCTTTTCCCCACCTGAAGAGAATTCAACTATGTATGTTTTGTGGGTAGAGCACAAGGCAGAGGAGTTCTGAGTGACTGTTAGCATCAATGAACGTGAAGGAAAATGGCCATGCCATCTACTTCAGGTTGTAATGTTGTTCCCTGAAGTCTCTTCCAACTTTCTGGAGGTAACTATTGCTTTCTATGTCTGTTTTATGAGGAATCTATTGTACATATGTTTGGTCTTCTGAATCCCATCTTCATTTGACATCTAATAGAAACAAAGTGAATTTCTCTCAGAGAGTCTGTTAGGCTCTCCCACAGTCAAGTAAGGAGCTATATGTATTTTCCAAAGACCTATCCTTTTCCGACATCAGGCAGACCCTGTCATTTTGAATTAAATTTGTATGAGAGCTTCCCTTTGGGCTTAAAAGAGAAAAAAATGATTTTTTTTTGTTCAGCCAGAAGAATAAGCTAAAAATTAAAACTCCTCTCGAATGCCTATGAACTCAGTCATTATCCAGCTGGTAGGTGAAGCACAGAGAAATGTGCCTAAACAACACCAGAGTCTGGAAGGGAGCTGTGTTCTTCCCACTCTAATTCTCTCCAAGACTTAACCACTGAACTGCACAACATTATGGATCACAGCCCATTAGACAAAACAAGGTCCAGTGAGTACTCTTGCCTGAGCTATCCCTACTTGATTTGTGTTTTCTCTTGGTTTAGCAACACCCAACAGAGAATGAACTGTTCACATTTCCGCCACAATCAAACCAAAGTTTGTTGACTTTGCAATTCTAAGAGCTCACAGGTACAGAAATTCAGAACACCTGGTTGGTTTGAAGAGACCTTGTAGTAGGGACCAAGCCTTCACATCATCAAGGGCAAGCCCTGCCTGACCAATCCAGTGGCCTTCTGTGGAGTAGTGACTATGTCAGAGGACACAGAAAAAGCTGCAAATTACATTTATCTGGATTTCTGTACAACCTTTGACACAGTCCCCCACAACATCCTTCTCTCTAAACTGCAGAGAGATGGATTTGATGGGTGGACTGTTAGATTGATAAGGAATTTGTTGAACAGTCAGATCTGGAGCGGAGTGGTTAATGGCTCAGAGTCCTGAAGGACATCAATCACAAGTGGTGTCCTTCAGAGGTCCATATAGCAACCAGTATTATTTAATATCTTCATTAATTACATAGATGAAGGGGTCATCCTCAGCAAGTTTGCAGATGACACCAAGCTGAGTGGTCCCGTTGACACACCTGAAGGATGGGACCTGGGACAAGCTTCAGAAGTGGGCACAGGGGAATCTCATGAGGTTTATTAAGACCAAGTGCAAGTGCTGCACCTGGGCTGGGGCAACGTCCAGTATCAACACAGGCTGGGGGATGAACAGCTCGAGAGCAGCCCAGCTGAGAAGGACTTGGGGGTGCTGGCAGATGAGAGGCTGGACATGACCAAGCAATGTGTTCCTGCAGGCCAAAAAGCCAAACATATCCTGGGCTGCATCAAAACCAATGTGGGCAGGGTGAGGATTCTGTCCCTTTACTCCTCTCTGGTGAGAACCCCCCTGCAGTGCTGCTTCCAGCTCTGGGGTCCTCAGCACAACTCGCTGTTGGAGCAAGTCCAGAGGAAAGCCACCAAGATGATTAGAGGCATGGAGTACCTCTCCTATAAGGAAAGCCTGGGAGAATTTGGATGGTTCACACTAGGGAAGAGAAGGCTTTGGGGTGACCTAATTGCAGCCTTCCAGTACCGGAAGAGAGCCTACAAGGAAGATGGACAGAAGCAATTTACAAGAGCATTTAGTGTCAGGAGCAGGGGGAATGGCTACAAACTGAAAGAAATTAGGTTTATAATGGGTATTAAAAAGAAATTCTTAATTGTGAGGATGGTAAAGTACTGGAACAGGTTGTCCAGAAGAATTGTTCAAGACTAGATTGGATGGGGCTCTGAGAAACCTGGTCTAATGGAAGGTGCCCCTGCCCATGGCAGGAGGATTGGAGCAAGATGTTCTTCACGGTCCTTTCCAACTCAAGTGATTCTCTGATTCCATGATCATAAGAAGTACCTCTGCCTCATAAGAGTTTACAGCCCTGCCTGTGAATGGGGGAAAAAACCAAATTTTCTTTCTGTTTTACAGATAGGGAATATACAAGAAAACGTCTGTTCTGACAGACCTCTTTGTCTTCCAAAATTGGCCTAAGGAAGCCAAATCTGATTTCATCCATGGTGCTTTACGGCCACATGTTTTTTTGGCCACATACAACTGGTAATACTTTCCTGAGTTGCAAATTCCAGAGGAGATGCCATTACTGGTACTTGCATTACAGGCAGCCTGAAGTCAGTCTCAGTTTAGCCTGCACACAAATCACGTTCTGCCCTTAGCAGCTTAGGCCATTTTGGCTGAAAGTTGTCCTTTGTCCATAAGAGTGGAAGGAAAAGATGAATGGACTAGGCTGTTCTGGGATGTAGCAAATGGCAAGTGCCAAGGCTTTTTCCTCCAGAAGTCATATTAGCTGGGACCTGGGACCAAGGGACTTTGTGTTCCTTAGCCAAGAGTGCAGATTGTCCCAAAAGGAATATGTCTTGTGTGCTTAGGATACAATAATGTCAGTGTGTCTACTTGCCAGCTGTTTGCAGTATGTTAAACCTCCTCCACCCTGTTCCCACTCCCTCCTCACCCTCCAATCCCTGCATAGTGCACAAGGGAAAACACATATCAAGGCAGCAATCTAGCCTGGACCACTCCCCAGAAAGCACTAGAACTCCACTGTAAGAGACCTGACAATGTAAATTTAATTGCAGGATAGGTTTGAACCTGACTGACATCACATACATACACAATCAAGAGCAGATGAGCTCTCTGAGACATGTGGAAAGTCTGCAGCAAAACGAAGCTCTTCTAGTAAAGATATTTTTTCTTTTCAACATAAATCCTATGTTGTGACTTAACTTATTGGCTTTCTACAGCTTCACCATCTTGGCTTTCTTGTTTTAAGTCCTTATTCACTACAAAATTTTATTTAAAGTGTCTAGGAACTAAGGCAACATCTACAGATATGTCAGAAGTAAACAGCTTTGTAGACTTGGGCCTCTGTTCTCAAAGCCCATTGTCTCCATTGTGTTTTCTTTCCACACACTATGTATCTCCGTGACAAATAGTTATGGCTGTGTTTGATTTGAGCATTGACTGACGAGTACAAGCAGGGCAGGGGAGAGCAGAAGGGTATAGGGAGCAAATATTCAATTTAAAAAACTTGTGCTATAAAATACATAATAATTTTCAAGTGAAAAGGACATCTTCATTTTCTAAATGGGTCTTTTAAACTGATAGGCAATAATGGGAGAATAAGTCCATTATTCATTTATAAGGGAATTAGCATAACAAAGCTGCTTAATGTGAGAGTTCAGAAAGCTCTGATTAATAAATTAATCCTTATATTTTACAATAGATCTTGGTTTTTTGAGTAATTTCTATAAGAAAGTGTTTTAATAATCTCAGTGTTTTTCTTCAGAAAATTTAACTCTTTGTAAGCTACCCAGAGCAGAGATCAAGATGAATTTCAAGTGCAGATGGGTGCAAATAATTGTAGCTCTCAAGAACTGATAGCATTGCACAGGAAAAAGCTGCAGGCAGGAGCAGAGAGAGCTCCAACAGTGGCTTTGCAGAACATAAGAGTCCATCATGCTGGTGCTAACAGCTAAGCAGCACAATTTAAATTAATCTGGATGGTAATTAATATAAAGGAAAAAAAGAATTATGAGCCTTCAGTTTTGAGAAGAATAGAGAATAGAATAGAATAGAGAATAGAATAGCCTGAATAGAGAACAATTTATTTTTTAAAAACCTCTTTAAATCCCTTTCATAATTTTTCTTTCTATAAGTTACTTTTTACTGTGGACACAGTCTCTTAAACTTGCCTGCTCTTCACTATATAGACTCTACAGTACAATTAAAAGCCTTTGCTTTTCTGAAAAAGTTCTGTTCCAGATGAAACACTTTCCATATCAAGTCATTGCTCTACTGTCTTGCGAAGACAAGTAAGGCATCACTCTCAATCTCCTTTTCTTAGAGAAGCGCCTTTTACTCTGTCTTCTTTCTTAAGCTTCAGTGAATCGGGCCTTTTTATCTGAATAACCCATAAAACGGTTTTATTCAGGTTTATTTTATTAGCAGCATTGTTCCTACGTGGTTGTAAGCAATACCATTTGATGTATGGCATCATTCCTTGTCTATTTCTGTATTAACAATTTTAGATAGTAGCTTTTCTTTTTTAAAAGAAGACACTAATGAAACCAGCACTTTTTGGTTCCATTCCTCTTTCCCCCCATAATTGACCTCTAATGCTGTTATTTCCTTCCATTCAGGTCTAATAGGAGTGGACAAATCTTTCTGATTACTTTTGGAGGGCCAGAAAGGATGCTTACAATAGGAAACTTGAGATAAAATGCTAGTCACAATGAAGCACAGAATGGTGAATGCTGCTTAGACACACCATGCACCATAGAGTGCCTGATGCGACATGCTCCAGTCTGCTTTTGAAAGCTTTGGAGAGAGGATTAATGATGTAATAACATAACAAGGAAGGCAGAAAAGAGAAAATAATGATGACGTAAGTAGTTTCACCTTGAACAATGTGAATGCCACTTTTACTGAGCTTATCAGAGAACTCATAGTGTGGTTTGACTGGGGAATGGAAAAAAAATTGGCCAAGAGGCTCTTGCTGACTTCCTCAGTTTAGGAGTTCAGTCACTGCACAACAACAGAAAGTCTCAGCCGTTGGGTTTGTGTCCTTCCTTTGGATAATGCAAATGGAGTATCCTTCTCCGGTCTACTGCCTACACATCAACAGCAAAACAACTCCAAACCTTTTTTTGGGTTGTCAGAGTAATAATTTCTGATACTACTGACCTCTGCTCCTTCACCTATGGAGTCTTCTGGTACATTCAACTTGTCTGCTCTCATCACACCTTTATTCTGTAAATCTAAAAGACAAGGCACTGCCTTGTTAAATGGAATAGGACAGCAGGGGGAAAAAACATTGTACACAAAAATAACAGTTTGCATCTAGACTGCACAGCAGTTCTTCACAAATAACTCTCACTTCAAATGCAAGCCAGAAGCAGCAGATCTTTAAAAGGAAAGCATTTGACAGATTACATTCTCTAATAAGTCTCATATTGCAAAACAGAGGGGAAGGCACTATTAAAAACTGTTCCTAATTCATGTTTTATTACAAATTAATGATGCAAACAGGAAAACAGAAACTCCGTTACTTATTTGCATGAGAATTCCTCCATCAACAAGCCTTCAGTCTGAGTTTTATTTGTGATTCTTATCACTCTTGCTTTGGTTAAATTTACAATTTATATCTTTATTATTTTGGTTTAATTTATGGTTTCTTGTTGTCTAGAGTGCTTTAGAAAGAGCTGTGAAAACTTGGTGAAATCTATTTGGCAAAGAAAGACTGTCTTTATAGAAAAATTAATGGGGTTTGCCAAGTTCATGAGCCCAAGGGTTGTATCATTTAAATCTTTCTCTTATGCTCAATGAAAAAAAAGAAAAGCCCTTAGAAATTACTTCTTTGGCACTCAGCACTAGCCTCCATTTAATTGTTCTTCCCTTTGGCATTGCTGCTTCTCACAAGGAACTAAAAAAAAATAAAAATCTGCTTTTGCAAGTTCCTTTAAGGTCCTATTCATATTCTTCCTCACTTCATTTCTACTGTCCTACTTCTTCTCTTCAGCTGTTCTCACCATATTATATTCATAGAAGACACCTTTCTTTTTCAGCCTAGCCCAGCCCTAGACACAAGGCAGAGATTTGGTGTCAGTTGTTGACTTATCATCGTGGAAGGACTGTTGAATCTTCTCCAACCTTAATAATTCTCTTATTCTCAAACTTGCAAGGATAACAACTTTCACTGTGTATAAATGTTTCCTCTATGCAAATTTGTGTATTTATGTTTCCATATGATTGTGCATTTTCAAGCCTTCACCGTGGACCTAAAGGCAAAACTAGCAGAAAGCCATGGGATTTAAGAATATAAATTTGCTGAAGTTCAGTAGCCCACTGTTATTTGTGGATTTTCAAGAAAGAGGCTTTGTTATATTAGTATTTAGAGTTTTTCTTTACTATTTAAAATTATAGCATAGCAGTATTTCTGTCTCAGTAATGATTTAAGATCTACCTATAGTCTTTAATTACTCTCTGTGTGTCATTCGTTCTTTAGGCCCAGAAGACCTGTTCTCATCTGTTGACTAAGTATTTAATGTGAAGTGTTTCATCAAAGACTAGACTAGTCAGGGTTCACAGTCATAAAATAAAAGGTAGAGTCTGATAGAACGACATTGATTCTCTGTCCTCTCCAAAGATAGCTGACAAATTAAAAACAATAAAGTATAAGTTTTATAAAGAGACACATGACGTTTCATTTCTGGTTAGCTAGGGAGAGTAATACACGAGCCACAGGCAGGTACATCAATCTCATCTAGCCAGAGATGAAACTCCATATGTAACAGAACCTCATCTAGTTTTTGTTTCCTTTTGCCTTGCTTTGTGGCTTTCCCATAAAATTCATCATTACAATAAAAATGAGAAAATGAAAAATGAAGTTTGAGTCATGTTCAAAATTTTGTATGCTGAAAAAACCACAAAACACCACCATAACAGCAACAACAACCCCCCATAAATAAATAATTTGCACACTACACAGCAAAAAAAAAAAAGTTTTCTTTTGCAAATATGACAATCTAATAACAAATTCATTCTGGAGTCTTGCTTTCTCTTGAATATCATGCTTGTACTCAGAGATGTTTCTAAGCACACGGACAATACAGAAGTCGGGGCACAAATGTAACCAAGAGCAACCTTTGTAATTCCTACTTTGCAGGTTAGCCAGAGTATCAACTAAAGGTGTCTCAGAGCAGCTTCATCTGCAGTTCCTTCTTATGGCATGGAGCATCATTGCCACATTCATTGTTAGGCCCGGAAGCAGGGGAAAACACAAGTCCAATGGCCATAATAATGTCTTGGCTTCAGGGTCTAGTCCCCCAGCTCAGTATCAGAGCAGGTGCTGAAAGTAGACCAATAATTCTATAAATCAAGTCATGCCTGTGTCATTCCGGTGACTTAGGGCATCAGAGATGAGGTTTGTGCAGGATTTCATTGGAAAATTCAGGTCTGCTCTTGCTCAGTCAGCCATTTGGTTTATAGTTGTAGATTAATAGTAGATACGTGACTCTTTTTCTTCTCTTCTTGAGACATGATCATGCCTGTGGGAGGAGAGAGAGCTATCAGTTGGACAGGTAAGTTATCAGTCTGCCAGTCTGCCAGGACTAAAGGAGAAGTGCCAGAGATGGATACAAAAACCAACCAACCAACCAAACAAAAAACAATGACAAGAAAAAACTAAAAACAAACAAATAAAACCAACCCCAAAACTCTTCCATCTTCATGATTTTAAAGCTTTAGAAAAGCTGACCCCATGGTAAGTGCATACTGATGCGGATACTCCCTAGGAACCAGGAGAAAGGGTGTTGTCCTGGTCTTCTGTCAGACAGCATTACAACTTACCCTGAGGTTTTAAAACCTATGGACAACATATGTCATTTAAGAGCTAACTTCCAAGTTAAACTTCTAAACTTGCTCAGCTTCTGTTAGGAATTAATCTAATAGAAAGGTCTAGCCTGTGAGAACAAGCAAGTGTAGTGTTTCTATTTCTCTCATGATCAAGAAGAGTTTAGCCTTATAATCTTATTTAAAGTGCAGCCCTTGACTAACCATGTGCTTAACAGGATCACCACACTCTAGATTCCAAATCAAATAGCACCCAACAAATTTACTGCCTTGCTTGTTTCTCATGACTAATAGTCTACCGTCTTCAAATGCAGGACATGATCAGGCAAATCAAAAGCACTACCAGAAACAAGAAGACAATGAGAAACTTTCTGTAAAAGCAATATATTTAAATGCAATTTCCAAAGCAGTCCTTAAAAAATAAGCACCATAGCTTCATAACCAGTAAATGAAGAAAATCAAGGCAATGGAATCCAGTTTTGTAAAGACTTAATTAGGATGGTCAGTAGGTTTGTTTGGCTTACCTCTGGGATTTTTGAGTGCTGTCTGCATTTATAAAAAGGCCCATAATGAATATGAAATAGAGAGGAATAAATATTTTCTGAGGAGAATGATTCATAGATTTTTAATACTGAAAACTCCTTAAGCTGCTCAACACTAGAACCTCAGAAGAGGTTTACTCTATATTTAGTGTCTCTGTATGTCCTTGATAGATGATTTGCTCCTGACTATGCTGAAAAAATGGGTAATGTATGAAGATGGGATTATTCTTTTTTTTATCTTCCAGTCCTCTGTATTAATAGAACTTACTCATGATATTTATATTTTTTAGTGAATCCTTTTGTAAATTTCACATCCAGTAAATTTTCAACATGGAATAGTTCTTCCAGCAGAAACACTGATTACTTTTCCTCATAGTGGGAAGAAAAACAATTTTGTAGGAATGGTGGCAGGTTATCCTGGATGATGGAAAGGGTTAGACATTGGTTACAAAAAATCTAAGCACATTTTGTAGTTATATCTTGCTTATATATGCAAATGTTGCATAGTACTTTAAAAGCTCCTAAAGAGTTTAAAATGAAGACTGCAAGGGCTGAGTATGAAATCCATTGCAAAGTGTCTTTATGACCTTTATGGTATTATTGCCTCAGAACGTGTGAAAGGTGCAAAATGAACATGAGCCGGGCTGAACTGCAAAACTCTCAAAAGTTGCACCCTGAGGCATGTAGCTCCAACACCACTTGACACAGAGTAAGTGTGGAAACAGCCAGTTTCCAGGAGACCTTATTAACTACATGTAAAGGTTTCAAGAGCTGCTATGTGTAAATAACAACCCCATGATTAGATTACTTGAAAATACACTTTAAAAAAGGTTTAGATATTACAAAAACAAATATGGAGGAATTACTCTACCAGGGATGCGTAATTGAAATTGCAGAAGGCTTAAAATGGGAGCTATCCATTTCCCTTTCCATTTGTCTCTGGAAAGTCAGTGATATACACTTATGTCAGTGTCAGTAGTTCTAACTTCAAGCTTTCAAAATTCATGAGTCAGCCCAAATGAAGTTTTACCATTCACCTAAAAATCATTAGGTTAAATAAAGGTGAGTGGCTCATCCATTCTTTTCCATCTCTCCCTCTGTAAACTGCCTACCTCATTTGTTTTCAGGAACTCTTTTCTTACCTCTGGAGACCAGAAAGTTGTGCATATTTCAAATGAAAACTAGGAAGTCTCTTGGCACCCCATTAAGCTTCAGGCACAGGAATCAGGGAAAAACAGTGTATACTGTAGCCTTTGCGATCAAAACAGTTTCTATTTCAATTTTTATATATCTGAAAATCTCATGATTCTGAGTGTTCAGTTTGGTATCATGAATAAAGGCCCTTTGGCCCAACACTCCTTTTCCCCTTTTAAAAAAGAGTGTCAGGATTGTACCTGAGTTTTAGAAAGTCCTTCTGAAGTCACAGAGGAATATGTTCCACTTAGAACATCTGTAGTTACTCTCACTCATTTTTCAGTTTTGATGTAGAAATAGGGAATTATGGCGGATTTTGTGAACATTCCCCCATCTCTTTTCTTTTCTCTTTTCCACTTTTTCATACACATATTCAAGAAGAGTTAGTGAATTCAGTTCAGCCTAGACATCACAGAAATTGTGACTGCAATAATTAGCCAGATGATCCAAGACATAAAAGCCCAAAGAGTCACCTCTGCTAGCTAGTAAAAAGATTTCTAAAGGTCTGGAATGAGATTTATTCGGGAGAATATATTTGAATAAATGCATCCTATCATTTGTAGTTAAAGAAATGTTTCTATCTTTTATTCTGATGATTAAAAAATATAAATGAAATTGCAGAGGGAGCATCTGGGGCTGTTCTAATAAAACCCAGCTATTTTTGCTGGGTTTTATTATTTACCTGTGGACAGTACTATATTCCTTCATCAAATGGATTTTGTTAGGAGTTTTCTTTCATCATAGACTTGCTGTTGAAAGCTGTTGAATGGGGCAGCTCATTCAGTTCCAGCAGACACAGATAAGACTAAGGTACTCCATGCTCTGGATTTTGTTAACAAAATTTGCTACAGGAAAAGGAGTAGAAAAGCTTCCAGCAATACAGAACAGAACTAATTTAGGTGCCCCTTGGGTAATCCCTGTGGGACACTCTGAGGGTGCTGAGAGGTCTGGTTACTAACATCATGAGGTTGCTCTCAACTATTTTTGAAAGATTGTTGAGATCAGGACATGTCCCAATGGCCAAAGAAAGGCAGATGTTCTCCCCATATTCATAAAAAGGCCCAAAATGTAATCAAAGGAAGTTCTGTCCAGTCAACATCACCTCAGGCCCTGGAAAAAATATCTAGCAAGTCCTCTTGGAAGCCACTTCTGGATTCATGAAGTAGAGGAAGGTGATTGGGAATATCTAGCAGTAATTAAAGCAGATGAACCACACCTGACCAACCTGATGACTGTCTTGTTTGATTAAATTGCTATATCTGTGAATTAATGTAAGGCAGCGGATATTGGCTACTTTGGTTTTAGCACAACATTAGACACAGTTTGTAAGTCAGGACATTATGGTCTAGATGAGTGAACTACTACCAGACAGCTGGATTGTCAGCCTCGACAGAGAGCAGTTTGTGGTTGGTACTCTGCCTGCAGGCTGGTTACGGGTAGAGCATGGAGGGGTCTGTACAGGGACTGTTTCTGTTTAATACCTTTATCAGTAACCTGGAGGAGGACATCAAGTGCACCTCACCAAATTTGCAGCTTACACCAAATTGAGGGGTGCAATCAATGTGCTCAAGGGCAGAGTTGTCTTCCAGTTGTCTTGATTCCCCAAAATTCAAATGCTCCACAGAAAAAAGACTTTTTTTTGATCTTCAGATAAAAAAATTGGGTCTGTATCAACCATTCAAATATAAATATTTTGTCCAAAATTAAAATAAAACACTTATGTCTCAAAGCAAGTCAGTCTTACCAGCTTTATGACAATTAAAAGTATTTTTTATTTGCTAGTGAACTGAAAGAAACCAATTATTTACAGATATTTGCTGAAGAAACATTTGTTTTGGGATGTAATTTGGTTTATGTCTTCATTGTTCCAAGAGGTTGCAATGAAGTTTATTTTCTGTATTGCAGGGAGGTGATATGGTACTGAAAATTGTGTAAATTAGAAGGGGGAGCCAAAGTGTCACTAAAATACCTTGTTTCCTTCTTTCTCTTCTGTTACTCTGTTAGGTTTGCGTGTGTGTGTGTGTGCATATTTAAACAAACAAAAGTGTTTTCTTATTTCTTCCTCTGTCCTTTGTTAGCATGTTATCTGAGGTATGACAATACCTTCACATTGAAAAATCAAATGCAGATGGATTACTTTGAGCTCAAAGTATAACTCCAGTTCCTAGGTCTAGTGATATAAACAGGAAGTTTCCAGACTGATGTTTCTACAGGACAAGAGGAATCCTGTCTCTTCCTGTCAATCAAAAAATAATCCTAAAAATAAGTCAGTCTCAAGAAGCAAGTCTAAAGAAGCAATGGTCCAAGCAGTTAATATACAAGCCAGGATTTGAGACTCTAATGATTGCGAGGACAAGCCGGGGAGAAATCCAAAATTCTCTTTCTTTTCTGGAAAAATAAAAGTAGCAGAAAAGGAAGTGTGCTAAGGTGGACAAAGGAATGGAGTCTAACATCTGGTTCATCCAAATGTCTAGAAAATTTCAATCAGGATCATATTCAGGATGTGTGCCTCTCTCCCAGAGCAGCTAATTTTTCCAGGAAAACAAGCACAAAGAAATCATCAGTGGGACAATTTTGTACTCTCATACAGGAAGTCCACAGTCAGGCCTTCGCACAAATTGCCCTGAAAAATATCAGTCGAGAGGAAAATGACGATCACTTAAGAGCAATAGTTTTGATGTACCATCTGGAAAAGGAAATTTTGAAAAAGGGAGGAAAAGAGCCATGAAAACACAAAAAGTCTTCTTGCCACAATATAAATACCAACTCTATGCTGTCAGGAAGTATGTTCACTTCTGACTTCCATGAGGCTGATTCCTACTCCCAGAAAAATTTCCCTTACCCCCTAAGACATTTTACCTGAATCAAGGGCAAGAGACTTTTTTCACAAGTGAAAACTAGAGGAACAACCTCTACAGCAACATCAGCAAGAAACTTAACTGCACATTCAAAGAACAAGTTAAAACCCTAATTGTGAAATTCATGAAGTGGCAACTTTAAGATGCAGATCAATCAAAGGCAGGATTGATACAAGGGCAGGTATAGATTCCTCCATCCTCATTCACTGGACAGTATGTATATATTGTATTTTGCTGCAATTGTTTCTAAGCCCAGGACCCTTATGATCCATTGGCAGAAGCTACACTGTGTCAGCTGAAATGGAGTCTTTCTCTGCAGGTGGAATATGCATCATGTTTCTCTTAGCGGAAATTTCTCCTTGCATATCTGACAGGTTTTTCTGCAAATATATCCTTAAAAAATTTTTAAAAAGAAAAATTAATGTTTCTTTCTGAAACAGCCATGCTCTATTTCCTGGAATATATAAGAGAATTATTAGAATGCTAGTAAGTTCTTCTGTATTATCAGCATCTCAAAATACCTTTGCGTAGATTGATCCTTCAATGATTTCTTCTGACTGGTTTGGAAGGCCAAGTGTGCTTTCTATCACTGGTATCATAGCTGAAGGAAGAATTACAAGAAACTCAGGCCAGCTCTCTAAAACTGCATACAGCAAACACATCCTGGTTATATGGTCAACCCTGTAACTCAGAATAGCAAGCAGGCAGGTGAGAGACTAAGATTAAGAGACGGCAGCATCAGCTAACCTATTGTAATGGTGCTGGGAGGTGGAGAGGCAGGGTAATCTGTGTTGTAGCAGCCAAGCACACCTCCAGCATTGTCTGCTAGGTATGAGAGTATTTCAGATTACAAGGTGGAGGGAGGTGTTCTTTATCAGATTCCTCTTTTAGAGGTACATGATTTGTGAAGGAACAGCTGCTGAATAAAAGGAGCACTGACAAACCTGCAAATAAGTACTGCTCATATTTCTCCTCTGATTTCTTCTGTTGCGTTACTTGGGAGTCACCACCAACTTCTGTACCTTCATATGGCAAAATCAGAAGCTTGATGTTAATGGACCACTTACTGTGAGCATCACAGGTAGCTGTAAGGAGTATATATTTTGACTCATGATTCAAATCTAACCTAGCTTTCATAGTGTCATAGTGATAATATTCTATGAAAGTTTAATAAGTTATAATGAGTAAGTAAAATTTATGAAGCGTGAATATGGGATTTTTTTTTGTAACATTCATATTTTCCATCCTGCAGTAAATAAATGGCTATTCATTTGGAAGTGTCAGAGAAAACTAACAGGAGGTACTTATTTAAGCATCTTCTCATTTTGCACATGTGCATAGCAATGATGATTGATATTTAGTATTTATGAGTCTAGGGATCTCTTACTGTGTTAATGTAGTTGTAGTTCTCATAAATTTGTATCTTTAACACTTAGAACATTTGTATGTTTTGGTGAACGCTGGTAATGTAATGTGGAAGGCAGTGCAGCCCCATTGCTTTATCCTTGAATGAGTGCTGTGATTCTTGTGTGGCCTTCAGCAAACCATCCCCCTTCCTCTGTGGTTGGTAGTCTCTGTTTTTACAGTGGTCCCTGAAAGAGAGGTGCCACATATTATCTCTGTATTTTTCACTGTTCTGAGAATACCCTCAGAGGTCTTACCCACCTCTTTAGAGCAGCTGGTTAAAAACTATGCTTCCCTTTTATCAGACCCTGTCACTCTTTTATATTAGACACATGTGATAGGAGAGGATAGTTGGAAAATAGGATATAACTACTGTCCAAAGATTAGAGTTTGTGACTTCTAGTTTTACTTTGGATCCAGGCATTATCTTGGTGATTTACACATAGGTATTTGTTTGCACTTCTCAAGGACTCTCAAAAGCTACAATGATTCTGGCTGCTACTTGGCTGTCCTGTAAAGACATACATAAGGAAACTTTTTCCCCACTGAAAATATGTGAACGTTGTTCCCTTTCTGTTCTCTGAATGGTGCATATCACTCTGAAAGAGGAATGAGAGAAGGTGAGAATCTAAGTTTGCTTTTTATTTCATGTAAAGTCAATTCCATGAATGTTGTCCTTGCAATCTCCCAAGAGTGTCCCTAAGGGTTCACACTCCTCTTTAAAGGAGGATAATGTTGCTGAGGAACTTTGACATTGCTGATAAATGATTCTACATAAGGGCGAATCATTGATTTATTGCCTGCGGTGTTAGATTGAAATTTGTAAGAATGGAGTATCTATGGGTTTATAGACTGTTATTTGTAGCCGTAGTTTTCTGCTGGCCATTTCTTCTAAAAGAGAACAGCTGATGATGTGGAGGGAAAAGGAATTGATAATCTAACTTGGAAATTCTTAAGTACTGAGGAGCTGGAAAGTGGTGAGACATCATCAGTCACTTGACCTTCAAGTGAGCAATGGAAGTGTTTGTCACAGAAAATAAAGCTCTCTGGGAGAGTTCCAGAAGGGAGATGAGTGGGTCAATTTACTGCTTGGCTCCTGTCTGTCTCTGCTATGTTTCTTCATTCTCCACAGATCCTAATGACACTATCCAGGTTCAGAGAGAGAGAAGAGTCTCTCTCTCTTGTCAGAAATTGCATATCTAATTTAGTGCTACCCCATTAAAACTGAAATCTGCCTTGGTGATAGCCATTTTATAATCCTCTAATCAAAAATGAGACAAAACCCCACAATAAGAACACAGCTGTTTCCATTGAGCCAGAAAGTAGTATTGCCATGATTTCTCTTCGCGGTTATGAGTCTCATTAAGAAAATTTTATGTTTTCATACTTTTCTCTCTCTTTACTTTTTAATCTATATTGATGCATGAAGAGAGGTTAAAGGACACTTTTTAAAAAAACTGTTTTTAAAAAAACAGGTAGTTTGTAATAGGCAGTTTGAATCTCATCTAATTAATAGAAATATTACCCCCAAAAAATGGGTTTTAGTTTTTAAGTATGAAAGATGATCAAAACATACTGTAAGTATTTCTGAAACTGTACTGCTTACGATCAACACTGTAATCCACATGTTGTGGTTTACAAAACTCAAGTCAATGTTTGCAAAATATTCACTGGGACTTATTTGAAAACAGTGATTTAAATCCTGAAGACGTCTACAATATTTTGCAAAATTAATATATTGTTGTCTTTTAACTCCATCTGGCAGCTAAGTACCATGGAGCCACTTGCTCACCGACCCCCTGTGGAAAAGAGAATCAACATGTGGGTTGAGATAAAAACAGTTTAATAACTGAAACAAAATGAAATATAACAATAATGCTAATAATGGGAACTATAATTGTAATAATAGCAATAATAATTGTAAAGAAAAGGAGCAAGAGACAGGAATTAAACCCAAGAAAAAGCAATTGATACACAATATAATTGCGCACTGCCTGCTGATCAATGACCAGCCTGTCTCCCAGTAGAGATTGGCAGCTCCCTGTCAAGTCTCCCCAGTTTACATACTGGCCACAACCTTCTATGGTATGGACTATCCCTTTGGCCAGTTCAGGTCAGCTGTCCTGGCCATGCTCCCTCATGGCTTCTTGTCCAGCTCCTCCCTAGCAGAGCCTGGGAAACTGAAAAGTCCTGGACTTAGGGTTAGCAACAGCTAAATCAGTCTGTTATCAATGTTGTTCTCATACTGAATCCAAAACACAGCACTGTAGCAGCTATGAACAAGAAAATTAGCTCTGTACCACAGGAAACCAGGACATACACAAAGGAATTTTACCAGCCACAAGCAATTTACAAACAGAAATATGGATGACATCCATCAAATCAGTTATTATCGCTCATACACTCCTAATAACAGTCATGATAATATGAAAATATGTTTTCAAGTGTGTTCATGTTTTGGAAGCAGATTCTTCTATCTTTAACTTTTTCTTCAATACAGTTGCTTTAGTAATGAGATTTTTGTAAGGAGCTAAAAGCATTTCTGCGCTTTTAAGAAGAATATAAGGAAAAGATTTTTGGGGAATACATTTCCCAAGAGTACAACATAAAAAGCATTGACAAGGGAAGGATCTTGAACTGACTTCCATTATTTTATAACTAAGTGAATGTACCTTACTTTAAAACAAATAGAAGTATAGAATGGGACATCAGTAATGCCTTTTCTCACAAGTTAGTTCTTCTCCTGACCGCTAAACCACGTCAGTGTACATTATGAGTTCACAAACACTTTTCTCACAAGTGTTTTTTGGTGTGGTGTCTACACAGATGGTTTACAATGTCAGGACATGCCTGGCTGTCCTGGCATATGCCTTGTAGTCATATCTGTCCAGAAGAAGTATTCTTGTCACCTAGAATGCTGGGAAGTGTCCTTGGCACCCAACAAACTAATTACCAGAGTAAGAATTTCTCAAGACCGTCACTATATCAATGCACATGCAGGAATAAGAGTTTTCTTGGAGAAAGAGCAGAATAAAGACAAAAGGAATCTGAAGCATGCAATTAAAAGAAAATAATAATTACTTCATTTATGGATTATTCTTACTTTTTCTTGATGTAACATCACACTGGGTGCTAACCAATGCTGCAAAAATACTACATATTCCAGGTCTCCTACTAAGATTAGATATTCCTTGTTTCAAAAAAAGCTAAATGAACCTGAGCAAAGCACTGCATTTCAGTTGCAGCTCTCCAATAATGAGTATCTGGTGTTACCTACTCAGCAATATACAGCTCGTCCAGCCTAAAAGCTCTTTAGTGTGATTTATACACATGCCAAAATACTGAGCAAGCTTAACAGGTATGCTCTGGTTACCTTGCAGCACAAAGGAAGCACAATACTTGCCTACTCAGCAGTTTTGCCAATCCCTTTCTAAATACCTTGCATTATCTGATCAGGGTAGATGCAAATTGAATTCAAAAGGAGGAGCTGATTATCTGCTACCACCTAATGGGCCAATGAAGTGTGCAGATGGAGTTTTTGCATTTCTGGCTGCAAAACTAGGTGGAGATAAAGGTTTTGGCATCCTACAGAGCATGCACATGGATTCCGTTGAGCAGGAATGAGCTCTGTTGTTCTTCAGCATCTCTGATGTACCAGCATTCTCTATTGCAGGACCACAAAGAATCTGACACCTGATGGGGAATGCCAGTGTCCATATTTCCCTACAAAAACACCCATGTGCCATGTGCCAGGGGCTCGGGGGTGCCAGCCTCAACCAATTGGTTCTATGGCTCTGACTGGACTGTCGAATTCCCAGAAATCATAAAGGAAAGCAGTGAATTGGTATCAATATTGTGGGCAGAGCAAAGCCCTAGGACACTAAGCAAAAGCTATGTTCCTATCTAGTTTATAATTTATCTTGCTTATTCCCATGTGATGTCAAAGGTGGTACCCAGATAGTTTTAATAGATAATTAAGGAAATGGCCTAAGTGTACCAGAACCTGACACACTGTCAAGCATATTGCCTTACTACTCATTATTTTTGCATCCTTTGTTATCTTCTTCCATGCAGTGTTGGAACATTTATTTCCACTGAGAAATGCAATTTTACCATAATCAAAATAATGTACTTGTCCACTTTGGTGCTCAAAGCAATTGGGAAGTCTAAAACTTATTATTTCCTTGATTCATTTGAATAAAGTCAAAAGGCATTATTTTAATGAAGTGGAAATATGCTTTCTGACTTGGGGTTTGATTTGAATATTGTAGGGAAATGCATGGCTTAAGTAGGTATGCTGGATTAAATGTTAAGTGCATTACCATTTTTTACATAAGGATATAGAGAGTTGCTTGAAAGACTTGACAGGACCATTTTCTATTCTTTAAGGCCCTCAAAATCAAAATGCTTCACAAAATCATGTTGATGTCACCAAGAATTCTTTCCAGAAAGTTTACAATTATATTTTAACATTTCATTTTTACATATCTGCATTGAGGCATTTGACAGTCTTCATTTACAAATCACGCATCTGATAATTATTATTTTTGTATCCTTGATAATGCAGTAGTATTTCTTAAACTGTGTTAAAAATAAAACATCCAAAGTGAGTGAACATTTGTTATGAGTTTTTTTTAGGTTCCGTTCAGAATAAAAAACCCACTCATATTAGCATCATTCTTTATATATTTTTACCCTGTTCTGTCCTATTTTCTGTCTCACAGAATAAAAATAACTGATAGTATTGAAATTAAAATAATTCATCATTGCTAAATTAAAGATTTTAATTAAAATAAACATCCTATTTCAGTTTTCAGAAAGTCTTTCTCTTTGCAAGACGGTTTTTGTTTTGGTCTTTTGTGGTTTTATTTTTTTAACTGTGATCATAACATCTTCTTTAGTTTCCACGTCCAGATTTGCTGTG
Source organism: Dicrurus megarhynchus (assembly GCA_013399195.1). NCBI lineage: Eukaryota > Metazoa > Chordata > Aves > Passeriformes > Dicruridae > Dicrurus > Dicrurus megarhynchus. The sequence goes on along the minus strand of VXAD01001748.1, from coordinate 1,723,552 downwards.
AAAAGGAAATTCAATTTTTTGCCCAGCATAGTAACTGCTGGTAGTATATGGACATACATTTTGCAGATACATAAAAATAGCATTTTTCATTTGTTACCATTTTATTGTTTTGTCCCAAATAACATGTTGCCATGTCAACGTCCTGTCAGGTCCAATGGCAACAACTGGGTGCAGCATAACACACAATATACGAGGACAAGGTGTAGAAGAAGTGATTAAAATCTGCGTTATTCTGTTTTAAGGCAGCTACCCACTCATTATTATTTCTGGTAACAAATGTCAGAAGTGCTTACCGCCCAGCCGGCTCAGAGATTGGTGGGTGCTCCTTATTCTCTGTGATTGAAACTAATTTGGGATCATTGTCTGTTTTCACGGTCCTCCTTTCATTTCAGAGGGACAACACAAAATGCCTGTGTTCAGTGGGTGCCTCCTCCAAGTGCAGGTGTTGGGACCTGGGCTGTGCTGGGGGAGCTGCCCATGCCCCCTCCCATGAGGAAGTCTACTGGAGCTGCACAAAGCACCTTGTGAGTGACTTGGGAAGAAATCTTTCTGGAATAACTTTAAACATTGTTTGCCTTCCTTCATTTTATACAGAAAGCTCACATTTCCTCAGATACCTTTCCTAGCACTGAAAAGTAAAGCAAACTTGGTTTGCAACTTAACACATTCAAACCTCTCAAACCTTTGTTAAAGTCACAAATTTTTTGCATTCTCTGACCTGGCCTGCAATATTTTCCATCGTTTGTCTTGCTTTTGGGGTGCCTTTAAATAATTGCCTAGTCAGAGTAACCTATTCTAATCTTGTATCAGTATTATTTTGGTCCATATAATTCATTCAAAGGAAAACAGCTCCCTCATCCCTAGTTCCTTGGAAACCTTTTCTGGTAATTCATATTGACAGCAGTGAGTTGTGACATTTATCGGTGAGGTGAAGCTGACCAGCTTCAGGGCTCCTGACTGATTTACTCAGCCAACAAGCTGCTCATGATTCCAGCCAAGTATTGACTTTTCTTTCCCTTCCCTCCCCTCTAGTTGGAAAGAAAATACAGAGGCATTCTTTATCGTTGCATTCTTATTTTTACAAGTCATACTGAAAGCTAAAGAATGGACCACGGACTATATCTTCTCTCTAAAATTTACTTTCTTAATGCAAAAGGATCTTAAATATGTTTCAAGGAAAGAAAATAAGCATTGAATCTAAACTAGTTGAAATATAAAATAAACAAGCAGATTTGATCTAACATTATTGGAATCACTTACTTCAATAGCAATGAGCTTCAGTCTCATAAACAACCTGCCTGCAATCAAATGACCTTTGTGATGAAAAAACTCTAACAGTTCAAACTTAGCTTATTTTCATTCTGCAAGTCCAAAAGCACAAAATGTACTTCAAGTATTCTTGGATTTTGTATTTTTAATGCTTAGATACCAATAGAAGTCAAGGATAGAGAATTTTCTGTATTTCTCTAGTTTCTCTCACTTTTCAAGTTCCTTCTTTTTGGACTAACATGTCTGAGCCACAATCAAACTTAAGGAAAGCATGAGTATTTCTAGAACTGACATTTTCAAGCACCAGTGAATTACTGAGTCACTCATTCTTGGCACTGATACATTATATCCATAATTGTTCTGCTTGAGGAGGTGACATTTCCAGAAATGGCAGTTCAGCGTGACAAAGGACACAACACTGCTGGGAAGATAAGTGAAAGGTGACAAGACCATGCAGCTGCCAAGGAACAGGCGCTCTTCAGTACATCAGCACTAGATGTAACCAAGTTGTTGTTGCCTTGATGGAGATTCAAGTCAACCTACATTCTAATGCTCTCATCTGATATCTGCAATATGGACTGTGTGGAATTAACACAAAGGCTATTACTGAAGCCTTTAAACCCGATGAAAGGCATCCAGAGTGACTGCTGAGAAGAGCACGGAGAACAGGTAGGTAAAAGAGGTGAGAAAAAGGGGAGGGCAAAGTGGCTCAGAAAAGAACGGTCAGAAGCCCCCTTCTGATGGATCAGGAAAATAAGTTGTCACCATTATGATAAGAAATGCAGGACAGATAAAATGCCCACTGGCACAAATGCTCTCACCTTGGGATGATTGCAATTGAAATATAATTTACTGAAACTTCAATGTTTGTGCTAAAACTATTAAGCCAGTTGTTGCACTAGGGATCACCACACAAAGTAATCCCAAAAGTTAATCCATAGATATCAAGAATATGCAACCACATATGTTGCACATACCTTCCTGACTGTTATATAAACCCATAGAAACTAAAAGACATATGTACCTATACTCAGCCATTCTTTCCTGTGTAAAGAGGTTATGTATTATGATGCTCATCTATACAATGCAGCTATGCTTGAAGAATGTGTGTACTTCTAGAGATGGACTTGGGAAGAGAGTACATTTTCAATCTGTGATTATAGCAAGTCCGTTAGCAAGAAAATATATTAAGTTGCCTGTTTGAAGTACTGTGGCTTCTTCAAATGTAGCTGTGAAAAATGCTTTTTGTCATTCCTCCCCAGTGCATTCTGTTGTGACAAGGCAGTCGTTACGTAATGTGATGGGGCTGATACCAAATAGCATGTGAAAGATTTGATCTCTTTCCCTTTTAGTACAAGTATCCTGAGCTGTGAGTGGCTGGACTTTGGAGGGTCTTTTCTTTCTCTTTAAAGAGAAGGAACAAAAGAACACTCTGTTTGAAAGTCCTTTCATAAGATTTGCCGTTAGAAATTTTGCTGACATTTTCTTTACATCTATTAGCTGAAAACCATCTTCATCTTTAAAATATGCACATTGTTTCTAGCTCCCTCTTTCCACTGTCTCATCAAGAGCAGATTTTTATTAGGGCCTATAAAACTTAAGCATGTAATCCTGTATGGCTCATGGCGTCACATGGTGAGATGCATACTGCGCTGTCAGTGACCCACTGGCTTGACCCATTTACTTCTCAGTGCTGACAGCAGCAGAAGAGAAGGAGGAAGGAGGGCACTGAGAAGTCACTAGGAGAGGGAGGGACCAGCAGGGACGTAGGAGGTTGAAAAGCGGGAGTTCTTTACCTCTCCCACAGTGTATTTTTGAAACTGTTGCCGTTTTGGACTCCCGGGATGCAGTGTATTGAGAAAGTTGCATCTTTTCAGAAGTATACTGAGGAATTATTTCCTCTGCTATAAATTAAACCACCACAATTTAATTTAAAGATAGTGTAATCCTACTGCTCTTAATAGAGTTATCCCAGAGATAGCATTGGCCCATCAGTGTAATTGCTGTGGGTTAATTGGCCTCAGAAACCAGGTTAACTGGAGATTTACTGTCTAACAAACAGTCTTTTGCAAAGAAGAGTTTGAAAAATTAAACAGACTAGTCTTTCAGTTAGATTTCTAACCAATAAACGCAACCCCTCTGTACTTCTGAAAAGTAAATCTTCACTGCATTTTACTGACCCCGCTGAAACCCCATTTTCATACTCAGAGGTCAGCAGAAGCATCTGGGACAATATTGTAGAAGAAAAAAGAAAACAATGAAAATTTAAAAATATAAGGCAAAAATTCAGGAAACTTTACAGTCATATCATATTTATATTTAATAAGTATATAAACAATGTTCTTTTGATAAATGAGATTGTACAGTACAATGACAGTACTTGCAAAACTCTCCCTGGAACTTAACCAACCAGAATCCAAACCACAAAAATGCCTTTGATTACATGTTAATACCATCAGTGACACACATTTTTAGTCACAGACTTCAACATGAGCAAATAGCAAACACAGCTTTTAAAAAGCACTCATCAGAGGGAAAATTAAATAACTCCAAACATTCAACTTAATGTCAAATATGTCAGTATCTCAACTTCCTAACAGGATTGTATCTAAAATGAGAGATTGTGAACTGACGAGTTAATAGATATGCGCTTTCATTATTACATTTTTCACAAATCTAGAAAATGAGGTCATTTTTACTTTTGCTATTACCAAAACCCATGAGATAGACTGCAGGACAATATCAAGGCCCTAAAATACCCTGTTGTAGGAAATCTGGGATTACTTTCCTGGGTCAGTCCAAGATCTCTTCTAGAGTTATGTCCCGCTCCTGATAAAACTCAAGAGTTTATGAATCACAAGACTGTTGAGAGACATCATGGTCTACATTCCCAAGTGTTTCAGTGAGAAAATGATTATAAATTCAAATTCCTCTAGGTCTCTATAACGCGCTGTTAAAATCTGATTATTACAATTATTAGAGAGATGCCTTTGCCCAAATTAAGATGCAAACAAGGCTATACGCTAAAGTCAATAGCATGGATTTTATTTAACAATTAATGTGAGGTAGAGAGAGATTGAAAGAAATAGAAAAAAGAGAGCAAGGAGAGAGAGTGACAGAGAGACAGATTAAGAGAAAAGATTCCACCACCCTTGGATCCAGATGGTGTCCTGTTGGTCCTCTTCTTCTGGTCTTCTCAGTAGAAGGGATCCCAAGGTGGCTCAAAACTTCTCACCATTTATACATTTTAGCAAACAAAGGAATCAATACTCATTGGCTTACAGTTCTGTTACCCTATTGTTTAAATGATTCCCTCGCTTCCAACGCTAATCAGTCCCATGCTCAGTCTTCCTCCTTTTTTGAGTTGGGCCTCTCATCTTGAGTCAGTGGGCTGTGACCTCCCCCTGCCAGACCCAGCCAGAGCTGATTTTCAGCACAGCTGCTGAGTCTGCTTTCCTTGTGGGTACATTCTTCTCCCCCAGCCTTGTTTAATTGTCCTTAAACCTAAGATAATTAGACAATAGTACCACCTTTATCTTGTCTCAAGTCAGGTGGATTAAGTTACATCCAAATTCCTGGAATCCAGGAGGGATATTCAGGCAGGGGGTAGAGAGAGCAGATGAGCAGTTTCTTCTTTGCACTGTTTGCTACAGTGGGCAAAGTCCTTCCATGATCTTCAAAGCATTTGAGGCAATTAAATCTCTTACACATGCACTAACAGTTCTTCAGATTTTCAACAATGTATTTGCATAGTGCAATGTCTCATTTATTGCTCAGCTGTGAGACCTCCACTGTACACCTTCAGCAGTCCTGCCTATACCTCACTCCTACCTCAGTTCGCTGGTAATTCAAATAATGATGAATGCATATCTCTGCTTTAAAGACAGGCCATCCAAAAAATGAAAGCCTCTACTTTCTTTTAATATTCTGTCTGGAAATAGCACTTTTAGCCCTCTGGTACAACCCTTTTCAAAATGTGTTCGACATTATGTAAGTCTTACTCCTGGACCAAAGATTAGGAGCCAATATTGGTCCTGTCTCTGTGGATTTCCGGTCTTTTGAGGATTTAGTCTATTTGTCAAGGCTCTAGGAATCCATTAGTCACTCATTGTCCAAGTAATATAGAGTACCTAAACACTGAAATCAAACTGAGAATTAATAGTAACCGTGACATATAAGCATTATTTATACAACCTAGAAACAGAAAGAGTGCAGTTTTATATAAGTTGTGTTGGTTAAGTATGTAAATGTTTTAAAATCATGTATATTCTCTGTGTGTGTCGGCTCATTCAGGAATTAGAGGACTTCCCCTTTTGAACAGTGACAAATAAAAAGCTTTTTCTTGTGAAGAGAAACTGGAAAGCATCAAAATTGTTTGTAGATTCAAATGAACTGCAGGACGAAACAGGCTTGAGTTTCCCTAATCTCTTTGGTTGAAGATTAACTAAAGGCCAATTGTGTACCTATTTGGAAGCTGTGTATTTATTCAGAATATTAACTGAGTCTTAAGATAGGAAGAATAAAGAGATCCTTCATTCAAAGAAAATAAACCTCAGCTGTTCAATATTCATATCACTTAACAAAATTAGAATTATATAGCAGAGCCTTGACTGATTGTGAAGTGAATGAATTACATGGTCAAAATGGAGTTCCAAAGCAGGACGATGGAGAGGATGACTGAGTTAGAATGTAAATATCACAAAGAGAAACAATTACATTGCAGTGTCTCCCAGACATTATAATTTATGACTTCGATTCAATTAAAATAATTTCAGAACATTCTAAGTGCAAAGAAGAGCACTCAAAGACAATAAAGCTACAAAAATTGGCTTCACAGATGGCTGGTTTGTTCTATAAGAAAGCAGGAGGTCTAGAGAAAACTTTCAAAATATCCTCCTGATAAGTCAAATTTTTAAGAGTTGATAACAAGATGAAGAGAACAATCATACAAATTAGTTCCAGGAAGAGGGCTTGGGAAAACAATCACTCATTAAAACCACTTGCTCTTTCTCAGAGACTCAACAAATTAGTTCTTCTGCAGAAAACACTCACATTTTGAAACCATGTCTTCTAGGGATAGAGTCGTCCATGGCTTCCTGCCCAGTATAACACATTTAAGATACCAAAGACCAGATTCTGGCCACGTGTTTACAAAGATAATAAAGTAAGTAAAGACGAGGCCTCATAGATTGCAGCCTATTTTGGAGACAGAACAAATAATCTGCTGAAAATTTTCAGATAATCTGCTGACAATTGTGTAGAGGTAAAACTTACATCATGATGGGCTTTCTATCATCCCTCTCTTCCCAGTTTGTCACATTTCTTTTTGCTTAGCTTTCCATCCATAAGAGATCTGCACTTGGATGACCACCTTAGTTTTTATTATTGTTCTTTGGGAATTTCCAGGAGGGTTATCAGTAACCAAAGATAAACTATAATTGCAAGGTTTATACCATCAATGCTTAAACACTTAGGTTGCATAAAGAAAAGATTCTTATGTCTGTAAAAGTATATGAATTCATAGAACTATAGAAATAGAAATATACATGAGGTATTGAGTGCAGATGTGTGACTGTTCACATCATCCTAGAAGTGACACAGCATATATAACACTTATCTACCATGATGCCAGAAGAGGGCTGTGTCACTCAGTTGCCCACACCTCACTTTAACTGTTGAACCAGGTGCAAGGCAGGTTGCCATTTATAGTGTTTAATATGTTTCCTGTAAATGTGCAGGAAATATTTGTTTGAAGTTCTGAAGGAAGCAGTATTGATGTTCACAGAGATGCAACAAACTACTTGATGAAAGAAATAATTTTCAAGAAAGAGTCCTATGGGAGAAACAGAGCCTGTTTATTTACATGAAGATCAAAGCAACTTTCATATGAATTGATGCTAAATATTTAGTACTTGAGTGACTAGTAAAGAACCCTCTAGACTTCTAAGGGAAAGAATAAAAATGGGAGACAAATCCTGGCATATAAATATATACATAGGCTCTCTGCTGGCAAAAACTTTTTTATTATTTGCATTACAGTAGTGTTTAGGGTGCAGCTTGAGATCATGCCCACTCTGTCATACTGAATGCAAATACTTCGCAAAATACAGTCTCTTTTCTGACAAGCTTATCATGAAAACAGGCAAAGGTCAGGTAGCAGAACAAATTCTGATTCAATTTATGTGAATTTCCCTTATAACTTCAGAAAGATGTACATAAAATAAAATTAAGTAAAATTGTCATTAAATTACTCCAACCAATGGAAATTGCTTAATGTGTGTGTCAGGCAAACCAAATATGAACAAAAGACCCAATATACTAATTGCTCCCAATGAAAACTTTCCTTAAGTTGTCTATCTATATTCTCATTTTCTTCTTCGTCCAAATCAAGTTTAATTACAAAAATCAAAATCAGAGCTGAGTTTTCCTTACACAATTACACATTTTCACAATGACAGAGGATATTCAGTCATGGACTGATCAAGCACAAAAATTATGTGAAAAATGAGTAGTGCAGGAATAGACACCCATCCACCAAAGAAAACCATCTCTGTGGGTTTCCAGCAACTTCAACCTCACCCAAAATAGCTGCCTCTAGCTGGCAGAAATCTCAGCCTCCCTCCTTAAAGGTGAATCCTGAGGTTTCAGGAGGAACTGTGCCAAAACTGACTAATATGTCTGAGTGCCAGATTTTCTGCAGCTAGGGAGGGAGGAGGCTGTGAAATAGGTCAGTGGCATATATTTCTCATAGTTCACCTTCTTTCCAGCCTCTAGCTGCAAGATCCCTAACCCTGCAAGATCTCCCTCTAGAAATCAGCACAGTACTAACGCACATCTGTGACTCTGGGACCATGGTTAATCTGGAGCTAGGCTAAATTCACACTTCCTCAAATCAGAAAAGCTTTGTCCTCCTATGTGTAATGTACTACTTTTCACTGTATGCTCCTGAATAGTCCTCATTTCTGCAATATTTTTCCCAATAGCACATTAAGTGTGCCTTTACCATCTGTCACATGTGGTTTGTTCTCTCTCTTGTTCTTTATTACTACCAATATAAAATAACATATAAAGAGTATGAAGAGTAGGGTTGTTGGCTGCAAGGAGTAAATAAAGTGAAAAATTGACAACAACCTGTAACAGACATTTATGAAAAAATCTTATTTGTTTTCTATTCCTTCACATATTCAAAGCAGATTCTTCAAGTTACAGTCACTGGTATGGTATTCATTACTCTTTCTTCCTCCTCAAAGAGGAATTTTGTTATTTTAAACTTAAATAGTGAAGATTTTTCTCTCTCTCTTTGAAGGTTTATAATAAACATGCTATAACACGAACTAGACTACCTCAAAGAAAAAAAAGTGCCATTGCTTTAAATTCCTAACAGTGGGAGACCACTAAAAATTTTAAAACAAAATCCACTGTGTACTAAGCCATGTGGACAATTTCAGGCACTGAACTATACTGAGCTCAGGAGAATTGACTCCCTTCTTTGCAGTGCCTAATGGAGGTCATGTGTTCCTTGGCACTAGCAACTATAGACCTGTGAAGTGTCTGCATTAATTCTCTGTGTGACCTCAGACAGGCTCATTTGCCTGTCGTGGCACAGCTGGTCCCTGTTGGATACTTGACCGCTTAAGTCTGAAAAAGTCTGATCCCTGAAGTTCTAGTCCAACCTCCTTGCCATGGGCAGGAACACAAAGAATTTTCCGTATCTTCCCTTGAGAGCTCAGACCCATAGATGTTACTGTCAGAAAGATTTCCTTGAAATTAATCCATCTTTTCAATTTCGCCTTATTTTGTCGGATAACACTGCACTTTTTGTAACCTAGTCTAAAGTTTTTCTAATCACTAGTTCAGTTACAGATATTAGAGCTGCTTGGAACCTTTCAAAATTTACTTTTGTTTGGTTTTTTTAATAGCAGCTTATTGATACCACAATGTCTCACAAACTTGTATAGATTTTAACATCAGTTTTGATGGCATGGTTTTTGAAGTCATGGGTGAAATCTGTGGCAACCCTAAAAAGGCATATATAGACAGAGAGAAATATTAGAAAATGAAATTTTTCACTACACAAATGCGTGTACTTTTTTGGAAGAATATTTATTATCCATAGTTTGAACTCAAATTAAAACAAAATTTTTAACTGATACAATAAAACCATATTGTCAGTTCTCAGTCAACCATTATATGTGTATATTAGGACAATGTAATTATGTCCTCAATTTGTTTTTCATCAGAAATACACACCTAACAGGAAACGTTCTGATGGTCCGTCTCTTCTGGGCTTGATGCAACTCAATATTTTCGTTAATGATCTCAAAGGAATAGAGAGCAGTCTTATTAAGTAACAGATACCATTTTTTGGGAGGGATAAAAAGAACATTAGAGGACAAGAACAGAATTGAAGATGATCTTAAAATATCAGAGGTACGGACAGAAAATATTTTAACATTTATTAGTGCTAAATGCAAGATCCCATACTTGGTCATGATTAATTAACTACATAAATACAGGATGAGGAATAATAGTGTATAGACAGTTCTATAAAAAAATAAATGAAGGATTGTAAGGGGACACAAAGTGAAAATGAGTCAACAGTGTCATGCTGTTGTGAAAAAGGCAAATGCCTCAGAATCTGTACAGCAGGATGTATAAGACCACGACTGGAAGGAAATATGAAGTAAACCCTCTGCTTTGTTCAATGTTTTATTCAACGCTATGGCCTTAGATAGAATATTGTGTCTAGTCCTGGACAGTGTACTTCAATAAACTCATAGATCAATGCAGAGACTCTAGAAAAAAAAAAAAAAACAGATCAGAGGTTTAAAAATATGGCCTATGGGCAAAGACTAAAGGAAACGAGTAGTTTAACTCAGAGTAGAGAAGACCAAAGAATGGCGTTTGCTTTAAATAACAGTTAAACAAACAAAAGGGATGAGATGATTTCTTGAAGTTCTTTTCTTGTCCTAGGATTTCATGATTCCTGGCTGCTGAAGTGAAAAAAGACTATAGTTCTGTGGAGCAGACACCAACCAGAAATACATAATACCTCCAAAATAAAACTTAAAGGTATCTTTACATTTCTCAAACTCTTATTATAGGAACTTGCAAAGAGAAAAGAGCATAGTAGCTGAGTCAGAAAAATACATCATCATTCAGTAGCAGCAAAGAGTCTACGTAATTCACTGGATAAGAATGTAAAGTCTATTTGTACCATGCCATCTATAACTTACTCCCACTCCAGAAATCATAGAATTAATCATAGATTGATTTAGGTTGGAGAGGATGTTAAACATCCTTTTGTTCCACCAGTCCTGCCATAGACAGGGACACCTTTCACTAGACCAGGTTGCTCAGAGCTTCATCCAACTGGGCCCTGAACACATCAAGGGATGGGACATCCACCACTTCCTCATCATTGCAAAAATGTCTTGAGATTTTTAATAATCATTTTGCAATCAAATTAAAAGCTATTCAAGGTATAGCTTCTATACAGATATAATAGTCAAAGAGATATATTAGATAGTATAAGAATTTAAATCTGTGTCTGTAAAATAACCACTTTGGGATTTTTCGTAAGCACAAAATAGAGGCAAATATTAGATGCTCTAAAAAAAGCCTTGAGTGATCATGTGCTGTACTTCTTAAATATATATATCTCTATAAAGTCCTTAAATCAGCTCTTTATTGTACTCACCAAATGGAAAAAGTGAATTCGTGAGGAAGTTTCAGAATTAAGCACTGAGAAATGTGGTGGTAAAAATCAACACAAAATGAGCAGCTTACTCAATATAGGTCCTAAATACAGTTAATTTTTGCTTCTACAGTTAATGCAGTTTCAATGAATCCCGAAGGAAACGATATTCGTCTTGTTTCATCCTGGAAGAAGGAGCTGCCTAAAAGGAAAACTGCTGAGAACACAAAGCAGAGACACAATGTTTGAGATGTTCTGTAGAAGCAACATACAGAGACTGCACCATTCATAAAGCTGCACATATTCTTCCTTTGCAAATGGTGCTTTTTTCCCCAGCTGCCAAAATGGTGAGGAAAATGATTTAGTTATAGTCATGTGAGTCCCCTGTGGAAGTACTGGACAGTACTTGCCAGGGCTTCCAGACAGAAGAGGGCAATGCAAACAACTCAGAACAACAGGGACAGCATAAAACTAGAAAATCCGGGAAGCTGCAGTCTTTTGTCTCCTCACTCAAGGAGCTAATCTGAACTCCAAGTGTTGTACCCAGAAAATTCCATGCAATCTTTCCTGTCCCAGACTTCATTCCTGAAGCATGCAGGCTGAGGACTCATGTTCCTCTTCCTACTGTGGTGGTGGGACAAGGGAAGAATAATCTAGGCTTCTTTGTCACTCAGAGACCAAACAGAAAAAGTGCGAGGCTGCCTAAATAGGAAAACAATTCCCCAGCTCAGAAAAAAAACCCTACTGGACACCAAAACTTTGTGAGTTGATAAATAGAACAGGACACCATGTAGCAATAACAAGAAAAGAGTTTCCATTAAAAAAAAAATCTTATCAGCCACCCACCATGTGCTATAATTTAAAAGCTTTTGAGCAAAAAGCACTGCTGTACTGCTAAAAGGTTTAAAATGCTGCAGTATGTAGACCAAAAAGTCTTGATTAGCTGTGGCAGATGAGTCAGCAGAGAAACAGTTCACAATGCAGTGCAGCCCTTACATTTTGACATGTATTGTTAAGGGCTCCCCAAAGTCACTCCAAAGAGGCAAAGAAAGAAGGAAAGAAAGGG